>VZTA01005509.1:994416-1040134 GCA_013398855.1 Mohoua ochrocephala | reverse complement strand
ACAAAACTACAACAGGTCACTTACATTCACCCATCTATTCCTCTAATGATTTTTAATGCCTCCTGAATTCCTAATTAGAAAGACGTATCTGATAGTTAAATATTGCAGGACGTTATGTGTGAATTATTGTCTCCTAGTATTTTGCCAAAAGTATAATTGGAAGCACATTATGTGGGAGAAAAGCTAGTTTTTCAGCTATTCATGCCTGTGGATATATTTACCTTATGCCTCTGATGAAATCTGCAAATGTGAGTGTGTTTTGATTCTCAAGAGCATTTTACATAATTCACACAGTTTCCCAGGTAGAAATGTAAATTTTCAGGTAGAAACATAGATTTTCAGACAGGTAGAAATGTAGTTTTCCTCTTTGTTCTTACTTTATTTCTGCATCCCCTGAACACAAATGGTGTGTTTTCTGTCTTTGGCATGGCTGGAGGACAGGAGGCAGCCACACATCCCCACCCCACCCTTTCTCTCTGTGCGCAGAGATCCTCAAGACAATGAGTAATGTGAACAGGGCTGTGGCTAAATTGCTCTGGAGATGACTATTCAGCAAAGAGGATTATCTAGAGGCAGGTTACACAGGCAAGATAAAGTTCACCGTGTAAAAAAAATGGCTTTTTGTCTAATTAACCTGTGCTGATCATGTTCCTGGGCTGATTTACAGATCCATCCCTCAGGGTTTAGGCTGGAGGCTGGAGCCCAGCTCTGCCATTTCAGGGCCATTGGCTCTCTGCTGTGAGCCCCAGCCTCCTCATGCAGCCACGACAATGCACTTCTGCTGTATTTTTTGAGTGGGAATTCTTGAATTGTATCGAATTCATCATTAAAACATCTCTCACAGGGATGAGAGTGGAACACCCACTTGCTACCCCTAGGCAAGACTGTATTTTAAATAAGTATTTTAAGGCATGAGCTTCTTTAATCTCAGTGGTGTGTGACAGCTGCAGTCCAGGTGTCTGTCCTGACTCCTGTGCAACATTTCAAGTCATATGGTGTTTAAAATCATAAATTTTTCCTGAGTTGTTTGTTTGTTTGTTTGTTTTTTATTTTAGTATTGTGCAAGGAAATGAAATGTGTAATGAGATTTAAACCCCCTCCTTTGCTATAGGTAAAGCTGAGGGGCCACAGTAACACGAGCTGGCTTTGCTCCAGCTGAGGGACAAGGAAAATGGAATTAAAAGCAGGTAAGATCCCTTTTTGCTACAGTTCTAAAAGTAGTTGGATAAATTTCAAGTTCGTGGCACCTGGTAGCAAGGAAAATTGAGAAAAGCCATAAAGATCATGCTATCATTATCACAGGCACCATTAGGAGTAAGGTGAGCAGTAGACAAGCCAAAAAGCTGAAAGTGTAGGAGTTTCTAGGGGGACAGATTATGCACAGAACAGGTACCTGCCACCTCCCACAGCCAGGATTTGACCCTCACTAGAGCTCACAGGTAGGGTTGCACATCCACATTCCATGAAAATTTGATATAATTTGCAAAAGTGAGAGAGAGAAAAGAAGTGAACAAACTTTAAACTGTTTGTGAGGTGTGAAAAAGACCTTTGAATGGAGGAGCAAGGATTTCTCACCCTGTAGATCCATGCAAGTGAAAATGGGAGAGCAAGAACCAAAGGGCAGAGATTGGCACTGGCCAGCAAACATCAAGAGGGGTATAGCTTACCAAAAGGTGTTTTGATGCAGGAAGGGTGAGGAATCTTGAGGAAGCTGGCTCATGGAGAGGACACAAGCATAAAAATAAAGAACAAAATAAAATTTGAATAAATTTTTGGGTCCTCGAGAGGTTTGGCATTTCATCAGAGTCCTGTTCTTAAAAAATGATATATGAGTTCCAAGGCATCTGCCAAAATAAATATGAGGACATAGTTCATCACTTAAAATAATCTTCACTTGGACAGTTATATCCACAGGAGAGATTCTAGGAAAAAAGCTTTCCCTAGTAATCTATAGTGAAATAAATTATTATTCTCTGATGGACTAAGACGATCTGACATATTGTGTGCCACAATCAGAAAAGAAAACATTAGTTAGAAGAAACAGGTCATTTGCATTCAGAGAGAACAGAGGGGGATGAAGGTTCAAAAAGAGAAAAAAAAAAAAAAAAGGTGAGAGAGAAAAAAAGAACAAAGGAGAAAATGGGAAAAGATGAAGAACCTTGGTTGTTGGTCCTCTCAGATTCCAGAGCATCCATTTTAGGGACCCCAGATGAACAAATCCTTTCATGTCTGAAATAATGAAAAAAGGCTTCCAGTGAAAATCTCGCTTAAGAATTTGAAAATAAGAAAACATCAAAATATACATGTGGGGATGAAGGTGAGAAAAACAACATTACCCACAGCACCATTGTGGGCAAATTAGTACAGCCTGAGCAGGAAAAGGGAGATTGGCAAGAACAGACTCAGCCACAGTGACACTGCTTTCAGTCATGGATGTACTAAACAACAAACTCTCCCTGGAGACAGTGTCCCAACAGGATTGTCCCCAAAAGCCTCGTGCTGGACTCCTGGAACTCAAAAACAGAGGGGACCATGCAGGACTGGGCAGTGAACTGGTTTTGCCAAGCCTTTGTCACTGACTGGGAGAGGAACCGCAGCACGAGAGGGGCTGGGGTGCTGCACGTGAGAGCAGGATGCTGTTCCTCATGCCAAAGGCACTGGGGTCTGGGGTGTGATGGTTTCCAACACGCTGAGCCAAACCTGTTCCTGCTGCAGATTCGACAATGGCAGCAGAATTCCGTCGTGGATCAATTTGAAGCACTGTCTTTCCAGAAGTTTCTGGGACAAGGAAGGAATCTTCCTCTTGTTGCCACAGGCAGACTGAAACTTGTTGCTCCGTTCAATCAATGGATGCACTGAACTTCAAAAGTTTCACTTAGCAGGATATATGATAAAAAAATAATAACAAATTCTATTTTTCAAATGAAAAATAGGAAAAGTTTTGCTACATAATTCCCAACACTACAAAATGCTTTTGCAGGACAGTATTAAAAATTATCTGACCACAAAAACATTCCTGTGGAGAAGCAATACTCCATTGCTGGCAGATTTCTCCAGCAATATCCTTTCCACCTGGTGGGTTCCTTTTTTAATACAGAAACTATCCACACTACGGGATTTAAAACTAATCAGTTTGCAAGCTGTTCTTAAACATCTACAGCACTATCAGTCTAAAAATAATGTTCAGCCATACATTCTCTATCTGTATCATATCATTCTCTAATTACATTTCACCACAAGGGCATAAAAGAGGAAGATGTCCTCCTTTAACGCCACAAAGGTGGGTAAAATTCTGTCATCTCAATATTCAGGATCATTTAGCATTAAAGTTTCTTCTGTACTGATGTTTATTTTTAATTGCATGGGCCTCCATGCCAGCATGTGAACAATTCCTCCACGTTTCTTTCCAGGAGCATTCTACCAATTACTTGATCTTCTCCCTCTCCCGTGTGGTGAGTTCATATGAAACTGACACAAATAAAATTGTAACAGGTCTCCGTCTTTGGATTTTTCCAATTAAAAAAAGGTATTTGGGGAAAAAAAATGCATTTACTAATAATAAAGAACCAAATATATGAGGGATGAAAATTTTCATCTAATTGTAATTATTATTGCTGTGGCTTGAGAAAAAAAAATCCATTTTTTGTGAAAGAGATGAAAAAATACGAAAAATTAAGACCTATATTTTCCGTTACAAAGGAGAAAAACTATCTCCTATTAGAAGGCAGTTATCCTTCCCTTTCTCAAGAAAGCCAGGACACAAACAGAGCAATAATCTGAAATGTCCACTGCTTTGATTGCCTGCACTGCTTTCTTTGGGCTTGTGCCCCCTTTTACTGAGCTCACACAGAACCAGATGTGGATCCTTCTCCTGGTACCTCTCACCCAGAACATTCACTCAGAGCTCCAGCAATAGGGTCGTGAGGCCGATCTCATTCAAACTCTCTGTCTTTTCCAGGCTAAGAGACCCAAATTTCCTCTTTGCCATGGATAAAGCATTGATTAAAAACAACACTCCAGTGCCCTCAGGGGCACTTGAACCAATTTTCCCTGGAGGCCACGGCTCCCAGGTCATGACAAGGTGCTTGAAGAAGCAGGAATCTGTGAAAGTGCAGTGGGACCCCTCTGCCAGGTTGGATGCCCACACCAGCTCCAAACCCAGGTGGCTCTGAGGGACCTTCAGCCCAAAGGTCACCTGTGCTGTGCTCATTCAGTATCTCTGCAAAGATTTCAGCTGGAAAAGAGCTGATAAAGAGCGCTGCAGATAAAGCAGCTCAGCAGAGAGCCATCAGCACGAAAACACGGTGATTTATCAGTAAATGTACAATCCCATTGTCGATTTATAATACTTAATAAGGCATCTAAATAGTCAGCATCTATTCATTATTTATAGACAATATGCTGTTTAATATCTCCATAAGTGATATGGAAGGTGAGATCAAGTGCACCCTGACAGAGTTTGCTGATGGCTCCCATACCAAACTGAGTGGGGAAGCGGACATTTCAGAAGGCAGAGCCACCCTGCAGGAAGACCTGGGTGGGCTGGAAGACAAAGGGCATGTAAGTATTAATCATTAAAAAGGATTTATTTTATGCCTAGGTCACCCTATTTAAAAGCTGAGAGTGAAGTATGTGGGTAAGATCAGAGCACGTGTCTGTACCACGGAGTATTGTGGCTCACCCCCAAACAAAGCCCTAACTCTCCAGATCATGGCTATGCTCCATTAGAATCCTTCTTGTCCCTGTGTCCATCACTATTCTCTGGTTGGATTACACACGATTAGACAGATTCATTCATGCTGAGCACTTTATTCCAAGGGAGCCCAGCCCATTGCTTCCCCTCTGCACATGCCAACTGAAAACACTGAGTGATAAAGAAAACGTTTCTGCATACTTTAACAGAAAAGCAGCACTCTAATGCCGGAAGAACACAGCTTTCCTTTTCAGGTACGAGTTTCCCAGGGAAGTTTCTGGTTTTTAATGTCACTTAAACCTAATGGGGGAAGAAAAAAAAACCAAAAAAACCAACACCACATAGCTCTGATTTAAAGAACTGGCTCCCATTCCTCAAGCTCCTGCCTTTCCAGGCCCCTGTCCTTCCACTCGTCTGCAGAGGTGAGGTTTGTGATCAGAGGCACTTCTCTGCAATCAGTGTAAATGCTCACATTTACAGTGAGCCTTTAAAACAGCCCATGGCCTTTAGAATCAGAGTTTAAGTGCGAGGGAAAGTCTGCTAAAAGACCTCACAGCCAGCACAAAATGGATCCCATTGACACGATGTAAACCTACGTTGACCCTGTTTATAAGAAACTCAAGAATGGTTTTCAACACAGGCTGTTACATTTACCGAAGCTTTTACAAGTTCCTTCGAAACATTCCGCTACAGCGCTGAGATTTCCAGAAATGAAAAACAATATTAATTCTGCTATGATTAAAGTACACAAGAGTTGCCAAATAAAACCAATATTTTCACATTTTTCCCTGGGTTTTAAGTATGTATTTTTAGATTCCTATATTCCAAAACATGACTTCCTAGGAGATGGTTATTATTTTTTTCCCTTGGCTAAGCGCAAAGCAATATTAGCATCTCTAGCAGAAAGCCCCGGTAATTGGTTTGACAATTAAAAATACAAATATCAAACCACTAAGGGAAGATTACCCAGGACCAGTAATTTGCAGTTTTGTTTAGCGGGACAGGAAGCTTAAGGGCATTCAACAAAGAGCATAAAATGTACTGTATAATGGCAGTGACATTTTCAGTTGTCATTATTGTAAAAGGCAACAAAACACACATTGTCAGCTAACATACCTGCGACGGCTCGTGACCCCAGAGCGTTTGTCCACAGAAGGCATTTTCAGAATTGTCCCAGATATTTGGGGCACAATTTGCTTTACTTGAGAAAATTCAAAGCCATACTTGCATCCAGACTTTCTGGCAGTCGCCTCTTTGTGCTGTTTTGATCCCAATAATACCTTAAAATAAGGAAATGGCAGCTCCAGGGCTGAAGATCCACAATCTGTGCTACTACCTCCAGCTTCTCCAGAGATACACCAGCATACCAAAATACCATGGATGCAAAGGGTGCCTCGCTCCCTTTGCCAGCACCCAAACTCACACACACCCGTAAAAACCGGTTCAAAATGGGTGTTTCATTCCTTGGGGTTCTAAATATTGAAGATTTCAGTGCCTGCAATACCTTTGCAATTGTTTTATCCCTAGGAGAAAGTCATTCAAATTAATATAAAGAAAAAAGGTGAGATGCAGTCAGAACCCCACCTGCAAAGAGTTACTCTACAAAGACGGCCTAGCCAGCTGCTCCATCACATTTTCCTCAGGAAGAAATGATTTTCAAACAGCAGTATCAGAAGAAGAATAAAGATTTCACAGGGAAAAATCCAAGGAATTCAGCTAAGAACATTGCGGATAAAAGAAAGATATTTTCTTTGTTTCCACCATTTCGACAGAACGAGACAGTGCCTGACAGAAACAAGCACTCAGCTCAGTCTCTAAAGAATGTAAAGCAGGTCAAATTTCCAGTTTACCTTTCTACCCAATCCAAAGTGGAACAGAAATAAAACAATTTTTGTCTCTTATATGTGCTACGGGAATGTAGAAATTTGCTGTAACTATTGTTGGTGATCAAAAATGCTTTTGCATTTACTTTTTGGGGTACGGTTATTCATTTCTTGATTTGGTTCCTCTTTAGAACATCATGGGAGATCTTTTTGCCACGCTTTTTGCTCTTCTTGCTCCACTGTTCTTTTTTTCATATTGGCCTCATAAGCTTAATATTCAGTGTGGCGGTAGAGGGTTTTTTATATTCTTTGCTAGTATTCCATCTTTAAATAATAAAACACCGGCATTGTGAGGTGCCTGGAAAGATAACAGCCAAAACAGAGCCGTGGCATTCCACGTTGGCTGCTGTGGGGGAACCAGAGCCAACTCCCCTCCTCCCAGCAGCATTTTGGTTAATTCTGCCTTAAGATCTGGTCCTCAATTCATATCTGATATAAACTAAGTCTCACTGCTGAGATCTTCCTGGGCTAATGAAAACAATCTCATTTGGTTTGTGCTGTGAGATTGAGTTTCTCAAATATCAGCTCAGCCCAAGGACAGAGCGTGGGGGGAATGAGGAGCATCCTGTGCACGGTCTATTGATCCGTGCTCCAGCCCCCTGAGCCTCCACAGCTCGAGGCAGGACACAGTGCCAGCCTCGTGCATCAGGGCTGATTAAGGATCCTGACTGCTGGTCTTATGAGAAGCACTTAAGGAAGAAATTGGGCCAAGGATGTCAGAAGCTGGAGGGGGGAAAAAAAAAAGGGAATGAAAGAATAGAAAATGAAGTGTGAAAATAGCAGACAAAGATATAAAGGGGCAAAGACAGTGATGAGTCAGGTGAGCTACGAGGATGAAAATTACCTTGAAAAGAATTAAAGGGCATTAGAGATTGGAAAAGGAGCACATTTTTAAAGTTCGCAGTCTCACTTTCATCTGGGAGATTCTGGTTTTGAAGAGAGGGAAAGAGATTAAGAGTGAGAAGAGGCAAATAATGAGTCCACATCTAGTTTACTCGTAAATTAACAGCAATCAAAAACCTGACTAAAAAACTTGGAATGCAGTTGGGATCCTCTGTAAGGCTACTGTGAAAATGAGGAAGGGGCATTTGGGACTTACATTTCAGTTACCAAATTCTGAATTATCCTTGCCTTGACCCTCCATCTATGCAGCAGATTGACAGGAGCACTTACACTGCCCTCCACCTGGAGGCTCTACAGCAGCTGCTGCCAAAGCCAGCAGGATTCCCTTCTTTCTGCAGGGCACGTAGTCCACAGGCATTCCATCCAGTAGTTCCCTATTTAGACATCAGCAAGATGGTTGATGGTTTGAGGTCTGCTCATTGAGATATGGATGTAAAGGCCCAGGTTGCAAAGTTTAGGTTCTGAATGTGAGGTACTGCCCACACAGAGGTTGTGCCACAGAGATTATTGAAGGCTGGCTGATAACAATTGCAGTAACTTGGTGAAAAAGCATGCAAGGCACAGGTACAATTGTACCTCTCTAACTCACCCTTTTTCTCCAGCTCACACTCTCAAAATAAGAGTACTCATCTCCCTGAGAGAACAGAAATTGTCATAGAATGAGAACCACAACATGCCAGCCACAGGGATCGGAATGCCAAAGGTGAGAAAAAAAGAAATGATAATGAACTGCAGACAGGAGATGACAAGAATTCTCCAAGAGACCTATTACTCCACTGCTGGCTGGCCTGCAAGGAGACTCACTCTGCTGACACCTCCAAGGGCAGCCAAGAATGTCAAGCCCAGCACTCCTCCTTCCTCAGCTGATGCACCAGGCTGCCCAGGAGCCACCAAGCCTCACTGTCCTGCAATGAGCATGCAACATCCTTGCCAGACACTGCCAGTACTGCTCCCTTAAAAAACCACACATTGGTCTTCAAGGCCTCTGCGCCACCAGTGTCCTGCATAAATATGCATTTGTTCAACTCATTTGTAAAACAGACAATTCTTTTTATTTTTAAGAAACAGCTCTGAGGAACAAGTTTAATAGGAAGCTGGTAGAGGCAGGGTTTGATGAGGGATTCCTCCAGGCCCTGATAGGATTTAAACCCTATTAATGCTCTTGCTCAAAGGTAATAAGCTCTCCAAAGCAGGCACTCTGCCTTCCTGCATTAAGAATAATACTCTGACTATCCCAGGGATTATCTAGTACTACATAAACAGTTATTAAAAATCTATACTAAATCATTCAGACCTTAAATTTTGCCCATTTTGTAAGACAAATTGCATTTCTGAATGAAAATTAAAAGCATTTTAGCCTACCCAGACCAAGGTTTCAGTTGCAACCTCCACCATAAAAAACAGTCAGAAATGAAAAGCCTTTGCTTTTCAGTTAGGTATTGGCCTGAAAATCAATCATCAGGGTCTCCAGCCCAAACCCAGACTCTGCTACTGGAAACCCAATGAAAGAGTAACTTTATCTTGTGCTTTTAAATGTTTGCCTTCATAATACCTGAAGAACAGAGATATTTGGTTTGGCAATTTTCTTTTTTTCTTTTTTTTTTCCCTCTTTATATGCAGGAGGTATAGACTTTTAAAGGTTTATTTAAGACTTTTCAAGACTTTTATTTAAGACTTTTTGAAACTCATAGATATTGTGATTATTCCTCTGAGCCCTGTGACCCTGCTGTTCATGGACAAGAGACACAATGGAAGGGCTGGAATTCTGAGTTCTTCCAACAATGAAGATGTTCCCTACTTGCTACAGAGGAGGACAAGAAGCTGCCCTGCACTAAAACTTTCCCACAGTGAAAGTCAAGTTGAAGAACATCTGCAAACGGTTTCTTTGCTGTTGCAATCCATCCTCATAAGCAAGTTTGTTTTCTTGGTGCGTCACGTCGAAACACACAGAAATTTACCCAGGAAAACTGGTACAAGATCTGTTACAAAGCACCACCAGAACAGGCAGCAGGCCCAGTTCAGCCTCATTCACCTTCAGTGGTTTCTTCTGTCTTTTCTCTTCTATTGAAGGGACAGAAAGGATTTGGGAAAAAAATAAATACGTTTAAGAACAGATAGGTGATTCCCTCTTCTCTCTCTCCAGATCCCTGCAATCGTGTTTGGTGGAGTGCAATTTTCCATTGGCCAAATCTCTACTGAAAGTGTCTTCTGCTGCCTTGTCTTGTTTGTTTGTCCTTCACCTTGTTCCTTGCCCATAATTTATGTGCTTATTTTCTGCAGCCTGCAGAGCACTCATCCTCTTTTCTGAACCCTGGTGCAATGTGACATTTTCCGCTCTGAAGGCGGCCTCCAGATCGTTCTGCTTCTGAAACTGATACATTTTTAGTAGTCACGTTTCCTTTTCTCCCCTCCTGATTTATTTCTCTCCTTGATTTCATCCCTCCACCCTCTTCTATATGACCTCCTTTTGTGTGGATGACATCTGCGGATGCAAGAAATCCTCAATAGCTTTGGTGCCTGGAAACAAAGACACCTATTTGTCAGGATCACAAGCCAGCTTCTCCATTAGAAGTACAAACTTACATTTCAGGCAAACAAAGTCTTCTCTCCCTTCAAGACAGGCAGAAGATGTCACGTAGAGGCCAAAATAACTGTTCGTTCTTTCTCCTTCCTTATCATTGACACAAAAAAATGGACTTCCAGGAACCTAAATTCCCAGTAGAAATATTCCTATTAACTACTTTATTTTTATTACTCAAATATTTGTTGTTGCAGCACTTAAACCTGATCGGTCTCTTCTTTCAGCAACTCAGCAAACTCACTAAAGCAAAACTCAAATATGAGATCAAGGTCTCGTATCTCAAACAAAACTTTCACAGATCAAAGCTGGACTCCTAAATTAGGTCACAGAAGACCCACTACCTTACTGACACATAAAAAAACCACCTCCAAAACAAAAGGTCAACATTTTACTCTGCAGAAGTGGTATCACTGCCATCAAGAGTTGTGATTTTGGACCTGATGTGAGCTTTTCTTAAAAATCAGTGATCGATTTTACAATGAAAATTGCTTTTATTGAGGTTAAAATATGCTCTAAGAACCGTTTGCAATGACTCAGATGAGAAATTCAATGACTTTATGCAAAATTGGTAGGTAAAGATTAAAATAAAATATTACAGTCAAACCCCAAAGAGAATTCAGACAGGCAGAATGTAACCATATCAGGTGGAACTTAAATTGAATTCATTTAAGCTGGCGCCTCCTCTGTTGCAAAAATAAATTTTAAAGTATCCTGTCCTCTTAACACTGTTAACTTGCACAAAGGTCATGTGCCTTGCAAATCTCTATCAATTAAAATCTACTTTAGGTCACAGCAGTTTTGAGCCGGTCAATTATCATTCTACCTCCTCATCATTGAAATGTGCTACCTGTGTCTTCATTAACAATTCACACACACACTCTGAAATCTTACTTATTCCCTTTGGAAATCATCACCTTCACTGAAATAAACTCCCCCCGATAGACAACAGCTCTGTTAGCACTTGGTAATCTAGATCAGATTATTAGATTAGGGCTGAACGTGCATTAAGTATAATAAGACAGAAATCTATTTCAAATAGAGTGCAAACAAGCCCTACTTTAGAAAATAAATGAATGCAACTCATCTCTGAGTACTCCATTCAGTAGAAAACAAAGATGATCTGCTGAGAAAGCCTGGAGGAGAATGTGATTTGTGGAATGGGCAGAGGTCCAGAAAACATTACATCTGCTGGTCCTTTCCTCCTTTCTTTATAACAAGATCATCCCTGAAAGCCAACATCCACATATACACTAGTTATAAGTAAAAATAAGCCGCCTGAATTGTTGCTGTCGTGCTGGAAAAAGATCCTAACTCTGCTTTGAACGCAGTGTATAAACAGTGGTCTGACTTTTTCAGCTTTCTGGAGTCTTTCTTTCATAAATTTATGCAACAAGAAGACATGAATCTTACTATAAGCCTTTCCCCAAAACTGTTTCTAGGGGTTTTTGCTTTGGGATCTTCCTGTTCCGTTCCATAATCTCTTCTGCCCCAAAGGGACTCTTCAACTCTTTATCCTTGCTCAAGTTAATAGGGCTCCGTGGATTTAGCAGAATAATTCTTCATCTCCAGGAAGGGCTCAATAGTTTCAAAATGTGATGACTTAACAATACACCTTTATCCACTGACAAATTTCTTGCATTTCTCCCTCTCCTACCCTAAAACAGAAAATTCAGCTCAATCCATTCTAACTCCTGGATCCATTTTTCAGTTCTACAAATTACCAAGAGAGGTTTTCTGAGCTGCAGTGTCTTTGGCTGAGATATAAGGCAGGGAATGCTTCCTTCTCCTCAACTCACTTTCTTGGTCCATCATTGGGATTAGAGGTCTCCTCTTCCTGTGTCCTGATTCCTCAGGACACGACAGCCCGGAGGATGCTGCAGGAGAGCCATGGAACACTCTTGCACCATTCACATGAAAAAGCTCAGCTGTGAAAGCCCTGCCCTGTGGTCTAAGTATAACCACATAAATCATACATAACATCAGATATTCCTTGAATATTTAATATATATAATATATATATAATATCTTGATTTTATGATAGATGAAGACTGAAGAAAAAAAAGAGAAATGGACCTCCAGGCTGCCTCTCCTGGTGAGCACCCATAGCTCAGACTCACTCAAATATCTTACCCTGCACTGGAAATAGATGGCTTGAAGAGCTGATGTGACTTCAGTGACTCCTTAAGTTTATATTATTTAAATAAAATTGGAATACAATGTAAAAATAATTCAAATATAACTTCATATCATTTAAATTCTTAATACTCTTAATTTTCTCGAAATCCTTTCTAGTTAACAGGACTGCTTTTCTAATTTTGTAAAACTCTTTGTGCTTTGAGTCTTCATTCAGATGGATCACAGTCTTCTGCTCTTCTGCTTGCAATTCTGCTGGAGTCTTACAAGGAAATCGAAACCAGACTCGAAAAAAATATATCAACTGCCAATTAAACGTTGTGAAAAGATAGTTTAATCTCAATGGACCTCCAAGTTGACAAAGTCATTGTAAATGTGTTTAGATACAAAGCTAAAAGAAATTTGATAACAGCAATAAGGCACTTCCAAGAATATCGTTACCATGAAATAATTACATCCCAATAGGATTAGGGGTAATCAGCCACACTGTGCCTCAGTACACCTCGGGGGGTGATTATCTTACCATAACAACACCACCCATTGTGCTGCGCTGCTCAAATGCGTTCTGATAAAATAACACACTTTTAAAGTTTGCGTGGCTGTTTGTGTCAGCAGAGGAGCAAGCAAATTATAGTCATCGTGTATTTTCTTTTCCCCAGTAAATTTGTATTTGAAAAAAATTTAAATCCCACTGGAAATTTGCAAACATGTTCGTTACAAAAATATGTTCAGCATTTAGACTGCAACATAAATAATCAGAATTAGGACATTCACATTTATCTTGGCAGCCTGTGCTTCTTTTACGCTGTTGTGGCTTTAACTTGTGCCACCATTTTAATGTTATTTAAACATGGAATTGTACTTAATGTGTTTATGAATTGCTGGAATGAAAGAAAATAAAGAAATGATTCATAGAAGATTATGAGGCACACAGAATATTATTTATTTACTTAAATGACCAAAAAATAAAGCAATAAATCTTAGTCTCTCAAATAAATGAAACTATTATGCCTGATTGAATGCATTTATTTATACTAATAAAAAATAATACCTCCACAGGTATTACTTGGCTGTCATTTGTCACGTGCTGTCAGTGTGTTGGGAAATATAAAATCAAATAAAAATGCATGCGAGGACAGGAGTTTGACAGCATTATTTTATACAGTACAGTATTGGGGCACCACAGGGGTTCTGCTGATTCCTTAAATCTGTGCATGGCAACTCAGGGCTCAAACCCACCTCTGAGAGCGGATCACTATAGGCACCATCCCTGCCACCACGGGTAAGAGATTCTGCAGCATCTACCAACCACTACAGGCAGATCTGGGGCAGTTTATTTGTTCTGCAGATGTACCAGTTTGAAAACAAACCAGTGGGAGATCACAAGTCAGAATTGTAATTTAATAGGAAAATTAAAACAAATGCAATGGTACAAGAACAGTGACAGAATCAGGATACAACCTGGCACCCTGTTAGTCAGAGTGGTGGTAACAGGCCAGATGAAGTGATCCTGTTGAAGCAGTGATCCTGTAGAAGGGGTCTGGTCTTCCTCTGAAGGTCCAGTGGTGGTTACATAGCTCTTGTCCTCTGGGAATCCAGTAGGTAAGAGCTGCTTGTGCTGTTCCAAACCCCAGATTCTATCCAGGTGGGAATGCTTGGTTCCTCCCCTCTGGGAGGAGCATCTCGCAGTGGGATGATGCAATTCTATGAGCCATGAGGTGGGTCCTTGATAGCTCATTAAACAGAGAGAGCTCCCAGAGGGAGTTATCAGGGCTGAGTCAAGGTAGGAGATAACGAGCACTGCCCCACCTGCTTTGAGAGCTTGTGAAGATGATAACAGAACACATACTATTGGCCACATCTTACATTGTAACCCAGGACAGCAGGGATTCAGGGAATTCGTGAGATCAAACCACCTTGTCCCAATTCCTTTATCACCCGAACATACCACTGGCACCTGAGTTTGCAGACTCAGCTGAAGTAAATACAACTTATCCCGGGCACCTGAGAAGCCTTGGCACTGGAGAGGCACAGAGAGTGCAAACAATAAATTACAAATGAAAAGAGATTTATCAAGAGCAGCGACTACTCAGGAAAAGATCATGTTTTGGTCTTCTTGACCTTTCTGAAGACTGACTTCCTGGCTTATTACCAAGAATTTTAAAGACTGTTATAAATGGTTTACTCAGCTATTCTAGAAATTAATTATGCAGGCTAGAGAAGGAACTTAGCTGACCACATATGCTACTGCCTTTTGAATGACTATTTTGCTTTGAATTAAAAGTCAAAGGGAAATTAAAAGGGCTCTCTTTACGACTAGAGGGATTTTAAGGAATTTTAAACCCATAATTGAAAGGCAAATATAAAAATGTGCAATTTTATAGCACATCACTCAAGAATCACAACAAACAGTTAAGGTATGGGATCCCCATCTTACAGATAAGAAAACTGAGGCAGGGAGACAATAAAGAACAAGTGCACCCAGAAAACTTCCTGCATTTTACTAACAGAAACTTCCATTAATACATCCCAAGACTATGTTCCATTACTAATTACTACATCATCTCATTTTTACACTAGTTTCTGCTAGAAAAACTTATCTTTCAAGAACAGTAGCATTTCAATGTTCAGGAAGCCAAACTAAGAATAAATAATGAAAACATCTTTCTCCCATATGCACTGTCTTCTTTCAAAGGACCCCTCTGAATTCACCTATTTTCTGTTCATACTGAGAACATCCAAATAAAGGTGCTAATGCTGCATGTTTGAAGAGAATCAAAGCTGAAATCAAAGAGCAAAATGTCTTACTATGAAGGCACCCTTCAATTTGTTCTGTGCCATTTTGCAGACAAAGAAATAAAAGCCTCTGCACCATCAATAGGGGTTTGTTTAAACTCTGCATCACGGACTTCTAAATCTAATGCTGTAACTGCTCCAAAATTTGTCCTGCACTCAGCCAAAATCAATGGTCAAATTAGAGGTTTCCAAAGGAATTTTTTTTTTTTTAAATTCTGAAAACTATTTATTTCAAGGGTTAATCACTGCTGTTTAAATCTCACAGTGGAACTCGTACATACACATGAAATGAAAGAAAAATGTTGCTTTACCTATTCGGTTTTTTCTAATACCTGTAACTGCAGCAGCGTCGCTATTTTGGGCTTTGTGTGCTTTTCATCAAATTCCAGTCGGTGGAAATTTTTTCCCTAGTGATCTTCAAAACCCTGATATCTGTGTCGTAAAAATCTATTCATAATTCAATATCCACATTAGCACCGGTGCCGTTTGGGAATACATCATTTCGACAAGGACTCCAAACACTTACATAAGGATGACTGGATGAGAAAGATTTCCTTTCTAGTTAGGCACAACAGGGCAGATCTTAGTCTGCTTCGTATCTCCTCGCAACAGGCACAGAGCCAAAAACAATCCAAGCAAACAAAACAAAAGAAAAAGGAAGAAGGCCAGCGTAATCAGCTACCTTGAAATCCCTTGCAGGGACTGGAAATACTGGGTGCCCAAGGAGAAAATGGGTGTTTGGGAGGATCCTGAGCCCAGCCACTCCTGGGTTCCACTATTAAGAGCCGCACCACCAGTTCAGAAATTGAAGATGAACCGAAGAAAATGTCAGAGGATCAAATTCCTACCCTCTGCTGTTGTAGGTAACCACAATTCCCAAGTTTCTTCGTGAACCAAGCACCCTCTGCCTCACCTGACTGTCATCTGTTCCTATTCTGCTCCTGCTGGAGTGTTCTCCTGTGGTTATCATTCTATATTCAGTGTATTACACTGATGCCCCTGTGTTTAAACCAGAGTTCTCACCTTTGGGTCCCCTTATGAACTAAAGAATTTTAAGGTGTCCCTTAGCAGACAGAAGGAACTGGGTGAAGGAGGGATTCTTACAGCTCTGCTGGCACCATATTTCACTTTGCAGAGCCAGGCACAAGCCTCTCCTTTTTCCATGCCAGAGGTGCGTAAATTACTCTGTTAATCTTCTCATCTGCTTTTCCATCCCGCTGTCTGCACTTCCTTCTCTCTCCTTTTCCTCTGGCCATTGCTATGGAGCAGTCGTGTCCCCCTGTACAAACCTGAGGGAGTTTCACTGGTCCCGTTGCTTCTCAGCTGATCATTTTTTAAAGTTTGTTGAATTTCTTGCCTACAACATTTGATTAGAGTTGTTCTTTTTGTGTCTCAAACTAGACCCAGTCCAATCTAGCTCTTAACTGCCATTAACGTGGCTTTAATGTAGTCTCTAAAACCTGAATTAGCTTCCATTCTTCATTTGTGAATGTCTCTGTCCTGCAACCAGCCTTTGACTTGAATTCTTGTTTTCCTTTGATTCTCTTGTGACCCTGCCATGTCCCAGTTCTCCTTCCTTCTCTTTCTTTACTTTTTTAATGAGTATTTCTACCCTTCTTCCAGCTTCCTAAGTGGTTCCACGGAGCTACATCCATTTTCACCCTTTTTGCTCCTATCTCACTATTTATTTGAATAATGCCATCGAAACCACAGACTCTGCTATTGCCTTCGGGCTAATGCTTCACAGAACTGCTTCCCAGCTTAGACAGATCTGCCCAGACACTCTCTTTCTGGCATCCTCCACACGCCAAGAAGTCATCCAAAGGCCAGGAAGTTTTCAGCTGAGTCCCAGAGGACGCTCACATCCAACACAGATACAAGCAGCATCCTCACATGCCCAGCCCATGTGCATCATCTCTGACTCAAACCTCATCCCTGCTTCTCACATCCAGGCTGATTCCAGGAGGTCCTTTCTCTTATCTGAAGGCTTTCTTGTGCATCCACATGGTCAGGCTTTCATCTGGGATCCCAGTGAGGAATAAAATCAGAGGGTGCTCCGGACCAGCAGAACTTTCGGCAGTCTCGTTGTCTGAAGCACCAGCTGCAGGCAGAGCTCGTGGTGCAGGAGTGGTGCAGAGTGTTTTAAGGTATATATTTTGTCTGTATAGAATTCAGCTTGTCAGATCAACGGATGCCCCAGACACCCCAACGATCTCTCTGCTGAGATATTTCAAAGCTGCATCTTGTTACCAAAACTTTGTTTTAGTGCTTTATCTCTTGCTAGATATTTCTTCACATGATGCAAAAAAAAAGAAACGAAGCTTTAAGAGTGAAAACACAGTTTCCCTAAACTCAAAAGCTTCCCAAAAGATTCCACAACTGCTAACAGCAACAGTGGCTACATTTTTTTTTTCTCCTCATTTCATCCAGCATGGGTCTCTTTCCAAAGCTCACTCACTGTACCTTTCTTCTCAAAATAAAACAAAAACAAAAACAAAAACAAAAACCCTTGTCTTGGAGTAAAGAAGCACTTAGAACTGCTGTTAACATTTCTTCAGTATTCTAATGAGCTTAATAAGCTCCCATGATGCTCCTTATAATGCAGAGAAACCTTCAAAAATATTAAAGTGACTTTGTTTACTCCAGCAATAAGGAGGCTTCCAGGTGACTGGGGCAATGCATCAATATTACACATGTTCTTTAATGCTGGAAAGGAGCTCACCAGAGGAAACAATTATTCACTTTGAAGCTTTTTAATATTTCTGAATGTGACTCAATTACATAATTCTGCCTGTACATGTATTTTTTGTTTCACCTGAAATATCACCTGATTTATGATGAAGTCCTATTTTCTCACCCCATTCTAATTTCATTTATACCACACTTACAAGTTCTCTATAATTCAGTGGAAGTTGCAGTTTGACACCATTCCTCTGACACCAAAACAAGCTCCACAAGCTAATGAAGTCCCCTGACTCCGCCAAGAGTTTTGAGATAAAGAACTCTTATTTTTAAATATTGTTTTTCCTACACGGGATGTAGACCCTCAAGAAATTATTTTGAAGATTTTAAACAAATAAAAGAAAATTATGTAAATCATTAGAGTCAATGCATAATAATCCTCACATCCCATTTTCAAAAAATATCCTTATTTAGAACCCAAGTTATATATACAGTTTCACAGCATATGCATGAGTAATTCTTAAATAATCATTACATTTATAATGTTAAATATTATATATGCATTATATTCACTACATTTAATTGTCTGAAGTATTCCTAGGATGGCATAAGTAATTATTTGAGGTAAGACTTCAGCTGAAATGAGCTTGTTGCCACCACCAGAGCAACAGATGGGGCTTGGCAAGGCTCAGTCTGCTCCCAGTTCCACCAGCGGCTCACAGGTTGATTTAACTGGTGGATGGCCTCACTTTCCCATCTACAAACAGGAATTATGCTACAGCCCCCTCTGTCAGGGGTTCTGAAACCCAATGATTATGCAAGTGAGTGTTTCACATATCAGTCTCGTGGCTGATTGAATGTTTGAACTCCAAGGGTAATTGAACTTGCATAAGGAGCTGTTTATGGAACGTAACTGGATCAGAATTAAGCACCTACCTCAGACACACTTTTAAATAACTTTTAGGGAGGTAAATTATTTCGGGGCTGAATTTTTGGGGTGAGAAAGTCGAACGTGTTGTTGTATAAACTGCCTGAATTCTTCAAAATCTGTAGAAATTATAAGAGAAATTAAAATGTGGAAATGGGCACAGTAGCAGTAACAAGAGACTTCAAATTACAAACTAATTGGGACAGAGAGAAAAAATAAACAACATAAAAAGAAGCAGTTTGTAGCCTCCTAACAAGGAATCCTGGATGAAGCTGGAGCACGGGACAGCTGAGAAAAGGGCACCTGTGCTGTGGTCACACACACCTCAATCCCACAGGGTAACCCATGGGCTGTGCTGCACTGGCTGGGACCAAAGGGCCTGATCACATGGAATAACTCACAGGTTGCTGTGGTTTTGCTCATGATTAGGAGATTTAATGCGAGGAATCCTTTGCTTTACTGGCTGAAGACTCGGTGAGCCTTCTGGAAATCAGCACAGACTTCCTTATTCCCAGGGATCAGGCCATCAGCAAGGCTGTCCTTGCTTTTGTTGCTTCCAATCGCCAGTAAAACACAAGGAATCACTTTTATCCTCTCCACACACATTATTTACTCTTCTGCATTGTTTATTCTGCATTGCCAGCACCTCCTTTTCAGACACAAATTATAAAATTACAAGATTTAATAAACCTCTAGGAACAATTAAGAAGCTTAGTTAGGAAGTGTCCTGTGTCTCACATGTTACAGGAATACATCAGCTGCAGTGTGGTCACTCTGCCTTTCCACAGGGACTGATGTTTCCCATTATGATCTTGTGTTTCGGAAATTAATACAATTAATCTGGAAAAACAAATATAGTTAGTTAATAGCCTATTTGGTGATTAATTTACTGATAGCTGAGTTGTATGGATAATTGCTTACACTTGTGTAATGGCAGATTATGGTCTGAAACCTTCAAATTCCAACAGGCTGCTCTTTTAAAATACTAAAAAATAAAATTTAAAAAAATAAGAACATAGATGTGGGAAGATAGAAAAAGATTCACACCATCCATTGGCACGGAAATGTTACAAGAGAAAAGGACCTGCCTTGCTACCTCATCAGTATCATTTGATCAGGAAAAGAGAAGCTTTGGGAAGTGGAAGACCACTTTGAAAAGAAAAAGACTCACATATCCTTCTTTTGCTAAGCTGGGTCTACCCCTGGAAAGTATTTCTTCTGAAATGAACTAAAGCATCAGTCCTTTCTAGCTGCAGATTTTGATATTCTTTTTTCCATGCTTCAGCTTCATAATCTTCTAAAATTCTTAAAGGAAGAGGTTATAGATTATCATGCAATCAAAGCCAGAATGTTTTTATATTTCCATCTGCTTCTACCCCACTCTCATTTAATAGAAAATCATTTTCATTGCATCTTCTTTCTTTAATTTTACTGTCTATTTACTTCTTCAAAACAAACTGAGAAAAAACCCACAAAAACAAAATATTCCACAAAATTCTTATTTAAGAAAAGTGCCTGAAGCACCGAAGAACCACGCTTGGGAGCTCACATGAAGGATGAGCAAGCATTTAAGTCACTGAAACTGCAGCTGGGGAGATGCAGCGGCAGCTCCAGTTTCCTTTCTGACCTTGGGCAAGTCACCCACTTGTCTGAATGCTTCAGTTCCTCTCATTCATGGAAAGAGGATGACAATATTTCATTAAATGTGGGACTTCAAGAAAAATATTAGAGAAAATTCTACATTAAAACCCCTTCAGCTCCAGGGAACACATGTTAAAAGCACAGATCCCAGCTTTATTTCATAAAGAGTATAGAGAGATCTTTTAAATGCGAAAGAAAAATTTCAGGATATGTTGCACAATTTCCCTTCTTAAAGGAATTTTAGCAGAACAGTCCTTATTTTTTCATGTTAACAAATCTGAGCTGCCACATTTTTATACAAATGATGTAGAGAAATAAGGAAGGCGTAACACAGGGAAAGCAAATTGTTTAGTAAGTGAGTGCACCAGTGATTTAGTAGAGACATAAGGTTGAGATTCTTTAAGAAGAAATAAAGAATCAAACTCTTTGAGGCATAAAGATGTTCTAAAGGAAGGAGAGAAGGAAAATGTTACAAAGGATATGTGGCTTTCGATGACACATATAAAAAATGACCAAGAAACTTGGACTAAGAAAGACCAGGCAGAAAGGGATTTAAGACAGAATATCATTTTTTTCCAGCAAGACCATAAAAATAAGCTAAAAAAAAAAAAATCAAATGGCTTGCAATGAGAACAAGCAGTAAACATTATGAATTTTTAAAATGTGTTTGAAGGATGAGAATGCTGCCTGAGAACAGAGAGAGGAGGACGGCTAATTAAAGCTACCAAGCAAATGCCGTGTCTGGGCTGTTTCCTCATCCCAGCCTCAGACACCCCACGTTCCTGTACCCAGTGCAGCAGGCAGGTTGCTTGGCTTCACTCAAAATGTTCTTTATTCTGGTAACGCAGGGTGCATTTCTATCAGAGCTGGGTGTTTGCACCCTGCAGTCTCCCGTCACAAACCAGCTGCAAAGCACCATCCGGTGGTGCTGCACACACAGCGCTGCTCCCCCAAAGCTCTGCAGCACAGGCAGCAGCTTCCCGCCAGCCACTGAAGTTTCATCATCTGTTTGTTGCCAAACACCAGTCTTCTACTTTTTAAAAAAAATTTCCCACTAAATTTTGCTACGAATTGATTATTTTGTACTGAGTGCAGATGGAAACAGCCAGTATGGGGAAACTTGCAGAGAGATTTTCCAGTGCAGCGGGCAATTTTTCATTCACAGATGATTTTTCAAAAATCCACCAAAATTATAGAAATTTTCCATTCTTTCCTCTAAGGAGAGTTTTGATCACCGTTTACGAGTTTGAGGGTGAAAAAAGTGGGAATGAAATTTAGAATCCCAGCTCCACTGTTTCCTTATTTTACTAAGGGAAGAAAATCAACTGTGTACCATGTCACACTATTCAGCTGGCATGAATATCGTAAATATAGTTGTAATATTCCTACAAGTTCATAATTTTAATGTCCCAAGTATGTGAATTTTGGAGACTGAGTACTTGGGCTTCTGAAGTCAATTGGGAAAATCATCAAAGAATTCAATTAGGAAAAAAAGAACTGTAATTGTTGCTTCTGGCATTCACTCTGGATTTAGTTCCCTGCATTCACTAGACCACAAAAGACTATCTAAAATTGCTTAAGTTTGATCATAATAAAAAAAAATCTTTCTTTTCTGGTTCCATTAAGCAATCTCAATTTTGCAGGATGTAACAGTGAAGTTTTCACATTACATTCCTGGAAGCTCAATTTTCTATTCGCTGGTGGGAGGGGGAAAAAGAGGAGGAAAGTAGTTTTCAGTGGGAAAAGAAATAACCAAATGACAGCTCCGTGTACAAATGTATGCTACAAAATGTAATTTTTGGGTGGCTTGACTACAGGAAGAAGGGAGGTCAAAGATGCTATTAAAGAAAAAGAGGATCTATCTCCAGGCCATTTAAATAATAACGTGCAATTGCTTCTCGTGGTGTATTTCCTAATGTCTCATTTATAAGAGTTTGAAGTAATGAGATTTCCACAGTTATCTTTTGAAGAATATTCCGTAATCCAGTGACTGAATCCAGGCTTGAGTCAAGGTCCTGCAAGAGTTATACACCCCCTGAAATAAGAGAGAACTGGGAGATGCAAGGCTTTACAGGATTAGCCCTTGGGACCTCACTCCCAGTTAAAAGAGAGGAAATACCAAAAGAGTAACATAGGGGGAGAATGCAAAGCCAATTAATTAATTAATTAATGCTAATTTATAGTTCTCTCTTGAGGGGTAGGTATGCCACGAAAGTGAATCATTTTAAGGACCACTTACAAAGGAAGCAGATTTTGGTTGGCTGGGGGAAGAGTTGTGCAAGATCAGAGAGAAAAAGGCAAAGAAAAGGTCACGCTTCAACTCATCCATGTTTAGTGAGCGTTTGGAAAAGCTGAAGTGGGAAATGGTGGCCTGAGCAGCCTGAGGCCAGCAGAATTATGGATGTGCTGCTGGAAGTCCAGCACAGCAGTAACAACTCCAGGCTCTCTCCTGGCGTGATCCATGGCTGTGCTGCGAAGCTTTAATCCAAGCTAAATTCAAGAGGAAATGGAATCTCTCAGAAGCCTTACAGGACAGATAACTGGAAAGTTTATTTCGGTGAAAAAATGTAGGAGGGAATCTGGCGCATTTGCAATTTTTGCACGTTACTGCAGTATTCAAATGCGACCTAAAAATTTGTATCTGACCCAGAGGAAGGTCTTTACATTGGTTTCCTGATTATTGATGCCTGTAGCTAAGCATATTTAGGGTTTTCTATTCAGCGTCCAGTTTTATCTTGCACCCAAATCTCTCTCAGAGTAACAATGGAAAATTTCCAAATGGGACATTTAGTTTTGGATCTTGGTTGATTTTTTTTTCACCTTGAGAAAAGCAGCTGAGCTGCTTTATTGGGAAGAGGTCTGATGAAACCATGCTTTTTGCATGATAACATTTGGGACAGTCTTATCTAATACTTTCCTGCTTGGAAGCAGAGACTGAATTTTTAGCAGAGGGACAAATGGCACAGAAGGAAAATCCTGTTGCCATATCATTAAACTATTCAAATCTGGCCGCATTTTCAGGCTCCGAAAATATTTGCTCAGTTAGGAACCCACTAGAATTTCATAGCTAATTTCTCAGCTCACTGCCCTATACCCTCACAGCTCCTCCAGTGTGAGTGGACGCTTCCTGCAGAGCCTCTTGCCCACGCCTGAGCAAGCCCTGAGCGATCCCAGCGCAGTCGGAACTCGGCGCGTTCTTCCACGCAGCTGTTCCTTGGAGAAGACAAATTCTCCTGTCAACAACCCTGGCACAGTTGGATGGAAAGCAGTCAGTTCACCTCTTCTCTACAATTAGTGCTTCCACCCTGTCCAAGGGGAAAAGGGTCGTAGCAGTCTGGGTTGGGATGCAGAGTGGAATTTTATGTGTATGTCTTTTAAATGTATGCATGCAAATAATTTGTAATATATACATTTAACAGATACTATGCATGCACATATAAATAAATATACCTTTGAGAGCTACATTACAAGACATTATGTCAAAAAAAAAATTATTAGAGTTCTAAAAATTGATTTCTCCAAAAATAAAAATGTCAAAATGGGAACTGCACTTGGACATTTCTTTAGCTCCCATAGATGCAGAGCTCCTGATATAACTTCTATGTACACGACTGTATTAATTTTTAAAGACAGGAGTTCCACCTCGTTCACAAGATAAGATTGTGAATTGAAGCATAGACAGCCGGGGTTTGATTTGCTAACCAGCAACCACTCACCTCTGTAACTGAGACCAGCAGAAAGTGCAGTTTGAACGTATAGCATGCTACTGAAGACACATTACTTTGCAAGATCTAAATGTGAGTCATTTCAGACTGGATTTACAGCATTAACACTCCCTTTTAATCCATGTTCTAGGTCATATTCACACAGGGGCCAACACTGCCTCACCTTGCAGGGGTGTCATGGTAATTAATTTAGCTACAACACTGAAAGCATGATGCAAAAGCACTAGAAGACTATTTATTTGATTTGTTGATGCAAGGCTTCAGGAGCACTCAGTAAATAACCAAAGAAAAAGGACTAAAATAAATACTAACCAAGTACTTATTCAGTAGGAACTCTGTATGCTGAGCGAAGCAAAGCTTATCTGGAACTAGGAGAGGGGTGATTTAAAGTTTCATAGGTGACTTTGATCCTGGGACTTCTAAGTGCTTGACTTACTTGACTTTGTACTCTGAGCTTTTTTTTCCCCCCTTAATATTAGTATTGGTTTGGCAAGGTCAGTTTTATGTAAATTGGACTAATTTAATGATACTGGGTGGAATTCAGACTAGAATGTAGAAAGCCCCCTACAACACGGATGAAATTTAAAGGGTTCCTTGTTGTAATTAAAGGTGTGCTAAATTGATGTAGAAGAAAATCTGTCTGGAGGGAGCATAATGACCGCCCTTGTAATGAGTGACTCCAGGCGGGGAAATGCTCAGACCCGAAATGTCAAAGTCACCTGCCCACAGAGGCGAAAAAGTAAGAAAGGCAACCATATATGCATTTAACACCTCCATTTGCTTGGTGATTTCTGTTCTACCAGCAAACAGTGTTCTAAGTGTCATTATCACTCAGAAATAACCAGAACTGTTGCCACTTCTTCTGCAAACAAAGAGTCAAAAATTCACAATCTGTCTTTCAAACGTGTGCTGTTTCCTTGGTGGGTAACATTTGCCTGAGCATCTCCTACCACACGCAAAGGGAGACTGCAGAATATGTCCAGCTTAGGAATACATGGCAGCTGCCATTCAAAACACGGGATCCAAATGTATTTAGTGGTTTGCAGAGTTTGTTCAGACAGAAATCTGAGCATTGAATTCCTTGAAGAGAAAATTCCAGGTCTCCCTACGTCCCATTTTAGGTGCCCAAATCACCTTTCTGGGGCTGCATGGGGCATCAGTTTGTTCACGACAATACAGACTAATGATAGGTGAATCTTCCCAGTTCTGCTGAGTGCCAACAGCAGGAAAAGGAAACTCCTGTGTTTGTAGGAGCAGGTACCTGGCCCTTTTCAGATTCTCCAACAGACCCCTGAGTGCATCTCTCAGACACCTCCCTGAAGTGGTTTGTGTTTGACATCAGCTCCCAGGACCTCTCTGATACGGGTCTCTAAATCATATCCTCTTGGCTGGTAATTGCTGCTGCAGCCTGCCAGACTTCCCTCCAACGGAGTTTTTTCTTGTGGAAGACAAGAAGCACTACTAAAAGGCTGTGATGCAGAAAACAAATTCTTCAAAACAAAGTGTGATTTATTTTGTCAAAAGGCGTACAGCACTCAGACAAATGGAGCTAAAATGGCAGAGCCCAAGGCAATACTGTTACTGCTTGGCATCACCGTCAGCCCCCGGGGAGATGTGATTTAACCTCGATGTCCACTGCTCCCTCAGGTACCTTGTCACAGCCGCCCCGGCCCGTGGCTCTCAATCACCTCCAGCAGCCCGTGGCAGCTGCCTGCTCCTCTCTGCACCAGGTTACAGCACTCCAGCCTTGTTCCACATCGGGGTCTTCTTGCCTCCTCCTGCTCTTTCTCAGCAAGACAGCCCTGCTGCTGCTATTAAAACTCTGCAGCTGCAGCTCGTGGATATAAATATGACCACTCCGTTCAAGTACTTCTGAAGTGCTCTTTTTTAGCTCCTTATTTTGCTTTTCTTGCCTGATTTTTTCCCTTCTTCTTTGTTCCCCTATCTCCCTCTCACATATTTCACTTCACATGATGGAACTCACTCCACAGAACCAGACAGACCCTATAATCATGGGAAATAGTTCTGAGATAGAGGAATGGAAGTACTGAGCAGAAAGAGAAGACCTTGAATTTGTAACTGCTTCCACAAAAGGGTCAAAAGCAAATCCCAGCAAGTGTAAAGCCCCTGCATTCTGCCCAGGGCTATTTCCATCCCCCCTGACCCCATAGCTGGAAGTTGTGAACTTTATCACCCACTCTGAGATATCTTCCTCTTCCTCCAGGATCCAGAATTCCACTCAGAAACTGGATTTAAATGTATACTTTAATCAAAGACATCAATCTTATCCTTCTGTGGTGTTCACCCTACTGCAACTTTCCTTAGGAACCCTATGAAAATGCCATTTTCTCTCCCACAGAAACCTGTAACTGTGTTGTAAACATTCAACAGAGAGGTGGAAAAGGAAAGCAACAGAGGCTCAAGACTCTCAGCAGCATTCCAGAGCTACTGCTCGTGAAATGACATGGCTAAAGATCATGAAAGGAATTACTTTAATGTCTGCACCTTGTCTACACTCGGATTTTCAGATTCAGCATTTAGTGATATTTGCTCCTATGTTAGCCAAGTCTTATCTTACAAAGTAATTTTCACTTTCTCACAACCCAGGGGAGTGGAGTTAACACCGACTAAATGAAATGCCATGGCATTTTTTCCATCTTTCTCAAATTCTGGGGGTGTGAAAGTCCAGAGAACGAGCCATAAACAGCAAAATCACACAGTAGGTGGGAAAAAGTGGGGAGGAGGGAGTGACTGGGCGAACCCTCCATCGCTGATTGAACAGGACAGCACATTTGGATGAAATTAAATTTCAGTGTTGAAATTATGTTGCAGCAGTGACGATCAGAGGAAAATATTGATAGCAATAAAACGAAATTCTAAAGAAAGTGGCACTACATCAGAAGACAGCACGTTGACACGATTTATGTTAATTTCTCCAGGTTTCATCCCTACCTGCATTAATGTTGACACCTCGTGTAACCAAGCAAATAACTCTCAAAGAGCCAGGGAGCGAAAGTAAATGATTGCAGCTGCCATTAGGCTCCCATATATTGTAGTAAGCAAATGCACCAACTCATTACGACCTTGATCTAACAACCCCAGGAGATGGCTATCAAGCATTACATTTTTAAATGTTATTTCACCAGGAATGTTCATAAAAAGTTACATTTCTCTTACCAGTTTTCAATTATAACAAGAGAAAGACTGTGGCAGAGGAGAGAGGGAAAATAAAAGCGAGAACACAGAAAGAAATCAGAGGCAAGTGAATCACGAGCAATAAACAAACCTCTCTCTACAGTCAGGTGTGTTTTCAAAACTATTTAACAGGTCACAGATAGCAGGGAACACTTGCTTGGGTCACCTTAGCATTATGTTAGCAAGCATCCTATCCAATTCCATCCCTGCAGAACCCGGCTCTCCAAGCAGACTCTCAGGCATGAAAATAATTTTAAATAAATTACAGCAAAGTCCCATTGCCCTGCAATTCAGTCACTCTTGTGAAGCTTCTTGCAGGGGCTCTTTCCACTGGGAAAGAGGATACACTGGATCACAAACTCTTATTAATCCAAAGCAGTGAAGGCCTGACTTGGGCAATCGAAGTCAATAGAAAAGTTCCCACTTACTTCAATGGACTTTGAATCCTCTGCTGAGTTCTCAACAGGTGTTTGCCTTGGCTTTACTTCAGCTCTTGTCCCCTCTCCTTGAGGTGCAGTTGCCATTTGGTCAAATTAACTGTTGTCAGATTCAGGAGATGGATGGGATTTTGGATCTGGCCGTGTGGCTGCCCCTGTTACATTTCCATTTTATACACCTGCCGCTCCTGTTTTAATTTGAAAATTACTTTGTTATACTTAAATTGCTTTCAAAGGCAGTCCATCCAGGCCAGCAGATGCACTAATGAGGGTTCTTTATCTTCAAAATGTGCAAAGGGTAATTTTCTTTTTTCATTTAATTTTGAAAAATATTTCATTCTGTTATTTTTTGCTTCCCATTTAATTCCAGCGAGAAGGGACAGAAACATAAAATGCTTTGTTGTAATCCTTAATGGATTAGTGGTATTGATCAAAGCTTTGGGTGCTGATGTGAATTCGTCACTTAATCTTATAGGCATGTTTATCTATTTAGCAGGAATTCAGAGTGCCAGGCCAGCAGGGGTACGAGGCCGAGGGCCGGTCCTTCTGCTTCCAGAGCTGGACACACTCGCTGAGGAAAGGAAATAAATGGTCAAATGATAAATCTTTGTGTATTAGGGTGGGGATTGCTGTTTCTTTTGCTAACTCACAGTTTCCCTTAACTTCATCTAAACAGAGCAGTTTCATCAAGAACGGAGCAAAGCAAGGCAACATTCTGTATTAAATTAGGCAGTAACCTGTGCGGTGCATGTTAATGGGAAGGAAAGCTGCGTCGCTGGGATTTCTTTCTTTTTTAATTAGGTACAATCAGTTTGACAAAAGGACATTGAGTGGTCTTGATTTTCATTTCAGAGAGATGTGATCATACTTACAATATATCTGTACGGCAATTTTTAAAAATGCCATATTAGATTATTAAATTAAATCTTCGAATAGATCGTATTGGTAAATTAAATCTGAAGTGACCTTGAAGAAATAAAAGTCTCAGATTTTAAAAAGGGAAGTTTTTGGAGGGGAAAAGAAAGAGGTGGAAGAGGACTTATCCCAGCACTGGTGGGGCTGAGCAGGCTGGGGTGGGGAAATGGGCCAGTGTGGCTGCCAGCTGCACAAAGGCAAACGGCAAAGAGGACTCACTGTGATGCCAGAGAAAGAAGATCCAAGATGAAAATGAAGAAGGGAAAACAGAAAAACACTGTTTATCCAACAGGGGTTGAGATGGTCCAACATTTGTAGTCATGTGCCAGAAAAGGTGCAGTAAAAGCGTTGCAACACTGTGAAAATCAGCGCTGCAACGTAACTGAGCCAAATGGGCCAGAGAGGGTGCAAAGCACCCCTGTGAACCACGGGCTCCTTAAAATCCCACGAGATGGAGAGCTATCTTCCATGAGGTGTGTTTTAGCAGACTGCAAGCTGAACCCAGATGCAGCACTGCCTTTCCATCCTCTGGAATTTCATGTAATATTTGTCCCTGCAAATTAAAATTCATAGCATTTTGGATGAGGTACTTTGCATGTAATAACCCCTGATCTCTTTGATCTTTCTTGCTGTGTGGCTCCTGGTTCCTAATTCCTACAACCAACTCCAGTCTCAACCTGTACTTTCTGTCAGTCCTGTTCCTTTACCTGAATTTGATGCTGCTGCTTATTCACAGCAACTTCCAGCTAAACTGACCTGTGGTCAAGAGATGGCTCTTCTCCTGCAGGCTCAGGAGGCTCTCTAATGGTTTTTAGCACTGGCCCAGCTTAAATGTGTCAGCTGGGGCTGATTCTGTTTCCATATGCTTGAAACTTTTCTTCTGTGGGTATAATGGTTATTCTGGTTATAAATGGGTATAATGGTTCTGTGATTATAAAGGTTATACTTTGATCTAACAGAATTTCTGCTCTTTTCCTACCCAGAACAATTGCACGCGTTTCAAAAGCCGTGGAGGATAACTACAAAAGCCTGGCAGCACTGAGTGGAGAGTTTTTCTGAAGTACTGATATGAACCACTCTCATCAGGGACTTTGTAAGAAGAGCATTAACCCTGATCTTTAGGAGCCACCTTCAGCTGTATCAAAAGCATCCCACTAAAACAGAGCTCCAGGTCCTTCAGGATATCCTCAACTCAGTTGTACCCTCTTACCACTTTGGGTTAGTAAAAACATGCTTAGACTGTAAATAACTTTTTGCATCTCTGTTTGCGAGTGTGAAGCAATGAGACTTCTGCAATTTGTGTTTCTGTCAGTGTAGTCTTCCATGCACCAACACTTTTATTTTCTCTGTTGAAGATATATTCCTATAAAACTCCTGTGTGTTGCAATGACAGAGCTCAGCAAAGTTTCTCGGCAGCACATAATTCACAACCTCTTCCTCCACCTGCTCCAGGCTGGGCATAGTCTCAAGCACAGACAGAATCAGAAGATCTATAGAAGGTCTATAAAGGACATTATCCCTGGAAAGAGACACTGGGATTTATAACCTATTCTCTCTGGGCCAATGCTTTAATGCAAGTAAAGGCCGACAGCTATAAACATTCTGCCAACAGTACAATGAGAGTGACACTGGCTGGAAGTTAAGCATTCGTGTTGGATAAAATCACAATCATTGCTCATATTTTTTACCAGACTAATTCCAAATATCACAGAATCATAGAATGGCCTGATTTGGAAGGGACCTTAAAGATAATCTGGTTCCTCTGCCCCTGCTGTGGGCAGAGGCATCTTCCACCAAACCCGATTGCCCAGGGAACCATCCAACTTGGTTGGCTTTGAACACTTCCAGTGATGGAGCCTCCCCAGCTTCTCTGGGCAACCTGTCCAGTGTCTCACCACCCTCACAGTAAGGAATTTTTCTTTTAATAGCTAATCTAAATCTGTTCTCAGTTTGAAGCCATTCCCCCTCGTCCTGTCACTGCATGCACTTGCAAGGTGGCTCTCTCCCTGTTTCTCGTAGGCTCCTTTCAGGCACTGGAAAGATTGCGGAGAAAAAAATCAAACTCTTGTCCCGTGAGTTACATGTTCCCTGCTTTGAACAGTGGGAAAAGTCACAAAACAAAACTGAGCCTATATGTTCTGACCTGAAACAGCAAAAAATCCATCAAATGCTCCTGTAGAATGGAGCCCCATGCGTTGAGCTGGATGCACATGGGATCAGGTGCAAAGACCCTTTGCCTGATGCTCCCACATAAACTGCTGTTAACGCTTTACCATTTTTTCCCCACGTGGAGGAGATTCAGGCCTGGCAACCTACAGAGCTGTCCCATTTCTGCATAAGCAGCAGAGGTTGTTTATAAGAAATGTAAGCCATTAAAAAAAGATGCTGAGGAAACTTTAGAAATGGAGCTGTTGTCAGCAGAGATTAAATTGTATACCAACAGCACGACATTTATGCACTGCTACTTAAACTGTGACAAATGGTTACAAACATGATAGTTTCAAGATCTTTAATCTAAATGAATGGTGCTTTTAGCCTACCTCTGACTGGAATTCATTTTGGAAATAAAGAAGTATTTCCTACTCATCTGTACAGAACTACGCCAGCGATGACTGAAAGGGCAGGAGTCGCAGCTCTCGACAGTCCTGTGGAGCACTGAAGGGACTGGAACAGGCTGTCTCTATGTATTTATTCCCTTCTGAGTCCCAAGTGACGTCTGCAATGTAAATTAAGATTTTACCTACCTGTCGACCTTAGAGAAATTGTTTTCAAGGAGCTTTTTCTCCTCTTTCATTTTGCTTGTTACAACAACACGCATAATGGTAAGCTCACATAAGACAGCAAAGATCACATTAAAATGGAATTTTTAAAATTGCAAATATCTCAAATAGCACTTTGTTCAAAAATAATTTCCATCATTATCGGTTTAAATGTAATATTAACTACTGGAGAAAAGTGATGGCATAGAGAGTTTATCCCACTTGCACTGAATTTATTCTCATGTTGTCATCAGACTCTCAGCTGAAGGAATTAAACACGTGATTCTTACAAACAAGTATTTACAAAGTGATTATTTTAGTGTTTATAGTCTTGTAATACAATATTTATAAAATAATCTAATTTCAAACATTCCAAGGTGTTCTTCAGTTGATAGCACAAGAGAAAAAATGACTCTTTTATCCTGCCCCCACTACCTCATTCCTGTTCTCAACCAGAGACTTGACTGTACCCCTTAGAAATTTTGGAATTACAGAAAAAGAAAGAAAAAGGTAAGAAAAAAGAAACAGAAAGAGATATTAGGTAAAAAAAACATTTCTTCGAAAGGAAACAATTCATCTCAATTACAAAAATGTGAATTTGGCATACAACCAGGTGACCGGATTCTGACGCTTGGTGACATTTCTGCAGCAGTCCCCTTGCACGACTGCAAGATTTGCAGCTGCGGGGTGACCTGAGGTGGTGAACTGGGTGACACACCAAGAAAAACATCCCTTCAAGTTGCCCCTTTAAGCCCTGAAGTTTCCGCCAGCTTCTTTTACAGCCTCTATATTTAAAAAAAAAAAAAAAAAAAAAAANAAAAAAAAAAAAGACAATAAAAACAATCTTCCCCGTTCTGTTTTTTGAGGGGAAATACAATCTTTGCTCAGAAGAAATCCTTCTGATGAAATACTTAACTCGGAGCAAGGTTAAACTAAAGTTGATGCTGCCGCGAAGAGCAGGAGCGCAGTGCCATCTCGTGGTGCCCGTGCCGGGAGCCGCCGCAGCCCGCCCGGCACCGGGGAGGAAGCGCATCCCGGCCATCCTCTTCCTCTGCACACAGACAGCGGGAAAAGCGAGTCCCGGCAGTTTTGGAAGGTATAAAAATTTCCCTCAGGAAATACATCTGACCGAGTAAGATAAAAGACCTTTAAAAATTCGTCTAATGCGGAGATCGGGGTGAAATTCTGCGCTGCGTTGCCTCGACGCTGCCTCTGTACTGGGAGGTTTCCAGCCCGCTGCAGAAACCAGTGGCGGCACAGCGGCAGCTTGGGCAGGGAAAGCTGGGCTGTCTGCTGATGTAGCAGCAACACCTGCCGCCAAAAAAAAATCCCTTAGAACCGCAGAGCACGGGTTTGGGGCAGATGGGTGACCCTGGGCTTCGGTGGGCACAGGGGTGGCCGGTGAGTGACCCCTGGGCAGCCCTGCCCGGGAGCTCTGCAGCACAGCCCGCAGTCATCCGGCCATCCCTGAGGGAAATCGCCTGGCTAGAACAGAGTATCACCCTCTCGTTTTTTTTTATCAGTGTCTGTTATTTCAATGTATTAGAGCTGAGATATTCAAAGCTGCCTGAGGGTTTGGAGAATTAGATTCAAAATGTTCTAGGCAATTCTGAATATTCCTAAGAGAGTGATTTTACAATGCTATGAGTCTGATCCTTCAATCCCTCCTTGTGTAAGGAGCACTTACTTAGAGAAATAGTTTAAGTAGTATTGTCTTAGAGCCAAATTTTGACATTTAGCTGCTGGCCATACCAGGAGCACATTTTTTTTCATGCTCTCCAACCTACAAGTAAACTCAGAGTGAGCAAAAGCTGCCATCTTGCCTTTGGGCAAGGTGCACTCCTGGATGTGCACCGAGAGAAGAGAGCCCATAATTCGGAGATGCTGTAATGATGAGAGACAAACTCAGCACACGGTTGTGGAAAATATGTTCCTTACATGCCGTGTTAGAAGCAGGGAACACTTTAATTATTTGGCAGAAAAATACATCTCGATTTGCTTGCCTGCTATTGTGTTGTGTGTTTCTGGTGAGTTTAAATCCAGCAAAGGCCAACAGGCACAGGGATAGGAAGGATGCGCCCACACGTTGTACCAGGACGGGTCCACTCCTAATGAAAAGATGCAGCAGAGAGAAGGTGCTGCAAGGCCACAACCAGAGCCCTGCTGAAGGTGCAGAAAGCAGCTGGGAGCAGTTCCAAGGCCCCAGGACAGGCGAAGGCTGTGTGGATAAAAGTCAGACTGATGACTGATGTCAGCCAGATCGATGGAGCGAAGGCAGAGCAAGCTTAGCTCCAGCTTTACAGGGATGTCAGGGACAAACAGGGCCTGTGGAAAGTGTACAGTTCAGGGAGGGGTGAGATGCATTAGGCTTTTTACATGGATTTTCAGGAGAAAAAAAACATATGCAAACACCTTGCTTGTGTGCCTGTGTCTGGCAGTCCCCTCAGTGGTTTCTAAACCTCTGAGCTAGTTGAACCAAACCCAGCAGAGAAGTAGCAGACTCAAAGGCCCTGTATCCCTGACACAGTTTATCAGTGCAAACACTTAGACAGTGATAATAAACTTCACACCCCTGTCAAGAAAAAACTGCAGCATGAATCAGAGCTCAGTCATAACCCATCTCCAAAACAGGCACAAAATCACAAGAATCCAGAATCTAGGACTTCTGCATTTTGTAGGACTAATGCTTACTCTAACACATTTCTCTCCACAACTAAATTTAGTGGCTGTTTTTCCTTCCCAGAGCATTTAAATTATTACATCTCAGGTGGCAAAAAGGAGATGGGGTGGAATGCTGATTTGATTTAAAAACAGGATGAGCAGTGGGATTTCATTTGGAAAGGAGCACGGAGATAGACCCATTTTTTGAGGGAAACAGCCAGGAGAAAATGAAAAACAGGTCATAGCTCACCCTGAAAACATAATGCCTGAGAAAAAGTCTGGCCCAAGTAAAGGGTGGAAGTAAATGTTCTCCATTCATGTCTAAAATAGCACTTCCAGGCAATTTACTCTCTACCCAGTGCATCAGAATGGGTATTCACACCCCACAAAGTAACCTTGACCGAGGTGTAAAAAACGCTGTGCATAAGAAGCTGGCATCAGTTTCTAAAGTGCCCTGGGTGTCTGATTTGATCCAGTGAAGGGTTATGAGCTGAGGACAAGCCGAGGTTTTTCCACTTCACTCCCAGCTGGTAATTGCACTCATCATTCTTACTGCATACAGGAGACCATGGCATACTGTGTGAGGAGATATATTGTTATGCAGGATAGAGATGGACATGGACAGTATCAGCAAAAGCCTGGCAGGGAACTTCAGCATCACAAAACTCAAACTAATAACTATGGAGAGCTCAGATCTGTGTTCCCCTTCATTGGATTCACTAAAGCTTGGAGGGTTCAGAGGTTTGGTCACCCATGTGTACTGCAGATTCAGTTCTCTAACACAGTCACTGGATTTCAGTATCTCTTTTCTTCTGCCCATGTCTTTTAAAGTCTTCTCTTTAGTGCTTGGTGCTTCTCAAAATGCACACAGATGGGCATCGGAGGATTTTTGTGCAACACATTTGGTAAACTCCAAAATGCTGAGTTAGGAAAGCACACTGCACCAGTAAAAAGAAAGTCATAGAATTATAGAATGGTTTGGGTTGGAAAAGACCTTAAAGCTCATCCTGTTCTGGCCCCTGCCACGGGCAGGGACACCTTCCACTATCCCAGGTTGCTCCAAGCCCCATCTGACCTGGCCTTGAACAATTCCAGGGATGGGGCAGCCACAGCTTCTCTGGGCACCCTGTGCCAGGGCCTCATCGATGTCACAGGGATGAATTTCTTCCTAAGTAATTTCTTCCTATAAATCCCTACAAAGTGTTTGATGAAAATCTGAGGTTTGTACATTTTCTTCAATGAACTTTGATGTTTCAAATGCACTATTCAAATTACTCCTCAAAAATTATTTAAACATATTTGGACCAGTAACTTGCCACCTATTATCAGCTGATACAGATGTAAGAGCACATCATTTCATTACAAACATTTCCAGGTTTTGCAGAAAGCAAACCATGGACTCAGATAAGTATGGTTTCAGTCCCACAGTCAACAGCTACCCCAGTCAGGGGCACATAGCACCAGGACATCTGGTGACTTGAAACAATCTCAGTCTGGTTTATGAACAGCAAATTAGCCCTGATTAATTACATGCTGGGGAAGTGATTGGACACAGCTATGTCCCACGCAGGCAGATTTTTAATAAATATCCTCCACCCAAGTATTATACCCACTTTCATTGCCTTTTAGCACGTGCAGCTTTTTATTTGTAACTGGGCATTTGCTCCCTGTCAGCATCCAACTCTCCTCTCCTGAGCAGGTCCTGCTTTTCAGCTCCACATCGCCCATGTGTGATGGAGAGATCTGTGTTGTCATTTGTGCTCCTTTGAAACTGTGAATGTTGTCAACATTGCATCTGACTGTTGTGGCAGTACCCAAAGGTTCAGTCCGGTCACCATCACACTAAGTATAGTCCTTGCCTCTGAGGAGCTATTTCACAATGAATAATTTAGCTGACAAACTTAGTCTGCTTGAGAAATACCCATGAGCAGATTTCAATTTCTTCAGCCACAATCATTAGTCAAAAATATGCTGGAATAAAGATGGGGTGAAAGAGGTTGAGGGAAAGAAAGATGAGGGAAAAAACAAAGGGGATCATACCTGTATTTCTGGATATCACAGCATGACTTCAGGCTCCTAATTTCTATTCCTCATGCCCAATGAATGAAATTAATTTGGGCAGAAGAGGGAGAAGAAAGCCTTTCCATACTATGAAACTAGCCTAGATCAGAATTAAAGCACTAATATAAAATTCACTGCTTTCTTTTCCAAGTACAAGATTGTCTTTTTTAATCATGTTTCTTCTGTGATACAGAGGCACCAGAGTGCCTATAAGGAGAGGGGAAAAATCCTCCTTATTCCCCAGCCCAGGTGCAGAACTGTGCAGCAGAAATCCCACATTCCGTGCATCCAGGGGTGTGATACAAATCACACTGGGCCAGCCACAAGTTGGGAACAGCCTGCACTGGACCAGCAAAGTGCTCCTGCATTCTGCCTGAGGGAGGCCACACACCTTTGCTGGGACAAAGCTCACCACCCCTAAGTGCTCTTCCTGCAGAGAGCCCCAGCTGAGAGATTTAGGGTGACTGAAAGAGGCAGAAATTATTCCTGACAGCAGATATTCCAGTGCTGAACTGGGTCAGACTACAGGGAGAAACAGAGCAGGACCAGCAGGTACTGCAGTACCTCCTGTGAACTGCTGCACTTCCTGGGTTAACGTAATGCTTTCCAGACACATGGGATGTGTCACACTGTGCCCAGGACTAACATATCTAAAGCAAAATTCCTGCTTCCTCCACAAAACACAAGCAGAACTAAAATAAGAGCCTAATTCCGGGCTCATTCCATGCCTGCCAGAGTGATTAGAACCAACTGCAACCAAGCTACTGCAGAATTACACTGATATACTTACACAACAACATTGCACTAAACATAAAAATGCTTAATATCTGATCCATCCTTTATCAGGTGACTTAACTGTGGCTGGTTTATGGCCTTGAGGTATACGAATCTTTTTTCTCAAGTCTAATATCTGACTTGCAATCTCAATTTCTCTCAGAAAGGAAAAGAAACTAAATTGTATTTTACTGTTAACTAGCAATTACTTTTTTTTTCAAGTAAAATAAGGCATTTCTTTGATTAGAAATGAGCGTGTAGCACTTATGATGTTGTATAAGTGACTGAGAACTGATTCCCTGACTCGTAATAATTAGATGCCATTTTTAAGACTAGCATTGAAATATACATTGTCTGCCTTCCCTTCAGTCCTTTAACGCAGCACAGCAATTTTGTATTTTTTTTTAAAGTCTCCCTACTCCCTTGCTTCCCTTCAGCAAGTTTGGCAGCCTGATTACTGACACAGAAACCAGCATGTGCGAGCTCTGTGCTACATTAGCAGAAATTTTTGACAAGTTCTTTATTTCTCTAAACGTGGGAGAGGAATGTTTGTTACAGGTCTCATACATGGGAGGTTAATAGAGAACACCAGGCACAGTGATCAGTCAGAACTAAACACATCTGCAAGCTCATGTTGTGAATGTCCCTTTTGGAGAGATGATGTTTGGGGTAACTAATTGCTCAGGATTTTCTGGAAGGAAGGTGATCAGCCCGAGTACCTCCCAGGCAGGCAGCAGCGAGCCCGCTAAGGACACACAACTCTGTGTGGAGCTGCTTCAAAGGCAGCACGGATAACTAGACAGATCTGCCTTGGAGGCAGGTTATCAACAAAGAGCTGTCTCCTAGACAGGTACCTGTTCTTGTCTGCCTGGAAAGTGAGTTATGAGCCTTTGTACAGCACCTTTCAGGCAAGCAGCTTATTCAGGTCTGCCTGGAAGGCAGGTCAGCATGCAGATACGCCTAACAGGCACAGAACTGTGCGAGTCTGCCTCTCCACACCTTCAAAGATCCCAAGACAAGTCAAGAATTTCGTTTTAATGATCTCAGCAGAAAGCCATTATTTCCTGTGTGAAATAATTTCCAATACAGTTGACGGATATGTCAAACTGCAGTTTCTTTAACCACACTTTCTTAATGCCAGACACAAGGACAGAATTCCTTTTTTTACAAGGTTCTGGTAGTATGCTTGATATAAAGGGAAATGTTGTTTTATAAGATTTGGCAGTGGGTTACTACAGAGAGCAAAGTGTCCAAAAGAACAGGCAAGTACAGCTGGAAAAATGAAAACTGACAGGAGACACACTAAGAAATTTTATGTACTCTACCCAGACAAACACAGATGTTGGTTTGCTGTTCCCTGGGCCTGTAAGTAACATCAATGATTGCAGTGGAGCTTTAGATAGAATTGACAAAAGCAGTAAATGAATTTAAATGTCATTCATTTCAAAAGGATTAAAAATTTTTAAAATCTCCATTCAGGAAGGGCTTTAGTAAAGCTGTAACTTCAATCACTTAACTAAAGAGCTTTTTAACAAAGATGCAGGGCTTACTTGGCACATAACAGAGGTGTGGTGCCGTGTATTTGTGAACCCAGACAGCTCTCCATCAGGCATGCTCAATTCAGGAATTCCAGTTTCCTTCTCTCCTATCTTATCTGCATTTTCACTGCTCCCACCAAAGCCGAGATCACACACAAGCCATAGTTCTGGGACAGTGTTTGAAACACTTTGGCCGTGTGTGCTGGCCCAAAGTGAAGCAGGAATCTTGGGCAGAGAGCGGTTAGAGACAGTCTGAGGTGAGAAAGGACAACCTGTGACACAAATCAGTGTTTCTTAGTGAGGAAAGGCAAAGAATATCTCTGGGAAAGAGGCAGCAGCAGCACTCTGAGGGAAGAGCACTGGTTTGGACAGAGGGCAATGGGCCATTCCAGCCTAATGGGACCCCACAAGGCAGCTTGGAAACTCTGGTTATTTCAAAATAAAGAGAAGCATGAAAGAAGAGTTCGACAAGACTCCAAAATGTGCTGCAAGATGGAGAGCAAACTGGCAAATTTCAGGGAGACAGCAGGGCATATGCAGAAAACACAAGGCAAACAAAGCTCTTGTTGAAACTAAAATGAAGAGTTGGGTTTAATTCTGAGCACCAATGAGCCACTTCATACCTGCACAATCTTTAAAGACTCGAGATGAGAGACCCTGCACTTGTGTTCTGCAGGACCACCCAGTCTGCCAACTGTCAGCAGGAGTCTTAATGAGAATTACTTATCTTTCCCAAGTGATATCCCCATAGACACCCCAAGAAAGTTCAAATAATCTTCGCAGAGGGTTTTCTGTNCACTTGTGTTCTGCAGGACCACCCGGTCTGCCAACCCCAAATAATCTCCGTAAATGGTTTTCTGGGTCTGAGCTTGATCTCTGGTGTGCAATCTCTAATATGAGTAAAAGACTCACCATATAACAGAATCAAGGTAAAGATTCTACAGGTACAAAACCACAAAAACATATAATTAATTCTTATGCTTGCAGTGCACGTGAGATTGTTGTGGTCTGAACAGATCCCTCATCTAACTAGCTTAGTCAGACTTCTTTTACATGACACCATCTTCTCTGAGAGAGCCAGAAATTCATCCCAAAAGCATCATATTGGCATCGTTCCATGTTTGCTTGGCGTAACAGAATACTCTTTGAAGCTTTCAGACTGTAAACTCTTTGTTTGCTATAATTCACCTATTATTTATTAAACTGTATTAGTTCAGCTCCAAAGAACCACCGAACACATCTTCACCAACAGCTGTGGATTTAGGCTTCCAAAATGCTATTTCAATTACAGTACTTTAGAGTCAATTCTATTTTAAGCAGATCATTGCTTTGGTTTTATTTTTTCCAACTTGTGAAATTATCCCATTAAAACTTTCAGGTTTAATTGGTGATTGATTAAAGGAACTTTTTTGGAAACTTTCCTCATCCTTATCTGAAGATAAAGATATCTACTCCCACTGCCTCAAATGAGAGTAAAAGGTCAGGGATGAGACAATTTTATGTTTGGGTTTAGGATCACGTGGCCCTGAAAAGTTGTCTTCTTTACAACACACATTTGAAACTGAAATAGCTCTATGTTTTTATACACACACACCTACATATATTCCACTTCAACTTGTCTGGCAAAAATTGAGAATATAAAGGAATTTAGCTCCATGCAGCCTCTAATATCAATGAAGTATTCCCAACAGCAGCTTAGAGCTGATTATTGTTCTGGTGATGTCACCAGCTGTACTGGTGCAGGGACAGATGAACTCAACTGGTGGCAGTGGAGTCAGTTCTGATCTGAACCTGCGTGACTGAAATCTAATCTGTCCCCTAATCTAATCTGAACTATGGAACAGTGACCAGAGGTGTCTTTGCTAACAGCAGCGCTCGTGTGGAATTGCAGCTCTAAGGAGAACAAAGTGAAGTATCCAAAGAATGTCAGATTTTGAGCATCTTCACAGGAGGATACTCTAGAAGCTGAGAAGAGGGCCAGAAACCATACAAACAACTTCAGTTGCAGTGATATTGCAGAAGCTATGGTAATTATACAATCAATTATATTTCTTTCATGGGCTTTGCGATATCTTTGGATTTCTTAGCTCTAAGCACTTTAAAGATATTGTTGGAAATACATTCTTTAAAGTACCTACAAAATCTTGTGCAGTATAGTGTTCTTCATAAAAGGATATTGTAAAGCTACAAGTATGGGGTGAAAAAAGATTTTTTTGGCAGATATAACTATGATTGGGAGGGGAAGATGGAACAAATCAAATTGCAATAAGCATTTTGAAGCGTCTGCAATACTTGTTCCACACAAGTGGATGATTCCACATCTCATGTTCCTGTTCATTATTACAGTAGCTGAGTATTTTTTATAACTAAAATTCAGTTGCATTTCTACAGCACCATCCCACCTTTATTAAAAAAAGAAAAAAAAACCCAAACAAACACGAGCCTGTGTGAAAATTCAATGCCTATTTAATACTATCTGTTCTGCTTCTCAGTGACCCAGAAAACTCCAGAAAAGCTGGATTTCCATCAGTGCTCCAAGCTGGTAAGCCTGGATCATGAGGCATTGCAAAACAGACCCAGCAACCCTTTGTCTCTGAAAAGGCAAAAACGTGGGATGGGGGGTAGTAAGAAATGACACAGACTGACCATCACGTGACAGCATCTGGAAGCGGACAGAGAGCACGAGCTGCTGGTGCTTTGTCATGAGAAGAGTTTGAAGAGCACAACACCTTGCTGGGTGGTGCTTCCAGTCCGTTTTCCCTACAAAACCAAGCTGGGCACACTTCTGCAGTGAGTGTTTGAGGCATGGATTCATGTGGCAAAGTACAGGGGGGTGGGAGAGTCCCTCCCAGCCAGCCACACAAACACGCGAGCTACCACAGCTTCATCTAAGGCCTGGTTTCTCACCAACACAGGGATTTCCAAATAGATTAGCAAAAGCTCTCCCAAACCATGCACAACAGCTGAATGTTCTAGACAACATCTTCCCAAACACCAACCAAGCTCTGTCAAAATGGATTTAAAAAGCAACGGAATAAGGCAGCAGGCAAGGGAGGGCTCTGGCAGCTCTAATGAACAAAACAGACTCTGCAGAAACACAGCTTCCAAAACATTTTGTTTCTGAGGGCAGGCATATTGTCCTTATATCGCTTCAGCCTGACAGAGAAAAGAACATGCCTTGTCATCTTTCTGCTGAATGCAACCACAATCAAAAATTACTTCTGAGGCAGTTAATAACAACTTCGAGAGTATCAGCACAATTGTGTAAAACACCACTTAGACTTGGCAAGTTTAAATGGTTTTGAAATAGCAGGTGAATAATATATTTGGATTTGCCTCTGTGGGCAGCCAGAGCAGAGAAAATTACTGTAAGACAAATTTTTTGTCAAAAACTTCAAGATAAACAACTCAGCTTCTTTTTGTCAGGAGTAACAGAGTGGGCGTCTAAATAAAATGAAGTAGGCAGGATGTCCCTGGAGTTTCACGAGGCCTCTAGCACTCCACCACACAGAAAACTCATTAACACACCGGAGAATCATGGCACAGATCAATTCAGATGAAGAGCAGAGATTGCAAGTGAAGAGATTGCAAGTGAAGAGATAAGTGTCATGCTAAATCTGGCTGGCTGGAATATCAAGAAGGGACTTGTTAGATCCCACATTAATCAACTACCAGCAATGCAGGGCAGAGCTCCTCCTGCTCCTCCCCTGCCTGGGAACTTGCACTGCTGTAGCAGACTGAGAGTTCAAAATGTGTGCAGGATATTTATTACAATCTGGAAGGTTCACCATCCCACCTGACAGGATTTGAACACAGGAAGCCTTAAATCCACCTCTTGATTAACCTTTCCTCATTTAACATGCTCTGTGCAAGTCCTCCTCCTCCAAAAAATTCTCTTTTACCATCCCATATTTTGACTACTCCTCAATCTTTTCTCCTTAAAATCACTCCCTTAGGGAACCTGTATAGAGTAAGATGCCATTTGAAAGATTCTTCAATCAACAGGTATTTTATGGCAGTCATATTTATTAAAAATTGCAATAAAAATGACAACTCCATCACCCAGGTTTGTGAAGGACAGAAGCAGTTGTCACAGCCAGCCAAAGTCCGAGACAGACACATAATTGATAACGTTTTGTCAAATATATTATTTTCAGCTCCGTGGACATTTCCAGCCATCAACATCCTGCATTTGTTTCTCTTTGTCAGAGCTGGACTCTCCCTTCTGTCGAACGTGATTGAAATACAGCATGCACCTTCTTCCTCAGGTGAGCACTGCAGGAGCATCCCAGTTAATAAAACTCTTAATAGCAGTGGTTTGGAGATCTGAGTGGGATCTGTGCTGCTTTTGCCTACAACACAGACATGTCTGCTCACACGTGGGAGCAATATTGCATGCAGAGCTACAAATATGTGTGCGTGTGTAGTGGCTTTGATGGAGAGGACAGAGTGTAATCCTTCAAAAAACACCGTGTGTGGCAAAGAGCACCATGGAGTGAGGCAGAAAAATATGAACAGGTGTTGGAAAAAAAAAATGTTGTCCATAGGATACTGCCATATTCCTGCTCTTGAATAAACAAGTGTCTCACTGAAGTCAGTGTGACCTGCAGGCACAGAACGAGGCCACAAACATTCAAGTACCTCTTTTTAAAGGCATTTTTGTCTCTAAATGTCTTTTTTTTTTTTAAACAAGTGAACAATTTTGTGCTTCCTATTTAATGGAAATACATTTGGAAGTCTTCTTGGCTGTGACCAGAGACATTCAGCACTGCTAATTTAGATCTGCTTCTTTTGTTATCCTCTAAATAACTTGCTCTTTTCATAGGTATAGCTTTTCCCAAATTGCCTTCTTCTGAATTCTTCTTTTCTCTTTTTTTATTTCCTATTAACACTGTTCTTCAAAAAATAAAGGCAAATTAAAGAAATACCAGCTACCAGACTGCAACTAATCAGTGAGATACTTCATATTTCCAGTCTTTTGAATGCTGCTGAATGCTTCCTTACAATGGATATCAGATAACTTTCTCCATGTAGCATGAAGGCAAATTTCAGGCGAAACCTTATCACTGCACACAAAATATTGCCCACTCCTCTGCTTTGCATTCATGCAGCCCCATTCTTGCTCGCTATTAGCGATTCAGCAATTTGTGAAATAACAGCAACCCTGCGCTGCTGCACCTTCCTCGAGGAATATGCTCCCCCTAGCACTTGCACAAATGTTATCCCAATCAATAACCTAGTAATTAAAGTCACCAGCATTTTGGCCTTTTTACAAGACTCCTTATCTGACCAAAAAAAATCCCCCCATTTCTTGCATTACTATTTCCAACTGCCTCGGAAGCAGAACAAGAATCATTTGGCCACCCCTTCATCCTTAACCCCCAAATTAGCTATGGCTGTAACGTCACAGAAAATCATTCTGGTTTTCTCTGCAGACACAGCATCATTTTCTTCCTGAGTATTGCTTATTCCTTTTCTCATTCTTGGTTTATCAATAAGTTATAAATTCTGACTTTGATAATACCAGCAGTAGTTTTGTCTCAGGGTTCTTTTTGTTGAAGGGGGTTGGTTTTATTTTGGTTTACCTTCAGCAATAAAAAAAAAGAAAAGCAAAGAAACTGAGATGCAAAGGACAGGAAAACACTGGTAAGCAAATGAGTGAGTCTGACAAAGAATCAATTATCTCCACTGCTCAGTTACCAGAACATATCAGGGGTGAAATCCTGCCTCCATTAAAGTCAATGGAGTTTTGTAGTTGACTTTGTCTGGCCAGGAATTTCACTCTAAAAATATTGCAAGTGACTAAAAGGGAGAAACTTACATGGAGGGCAGTGCAGGCTTTCCAGGAGACTTCATAAAAGCAGCACTTCTAAGTACCGAAATTCAACTCCAGAATTTTCTAGATCGTTTACTTTTTGAAAAGTTAAGCAGACAGAATATCCCACTGCGAGAGTAGGATATGGTCATATTCACAAAATTTAGGCAAACTGCATGATTCTGAACACAGCTTTCCCCAGCATCTGATGATCAAGGGCCACATCCTGCTCTCACGCCAAGGGAATTCTTTTGGATCAATAGCATGGCACACACCTGCCCATCCAGCCTTGCATTTCTGCGGCCTTTTCTATCAAACACCTCAACCTCAAGCTAATTTTATTGTGGTAATATTTTGCTACAGAAATCACAAAAATCTCTAAAACATCATCCAATGGGAAATCAAAAGCCTTTTTCCCTTCTTTCTTCCAAGTAATATAAAGGAAAATCACGTGGAAAAAGTGTTGCTCATTAATAGGCCATGGCAGGATACTGCTGCAACTGGCTGAAAGAGCTGTTTGTCCATTCTGTCCTACAACCTCTGCCCAAATGGAAAGTGCAGCAAACATAAACCAGCGCTTTGCCATCCCAGCAGAGGAATGTACTGCAAGATGAAGCCCTGCTGTACCAGCTGTATTTTGAGAGGGCATGAGTCCCAGCCAAACATGTCTAAGCAGCTGTCCACCCTTAGTGTGTGCACCCATGATTAGAGAGAAATGACTCTGCTAATCCAGCCCTGATTTGGGAAGAAGGATTAATATTTAGGCCACCACAAATAAGCTTCCAGGACCACAGAAAAAGAGTCAGTCAAGGCTACTTAATCAGGTAGAGATGATTCATGTGAGTAAACCTGTGCCATGACCTTTCATGAGTCTCTGAGCTCAGACAGGATGTCAAATTCTTATGAAGAAAAGAGGTGTAATCAATTAGTGCTTATGATGACCTTTTAATAAGTAAATGGTTGAGGCAGACACTCATTCTGAACAGAATGAGAAATTGGATTTGTATGTGTGCCTAGTGTTGCCTGGGGAAGGTGATGAAATCCGTTTCCATGCTTGATCTAGTAGCCCACTCCAGCCAAAATATAACCTCAAAGAAGGTTGTAGCCAGGTGGGGGTCAGCCTCTTCTCAAAGGCAACTAGTGAAGGGACAAGAGGACATAGCCTCCAGGTTCAGACTGGACACCAGGAAGAATTTCATCACACGAAGAGTTGTCAAGCATTGGAAGGGGCTGTCCGGGGGGGTGATGGAATCACCACCCCTGGAGGTGTTCAAGAAACAGCTGGACGTGGCATCCAGCGCTATGGTTTAGTTGACAAGGTGATGAGCGGTCAAAGGTTGGACTCGATGATCTCTGAGGTCCTTTCCAGACTAAATGGTCCTGTGACATACAGACACACATACGTACACACGGCTGGAACAGACACGGAATACGGGGGTGCAGAATGGGTAAAAACTGCAGAGGTTTGTACACCCCGGAGGAGCCAAGGATCGGTCACACCGGCGGATGCGGGAGCGCTGTTCCCGCGGGAGCCGCAGAGGAGGCCCCCCCGGCGGCGGGAGGAGGAGGAGCGGGGGGTTTCCGCGGAGCCGGTGCCG
>VZTA01005509.1:960333-993966 GCA_013398855.1 Mohoua ochrocephala | reverse complement strand
AGCCCCCGCAGCCCCCGCAGCCCCCGCAGCCCTGCTCGCCACCAGGCGCCTCCGCGCCTCGGTCCATCTGCACCTTCTGCCTCAGCGACCAGCGGCAGCGGGTAAGGGCCGGCTTCCGCACGCCTCGCTTGGAGCTCTCTCTTGGGGAGGGTGGTTATTGGTAGTCCCCGCAGGTTCGGGATTGACCCAGCCAAGGGTTCAGTGCTGCCCTCGGTGCCTCCTAACCTGTGTTTTTATCCCTCGAACAGCACCGAGAAAGAGAGAAGCCATCAACCGGTCCTGCCGTAACCGGACTCTGAACAGGCTGAGGGTCTCGCACCACTCCTGCTCTGACTGTACCACTGCTCTGGGTAACATCGCCTCACTCATGCTGCATGTTTACATTTAAATAGTCCTAAAAGAGTTACTTTTTAAGCCTATGCACTTTGTTTGGTACTGTGAGAGGTTTATGCAGGGTGTTTTGCAAACGAAATTCACTGCCTCTGTTGAGACGGTTGCACCTGGTGCGGCAGCTATTTTAGCGCGAGAAATGTTAAACCTCAGCAGCCAAGCCCTGATCCTGATGCCTCCTAAACCTGTGTCGCATGATGAAACTTGAACTTCCAAACACACAGTGTCCCCTGTCAGGGGAAGCTGTCATGGACACGCCGTGCCCTACGCCTCCAGCCCAGCCCGGGCTGCACGCAGCGCTGCCGCCCACTCCCTCAGCCGCACGCCAGCCCTTGGGGACAGGGGCTGATGCCGACAGCTGACATGCTTGAGAGGTCTCAACGATGCTGGAAGATTATTTTGAGGTGTTCACAGAAAGTCGGAAAACTTCCAGTGAAAGCAGCGCCGTCGGCTGTGCACAGGCACAGCAGCCCAGCGGCACGGGACGTAGCCAGCACAGGAGAGGAAAGGGGAGAAGTGCGGTGTAAGCGATGCTCTTTTCTTATTAACAGTGCGAGTCGTGCCAGTCCTTTAAATAGCACGGGATACTCCTAAATCTGTCTGGCAGGCACGGGGTAGGGAGGGTTTCCCAAGGGCTTTTACCCATCACCCAGGTCGTTCCCAAATTGTGCTTGTACATCACCGAGGTTGTTTATCTCCCCTCAGTTTGCCAACTTGTATATTTTTTTTTCAGAAGTAACTCTAAAAAGGCAGATAAGCATTTGATATTTTCAGATTTGGACATTACTGAAGCAGCAGGCTAGAATCTTAAACCCTAGTAATGCCGGATTCTAAGAAACATAGAGATAGGTTAATTTTGCAATGTTTTCTATAGCTGTTTATAATATCATTAATTAGGCTTTAATTAACCTTAACTTGTTACTTTGGGAGGCACTCTGCACACTTTAAAAGCTTGGTAACTGCGCCACTCTGAGAAGTGCTGCAAAGAAAACTTGTCTCCTTCTTGGTGCCATGGTGCCATCTGCGCAGGGCTCCTGCCTGGCTGCTTTACCCGAACGGGAGGGCTGAAGAGGCAGCACCGTGCTGTTCCCTTTCTTCTCTGCACAGAGTTTTCTCTTCCCCTACACACGTGCAAAGCAAATTCTGGCAGTCATTATGAAGAACTTGGGAAGAGCAAGGTTGTGGTGTACTGCCCATACAACTTCACCTTTTCAGCTTCCCTTCTCCCCTCCCCAACACACGGTGACCACCTTTTCTGTAGCACAACGAGGAAAAATCTGCTGGACCTACAGAAATGCAATTAACTTGTCCTTCGAATTCTAAGAAAAACACCCAAGCAAAGTCCCAGCGATTCCACATCACGTCAGTCTCTTCAGTTATTAAAAGCTACAGGCTGTATTTTCCTGGATTGAGAAGAGTTTTTTGTTCTTAGAAGGTTTCTATCATCAATCTTTTTTTAATGGAGAACTTTAAATTGCTGCCAGATTATGGTCTTTGTTTGCTTTGGCACTGATTTGTGAAGCTGGAACTCTTTACAGTGTTTTACAAAGTGCTTTTTCATTTTTGTGTTGTGTCAGCCTCTGTGTGTGGGTATAGAGACCTACAGACATCTTCCTGGATCTTTTTTTAATTATTTGAAAACATTTGTCTTTTAAAAAGTTTTTGTTCTACAGTCACAGCTGATCTTACAGTTAGGCCCTACATTCTTATGAACACATTAAACCAAAGTATCTGACTTCTTTATAGACAATTAACACTAATTTATTCATTTAGAGGTATCATTTCATATGATACCCTAAAATGGCAAAACATTATGCAGTTTCAAACAATTTTAGGAAAATTTTGCATTGAGTATGCTCTGAATTTTGCAATTTGTAAGAAAGCCAATAAAATTATTTCTTTCAGGTTTTCAAAATGCTATGATTTTATTGGTTTTAAGAGTTTTTAGTGTAGTTCTTGGCAAATGAAGCACATTTGGATTTAATAGGATATCTTTATACTTAGTAATTAAAGGAAACGAGTACGAAATGTGAGGTCCACTTTTGCACCAAAGTATGAGCTGAAAACTCATGACTTGAAACTCTCATGAATAATTTCTACAATCCTCTGGAAGTTTGGCGTTCTCCCTTTAAATGGGATTTTATCTCCCTAGTTTTGTAAAGGGTTTATATAAAATGCTTTTCAGTGACAAGAGCAGGAGCAGGCCCTTACAACTTGGCCTTCTCTCCTGTTTAATGTGGCTCAGTGTAATATTAAATTCTCCTCTCTTTACTCAGGATAAACTGTTGAATTCAACTGGGCTTGAAGATTTTCTCAGGGTTTCAATGACTAAATAATTCAGGAATTTCAGTAACACTGATTGATCGTGGCAGAAATTGGACCCCAGAGCACTGTGGCCCAAATATTTGTGGTATAGACAGATAATATCTATCCAAAGCAATTATAACAGTGATTTCTCTGTGGAACATTTATATATATATGTGTAACTATGTATTTGAATGAGAAAAAATGGGGACAAAGCCTTAACTTTGCTGACATTTATTTGTAATGTAAAACTTCTCTACCCCCAGGAGAAAAAAAAAAAGGTACAGGATTGAGCTGTTACTCTGTAATGGGTTTTCTATAAATTAAGGGAAAAAGAATTTAATTTCTGGAGACACAGATGAATTGAGGGCTCCGATTGCACATATGAAGAGCTCATCATCATTAGGTGTTTTATTGAGTTTTTACTGTATGAGCTTGTGTGCCTTATCAGTCCTCTTGTTTTAATCGCGGAGCAGCGTCACTCACGGCACGCACAAATACACAAGTCAAAATCCTGAGGGTGTCTGAGAGCAAGTGCCTCACTTGATGGTGAGGCATTGGAAGGATGTGAGTATTTCCAGAGGTGCCAAACAGCCTCTTGTTCTGCAGATATTGGGGGGTTTGACTTATTTGCGAGTGCATTCTGTTCTGAGTGTAGGGACAGAGGCATGCCTGATGCCAATCCCAGCTTTGTTTTCCTGTAAACACTTGGCTTTTCAATTTACACGATGCATGAATAAAGCAGAAACTGTGAGATATGCACCATTTGGTCTCGGATCCTATTAAATTATAGTTAAAATAATCCAAGCATAGTACTTTGTATAAATCATTGTACTTAGCCTGCTACATCACTGTATGAAAACAGCACCCAGCAAAGTGAATAAATCATGTTGTTTGATTTTACTGGTTAAGTTTAAAGAAGCATTTGAACATGGTTCTCGGTTATTTATGAATTAATCATAATGTAAGTCAAAGTAGTTTCATATGTTAGCTTCTATTTTTCACTTCTGTTCTACAAAACAGAAGCTTCCTTTCGTGGAAAATCTGCTCCTTTACAAAAATCTGTATTTGTTTGCAAAATGTGATTATATTTGCTAAAATAAACAGTATTTTTGTTACTAATTTAAACAATAAACTGCAAACGCTAAGATGGTCCTTCTCTTCTATAGCCATCTCAAGATATAAGTATTTAATCTTTTCCTTTACCTTTTCCAAATCTATCTCTACAAGATCTCAGCAGCATATTGACATGTGTACGAATGCACCATGTGTGTGCATTGGCAGGAGACAAGGGAAGTGGGCGGAAAGCTCGGGAAAATGAAAAGTGAGTTTCTCTGCTCGGGGCCTGTACGATATCCTGAGTGCCAAATACAAGAGGAGCCGGAGGGAGGGAAAGGATGGAGGCAAAACGGAGGGAGAAGAAAGGAAGAGGTTGATTTATCGGTGGAAGTTCATCAGGGCAGACGAGCAAAAGAGCCCAGAGTGTGAGAGGTCCCTGCCATGTTTCTGTGCTTTGGCCTGGTGCACTGTGAGGCTGTTGGCACTACATTGAGAGAATATCACCAAAAATTATATAAATAAAAAACTGACTGCCTAAATAACACCTTCGAAAAGAGAGAAGTAACATCTTGATTAATAGTGAGAGCTACTGCATAATACAAGGTGAGGAGAAAGAATTTATATAAAGTTGGCTAAAATAGACAGCGTGCTACAAAGGCAAGAGATCTGGGAGATCTCTTACACCAGGAATCCTTTGAAGGTTGAAGAAAAAGGTTTCTAAAGAATCAACATGAGGATTGTGGGGGAAGAGGAGAATATTATTACCGGGATAAAAAATACCATACAGTTTCATGAAAGCTAAGGGGGGGAAAAGCCGTTTCTTAATAGTGAGAAGAACTAAACTGGCTGCTCTGGATGTTTTTCTTCAAAAACCTTTTCAAAATTTGAATATACGTTCATATCCAGGCAGCCCAGGTTCTTATTTCCAGTGAAATCCTTTAGCTGTTACAACATAATACAGAATTTTAGAAACCTTGAAGATTCATCCCACTTTTGACGCTGTACAGCAAGGAACACAGGCTTGCTCAGGACAGGAAGGAGAAAGAGAAGGCATGGATGAATAAAGAAGAGTAACCAGCAGCCCACCACGGAGGATATTCCCTGTGATGCCAAGAAATCTCCCTCTTTGCAAGGATTTGACATCTCGATACAAGCAAACCATGGTGCCCAAAGAAAGTGATCCCTGTTTTGGTGACAGATAAAATGTAACAAAAGACTTAAGACAAAAGTTGCTTTAGGAAGGCCTTATCTACTCTCTTTCATTTACTACATTCACATCACAGTAGCGTTGTGAGGTTTTAATTAAACATTTGGAAATTGCTGTGTGTTCTTCCAAAGGAGAAGCCAATACAAATAAGACAATTACACTGAAATGGGTGATGGAACAAGGAAGTGATAAAAGTAATTCTACTTGTTATGGCATCTCTCTCCAACATCTTATTGTGTTTCCTTCACATTATTAAAATAAGCCCTACTTTCCAAGCATGTGTATGCAGATCATTTTTAAATGCAAAGATTGCAGAAACAGGCAATTCTTTCAACATGACAGTGGAGCTCGGTGGGAAGGGTAGGCATCTGTCAGGCCCAGATAAGATCAGACAGCTGTGCTCTATCCTGAAAGGGTGCCATGGAGCTCAGTTTTCCTAGGGAAATAACATCTTCAGTATGAAAAGCAGCAAAATGAAGTGAAGTCTCCAAGCGAATAAGTAGAGAAAACACGAACTCTCAGAGCTCATTTTAATCTAAAAATACCAACTCTGTATCAGCTAAAAAAACACAGGATGAGGGGAGGATAACACCTTTACCAAACAGTAAAAACTAAAGGGCAGGAGGATCATTTCGCTCTATACTCTCAATCAAATTAATCCTTTATATTAGAAACAAAGGTGACTCCAGCAACCATAATCACTGCAGAGAGCCACTGGGGCAGTAAGAGGGCTGGAACACAGGACACCCAGGACAGGCTGGGGGAAGAGGGGTGGTTAAAATGGAGGCAAGAAAGCCAAGCAGGTGGAAATCCAACAGCAATCTCACAACAGCTACACGGGATGGTGGAGCCAGGCTTTTCCAAGGGACGCACAATGAAAGGACAAGCAGCAAGAACCTCAAGTTGCAATAATGGAATCGTTATTTTCTTTTACTTGAGGAAGAATGCTTCTCACCACAAGCACGGTTAAGCACTGGAACAGGTCATCCAGGGAGGCTGGGGAAGCCTCCTCCTTGGAGAGTCTCAGAACTTTACAGAGCAAGGCCCCAGTTTGGTCTAACTTTGAAGTCAGCCTTGCTTTGAAAGTGGAAGATGTATTGAATAACTCAAAAGGTCCTTTTCAATTTAATTTTTCCAGTGATTTTATGAAATGATGAGCTTAGGGCTGTCTGGAAAGGAAGTTTGTAGAACAGAATAACAAGAAAAACTTGAAAATTGCAAGGACTTCACAGGAAAAACCTATACTTTTGGTCAGTGCCAGGATCTATTATTCCAGACAAGATGAGGGGCATCCAGGTATGGATATCAAGAGGAGAGCAAAAAAGATTCCTGGAGAAAGGAGAAACTCAACAGGCCCATAAAGGGGATTTCCAAAAATAGAAACAATCAGAGGCACGGGCCTGTTTCCATCAGAAGGACTTCTCAAATCTGAATCAGTAAAGAGGTTTTATAGATTCGTTTGGAAGATGGTTAAATTTACAGGTGACAACTTTGGAGGGCTGATTAGAATCAAGGATAAACTCATAGAAAAATAAAACAAGGAATGTTCTTAAAAAGATGCATTTCAGTGTAGAAGTGTAGGTAGTGCCACACCTGGCAGGAATAACGCATCACACAAGCGCATGATGGAAAATGACAGGCAGAAAATTATTTTTGAGGTGTTGCATATCACAGTCATGACAAGCCTTTGCAAGAAAATCAAACTCCACACTGGGTGCATACTTCACCAAGACCCCTTTTGGCAACGTTTTCTATAACTATTACAACTTCCCTGAGTTCTGTCTGAAATGTCTGGCTGGGTGGAAAATCTGTTAAAAGTTGTAACTTGAAGAATGCTACAAGCAGAGAGGAGTATATTAACTACTGTGTCTGTGCAAATGAAATGATGGAGAGGGACTTGAGACTGTGAATGCCAAACTAGGTAACAGCGAAAGAGGATATCTGTATCTTATTAACTAATAAAAGTTCCCCAAAGAGACCAGCAGCAGTATAAAAAGAAGTTATGAGACCCTGAAGTTTTCAAGTGTAACATTTAAAGAACCTGTGGTGCTGCTAGGGATTGGAGCCTGAGAATAAGCTGAATATACGCATAGACAACAATTAGAATATCAGAAATGCACAGCAGAAGTTTTAGCATCGTGGTAAGGGGTATAACAAAGCGATTCAAGATATATCCATGGGAAACAGGGGCCAGGCTGCAGGGAGCAAGGTCCTACTGTGTGTTGTTTTGTTACCACTGCAACCGATTATTTTTATTTGCCACACCGCTCAAAGAAAACCTGAGTGGAAACGACAGGCTTTAGTAACAGGTGCTTTGGAAGATAACAGCGTGAGTGAGAGTTTCTGGCTGATGTAAGAGGCAGTCTCTGGAACGCTCAGTATCTGCAGCAGCGTCAAACACCAACCCTGGAGCAGCCAGGCATAGGTCAGGCCCACTGAAGCACCAGCAGCGGCCAGCAAGACAGACCCAAAGAGAAAGCAACAGCAACCCACAACATTCCTGCACGGCACAGAATAGAGCTGAATCCAGCCAGAGGCGGGAGAAAAATCAAAGACCACTTTTCTGCTACATAAAACATGTTGGTGCTTATTTTAGCCTCCGCAACGAGATGGAGCAGAAACAAAATGTACGTTATGGGGAGCCTCTGCATTCCAGCAAATGCCACAACACTGCCGTGTCCTCCATCACACGGGACAATCCACGTGGCAGCTGTCACCAGTGTATTGCAAATGAGCAGATCCTCTCCTCTGCAGAAATTGTTTCCCTCTGCCATCGTGGTGTGCTTGCCCGGCCTTCCCCAGGATGGGAAATACACAGGGAAAATGACTTGAAAAATCACTACCATTAGGAAAACACCACCGCTCTGGAAATGTTTTAATTAAGATGGTTAAACCGCTTAATTAAAACTATTTAAGAGGCCTATTCTCATTTCTGTTACGGACTTTAAAGATCTTATGGCCTCAAAGAGTACAAAGGGGTCCAAAAGTCTCTCTATAATGTAAATAAGAATTAGTGAATTTATTTTCACTGGTATTATTTATAGTTAGTGATCTTGCTTATATTGGCTTAATTATCATCTGATTCTAAAAGGCTAATAATTTCACTCCATTACCCTCCAGATCTGCTTCCCTTTCACAAGTAGTTTAACAGATGCCAAAAATTAAAAAATAAAAATAAAAAAAAAGTAAAAAGAAAGACTAAGAGTCTAAGTAACACAGAAAATCAAAGCTGTTAAAAGACGAGTCTGGGTAATTGCTGAACCAGTGATTCAGAATTTGTTGCTCACCACCTCCATCTGCTGAAAGTTTCTGTCTGTACCAGCAGAAACAGATCAATTCTTGTCGGTACCACTGCTCCTGGACTGATAAACCAGCTTAAAACATATCCATGGCAGTTTCAAAGAATGCATTAGACAGTTCTGGTGGTTCAGGCTCTGGTTCCTTTCGCCAGCTCTGCCAGGCCCTTAGCTTGTCACAGGCAAAGACAACACCTTCTAAAACTGTACAGCCAGGAATTGCTGGAACTTACCTCTCAATATCCAAACTCATTTGATTTTCAACAAGATTTGGGCCTTTGAAAGTGAAACTAAGGCTTTATGGGGGACAATTTGCTAGGACTCAGATGCTGAATAAAAATCACACTGCATGCAAACATCGACACCTACACACACACAAACACCCTTCTGTGCATGTACTTCCAGATTGACCATTACCTGAACCACACGAGAGGAGCAGGAACAGAGGGACCATCTTTGTGTATTCCAAATTGAGAAAATGATCAAACTAACACAGAATCATTTACAGGGGTGAACATCAGCTAAGAAGAGGTGAACAGAGAATATGTGTTTGCTACCAGCTTACTTCCATAAAGACACTGACAGAGCATCCTACTGCACCCCTGCTGAACAAGAGCAGCCACGCACAGGGAGGAGGATCTGGGAAAGAAGATGCTCTGCTCAGTGTGTCTGTTCCTTGTTCCGCTCCCAAGACACAGAACTGAAAGGCACGTTTCAGTAACTGAGCTGAAAACAGCACATTCTGCAATTTCCACCAAGCGGGTCCCCAACGCACAACTGCTGCTCCACAGCCAAATGTCAGCAGAGCAGCTGAGCCTCACACAGGCCTGGGAGGGAAAGGGAGAGCTCAGGAGCCTGCAAGGAAAAGGGAAATCTCAGTGCTGACCAGGGAAAACAACAAAAACCCCTTCTGTTTGGCTACTTGATGACATATGGTTTGAGCTTCCTTGTGAATCCCTGTCAAGTCAACTACCAAGCAGAACTGGAATATTGCACCAGATAATGTCTCAATCCCAATTTTTTTTCAGGGTTGGTACTCCGTTATTTTAGGTAGAAAGGAAGCCTGCAGCCCACTTTGCCTCCTTATGTAAGGATAGGTTTCTAATAACTCTGTGTCACCTTGGAAAATTAAAACACTACCTCTGGTTCTGATTGTATATGAAAGTATGGCTAAAACAAATTTCAAGGCACTGATTAAGTGTCGTGCTCACTAAACTTTCCAATCCCATTATGGATCTTTCTCTATCGGTGTTTGCGTAGGCTGCACGGTGAGTAAGAAAAATCAGATTTCAGGTGCTCACAAGCATGACAAATAGGCACTGAAGTGGCCTTGAGCACTGTGATGTAGTAACGGAGAGGAAATTGAAGCATTCAATATTCTGAGGTGCCTGAGCTCTCTGCAGATGGCTCTTGGGTAGTTGTTTGTAATCTAGCAGAAAGAAATCATCTGGTTTTGCGAGGGCTTGTTTTGGTTTTTTTTTTTCCTTTGACACTGCCAAAATAAATAATTTTAATGCAGGCAGCATAATGTGAGTAATAATAATACACACACTAGCAGCTCTGACTTCAGGAGCTCATCTCTAAAGGAAATCAATGCAAGATTTAGCAAGTCCTTTGTACAGTAACAAATCTCCAGCTCCAGGAGGCTACTGTACATTTCTGTGTTAATTAGGAGCTTTGAGGAATTTAATTCAAGGTTGCTGACAGAAAGGCTTGTGATGAGGAGTATTTTAAACCTGTGACTGACAGTAACAGCAGTGCTGCAGTCTATTGCCTTAGTTGGACTATATGTTCTGTCCATCCTTGTACCCACCATTTCATTAAATAACCTTAATAGCTCATGAAAAAATAAATATATTTCTGTATGCTAATCTTTCTATCATTCTGCATTTTATAACTGGATGTATAATTAAAATGCAGAAATTGAATTACATGCTTTTATTTTGGGGCCTGCTTCTGTCTGGCAAGTAGACCTGTGGAAAGAGATGAATTCATAGTTGAATAGATGATCTGAAAATATTTATATATTATATAATCCATTTGGACATTCACTTTCAGTGAATGAAGACAATATCAGCAGGTATTTGATAATTAGATGTCATCAGTACATGCATAAAGATAAGTTTTAATCTGTTACACTGCACTGAAATTATGGAGGTTTAATATTTTTAAATTAAGAGCTTCCTTGGTTTAGATCTTCATATATATGGAGGTGTTACAATTCTGAAATAAATTTTAGTATTAAAAAAGTCAAAAAATAATAGAAAAGTGATATTTCCTCTTAAAATTGTCAGGCACTTTTGAGTCCCAGCAAAAATTTCCAATTTGTTAACGCGAACCTCCCTGATCTTCCAGCAAAAATAATTCTGTATCTTCAAATAAAATTAACTCAGATTAGGTTGTAGGTTTAATCAAACATGTAGAACACATAACAGAGCAGAGAAACAAATTGGCTATTGCTCAGTGATACGCACAGGTGTGACCCTGCAAAGGTCAACAGCCAGGCACTTTGTTCAAGTATGGAAAGTTAAAAATAGCCGGTGCAAGTGGAGTTTATATAAATTGGTGATGTACAGTACCCTTTGAAGGCGAGTAAGAGTGACAAAATGTATTTAATTACCTAAAATTTAATTGACCCGTACAGGAGAAAAATATGAAGTATGAACAACCCAGCAGCTTCACGAAAGAAATGAAGTGGTACTTTATGAGACTATTAGAATTTCCATTGATTTTGTGAATAATTGTGTCCTTGATTATTTTATCTCTCTTTCCACACATTCAGCCATCCCCCGCAAATGAAATTTAATTATTGTTTAGACAGAATCTGAGCACATCCTCAAGCAAAATAGTACAACCAGCAATGGCACAACAATTCGACAGCTCCCTGCAGCAGTACACAGAATCCATCCAAAATTGGATTGTGTCCCAGCGTGCTGCAAAACTGCACTTCGCTGGCTCTCCTTGTGCTATCAGACAAAGCCAAGTCAGCCAAAGGATGAAATTAGGTAGCTGATGGTTGAATTCCTCTTTCTCCCTCAAAGCCAGCACTCGCATGCTTACAGTGCCTCAGGACCAAGCCTGCAGCCCACACCAGGGCAGGGATTCCCTGCTGGTGGCCTGTCCTTCACAGAGGGAGGAGAGGTCTGTGTCCCTCGTCACCGAGGAAGAACTGAATTAACTGACAGAAGGAAAGCAGTGTGTGTAGGATCTCTGGCTTGGTAGCAACCAGGACACCTCAATATCACAGGGCTGGTGCAACGCATGTCCCAGCACCGAGCCGATGTTTCAGACTGGCTGAAGAGTTGGGCTGGTATCACAACACCAGCTACGCCCAGATCTGGTCCAAAGGGGCAAAATCCGCTTTATTTTGAGATATTCTTCATGTCTCCTTTCAGAGGAAGAAGGGTTCTTGCAAATGCACCAAACACTGTGCCCAGCCATGACATTTCTGTAAAGGTTGCAGGAGTACAAACAAGAGCTGGACTCAGCAGCTGCCTGTCGTCTATGCCAGTTCTGGATGCCAGCATAGAAGGCTGATTTAAAATTGCATGATGTGGTACATTTAAAATGTACATCAAAAACCTGAATTTATACAGGCTGGATTCATCCCTAATTTTATAAGTACATCTTTTCACATTTTCCAGGCAGCTTAACCTTTTGAAACTACTACCTATTACTGGGCCAAAAACATCTTTTAGGTTTAGAAGGGGCTTAAATTCAAAATATACTTGTCACTTCTGTTTCAAGTAAAGATTAAAAGCTGGTAAAAAAGAGTTTCACACTGAGCTAAACCCACCCCAGAATGGTGTTATAAATATGCAGAGGCTACGGGGAATAAAAACAAAAAAAGACCTTTCTTTCAGCAAAGAAAGCTGCTTCCTCCTCAGGATGAAATGTGATCCAAGAGAAAATGGGGAAAGCTATAAAAAATTACATGGAATGAGAGTCTGCAGCAGAATTTAGAATTATTCTTCAGTAATACGTAGGAGAACAAGGACATAAGCACCAGTTTAGAGTTCTAGATTGAGACACCCCAGTTAATCTCTTAACTCTTAATACTCACTGACATGACCACAGTCAAGGTCTGAGTGAAGGTATCGAACTGCAGTGAGACTGAGGAATGGATGTTGCTGAACCCAAAGGGAAAGTAAACCTTGATGTTCTCAAATTGAACATGTCCAACAGTCACCATTAATAAAGTCTGATAGCATGATTTCTCTAATAAATCTAATTCAGGCTTGAAAAGAGAAAACAGGCTCTGTGTGTTTTAAAAGGTTGAGTGGAGTCACTTGGGAGCTACAAATTCACGAGTCTGACCTCGGGAGTTTGTGAATCTTTAGAACACGCTTTGAAAGGTTTTATATAATGCAGATATAATGCAGATAAATGGAGACAAAAAGGATGGTCCTGTACACTGACCAGAAGAGCTTTTCCTTGTGCACTTTCTCAAGAGAGAAAATACAAAGGGGGAAAAAAAAAAAAAAAACCAAAGAAAAAGAAGAAAAAAGAAAACCAGAACAAGACTCTACCCGTATTTGTAGGCAGATGAGCACAGGCAAGTGGAACACGGAGCCCTGGTGCTTTCTGTAATATTCCATGTGCAGCTGTGAGTGCTTGCACTAATGCCAGTTAATCTGCCGAGCTCTGGAGTGAGGGAAGGCCGTGCTGGCCACAGCACTGGAGTCATCTACCACTCTTCAAACACTGAAACCGAATCCTTCACATCCTCCTGGGCTCCACCAGAAGGGAGCAGATGGAGCCTCGCTGAGCTGCTCATTCAAACACAAATGCATAATAAAGCAGTAAACATTAGGGGTTTGACACGATACCAAAGCAGAGGAACAGCAATAGTTTGACTAAAAGCGCTTCTCACGTAAACCTTTCTCTGATGCTTCCAGTGGAGTGAAGAGTTCATGGCTTAAACCAGGACTAGCAGCATATAATTAAAACTGAGTAAACCTGGTTTATATTAAAAAAACAATTAAAAATAAAGAAAAGACCCTTTGCAATGGCACAGTCTGACTCTGCTTTTATGTGACACACCAATTTCAAGCAGCTCTGCAATTTGCTGTTTGCATCCTTTCAATTAAGGTAGAGATCATCCCTGACATCCTGCACTAAGAGGATGCTTTTCAGCTTGCTTTTGGTTTGGTGGGTTGTTTTTTTTTGAAAGGTCTGACAATTTTCTCTTTCATTCCTACTCCAGCTGAAATACGGAATTTTTTTCCTCTTTCCAGCAGTCAAAGCTTTAGAGAACAAATAAAATGAGGATGAAAAGTTCTTCTTGCTCAGCTTTTTAATTTAAAGGTTTTTCTGCTTTAATTTTCTTTCTTTCTTTTTTTTTTAATTCATTGAAATCTTAGGGTCAGTAGTAAATGTGCCATTCAAGTATCTCTTTTTCATGAAACCATGGCAGAAACCATCCATCCCTTTGGGATAAACAAGCTGAAAGAAGACTTTCTTTTGTTCTCTTTCCCATGACTGAAGTGAAATTGCTTGCACCACTGGATTAAAACTTCATTTTAAAGGGGTTTTCTTAATAAATGCAAAGTAGGATTCAGACTACATAGAAAGATAGACAGGACAGAAAAGGATAAGGGATCCACAAGAAGAATAAACTTCAAAAGAGTTTTCTCCTACTTTGTGGATATCTTATTCTAATTCTGACATCCTTCCTCCTTACAGAGCAATTCTGTCTGCAAACCTTTCCAAACCATCTCTTTTGAGTTTAGGAACATTTTCACATCATTTGTGATCTGATGCATCTCAGCCACTCACATGTGGCCTTACTGATTTGCCAGGATGCATTCCTGTCTCACTCTATTAAATACCTTGAGGACAATATTTGTTGCAATACAGTTAGGCAAAGAAGAGAGCGTGAAACAAAGTCTTGATTCTGAATTCCCTGACCAATCTTGTCATTCAAATAGAAATAAAGAGTATGGAATAAATCCAAAGAGGAGAAGGAGAACACAGTTTTCTGTGCTTATTCGAAGGATAATGATGTCCTAGGGGAGACAATAAAAGAAAATGAAATTGTACCAAGGACACCTCCAGTACATCTAGCAAACCTTGTAGGAAAACACAACAACAAAATCAATAAGAGAAAACTAACTGTGAGGATGCTAAATAAAGCAAGCCAGGAAGAAGACCTTTGAAATGCATATATTGTAAACTGAGTTCTAATACTTCTGAATAATTATTCATAATCCAGGTTGAGATTCAATAAGGATATTTACCCCGTGCTTACCTCTTCTTTTGTGCAACCTGACTTCTTATAAACGATGAGGGAAAGAGAAACATGGCAAAGCTCTTCAGCATAGTGCACACCATGCGCTGTTCTGCTCAAAACAATGCCTGCATTTGCCCAAAAGCTGTGTGAGGGTTTCAGGAAGAGAGTCCATGTGCTGTTTTGTTCCCTTTGTATGGATGGCTACTCCTGTTAAACCTTGCTGATTTTCGTGTAAAAGGAACAACCAAATGAAGGCACAGAACACCATAGTCTCGTGCTGCACTGCTTCACAAATATACCAGCTACACCAAGCCCAGCAGTATCCCAAAATGAACATTTTGTAGCAGGTATAACAGTGTGTTTTATGTATTCCACTCATTTAAAAGGGATAATCAGATTTTCCTCTGATTGTTACAATTATCTCTTAGTGCTGAAACTGAGCACTATAAAAATAGTCCAAAAGGGTTTTGGAAAGAGTGGGACAAAGGCATTGAGTGAACAGGAGTAATGCTTGACAGAATGGCAGGAATGAATCTACAGGTGTGCTGTAAAATAGGTCTATTAAAAAGAAAAGGAACCAACAAACCCACCAGAATACACACATACTTCTAGCCCAACACTTCAGCATATAACACAATTTACATTTATTAATGACCACAGTACAGCCCTCTCTGTTTTAAGAGACAAGTTCCTAAATACTTATGCAGTGCTTTGAACTCTGAAAGTCTTTCAATTGAAAGAGACCTGCATGCTTCAGCAGTACTTAAATGTTTTCAGGGAATTCAAAATTCATCTGAAAGTTCAAAGAGATTCATACATAAAGTATTGGCATTTCGAGTGACCGACTCTTAACCTGTCAAATGATATATCTTAAAAACTACAGCAGAAATCTTTTTTTAGAATACTTTGGTCAGCTCATGCATCGCAGTTTATCAATAGCAGTAAAGCTTGGCAAACACAGAGGCCGTGGTTGAAGTTCGTGTCAATATAGCACAAGGTCCAGGAAAAAAAGGTTTTTTGTCTCACTAAAAGCTTTCCTAAAGATTTAACTAGAAAAATGCTAATGCTATTGTAAGATTTCTCTGCACTGCGCCCACATTCGCCCTGCAAGAGTTTCCCGCACGTTGTCACAGATATTAAACATGAATGCAAGTAATGAATATAAAACAAAAAGTCCTTTTGCACCACTACAATAAGCGCAGCATTTACATTTCAGGAACTGCTGAATGGTAACAATCATAACTCTGAAATTATTTACTGCAAAATTTGAGCCACTAAAATAATTCTTACTCTCAATAAGCAATTCTCAAGTACAGGAAAAGTTCAAGGAGAAAAACCCTCGGTTCTTATTCTTCTATCATAATTTATAAATTAAAAATTAGCTGTATCCAAGTCTTAGGACATTTAATAATTACATTTCCACCTTCTATTTTTCCCTTGAGATGTGCTTCATTACCCAGGTGCACAACTGAGTAGGGATGCTCTGACTGACCTCTCCCTTCTCTTAAAAGTCCAAGATGAATTCCCACTTACTATAAATGATCAAAGTTTTATGGACTAATGACAGTTTAAAATACTTTTTTTTCCCAGTTTTACTGCAGTCCTGTCATTAAGACTAACAATCTAAAGTAGCTAAAAGAATGAGTAAGCAAGATGATTTACACAGATGATAGTGCAATGGTAAGAAGTGGGGAAAGGTCCTTTCAGATTTTTTTTGTAGCTGAAGCATTAAAAAGATTTACACCAAGGTCTTTAAGTGAAAAGAGAGCATTGCCAAAGAGATCTGGCAAGCTCTTCTATCAATAAAATACTCTGCCCCATAAATTCAACCAAACCCTCAGCTTAAAACCTGATTAGCACTAGAAGGAGCCTGCCTTGCTTCCAGAGAAGCCCACCAGGTCAGTATCCAAAGGGTCTGATAAAAAACAGACAAGTTAGCAACATTTCTATAAAATTTTCACCACCATGGCATCTCTTGTACTTTTCCTTTTTTTTCCTGTGAGGCCACATACCAAAGTTGAGGAAATATTCAGCAGGAGAAAGCACAGGCTCTAATACCCAACAAAGTCATGCTGAAATTACTTAGGGCTGGGCACAGCAGCAAAACCTTGTATGTTTCTGTACCTGGCTGATCTGTACTTTTATAGAAAGACTTACAAAAATCATGGCATAACTTAAAAGGTTTAGGGTTTAACTTCTTTCGGAATGTTCTTCAGCAAGAGGTCAATTTAGAACAAGCTTGTCTCTTTTTCATAATCCAACTCCCACTATTTTTTTTTCATCAGAAATAGCCTGAATCAGACCTGAGTTCAGGTGTAGGGCAGGTTCAGATCAAGGCTTAATTTTATGACTGTACCAGTACATGCATTTGACATTTGAAAGCAGCAGTATTTGATACAGTTCACAACAAAATTTCAAGACAAAATCCCAGAAAGAAAACAGGAGGTTTGCTGTTGCTCAGTATAACAGAACATTATTTGTTTGGTGCTAAAAATGGGCTTAAGGTTGTAAGCCATGAGTGTTTTGACAGTCCTTGCTTCCAGATCAGCTGTTCATGACATTTCCATCAGCTATCAACTTGGATTGCAGCCCATCCAGATCTAGAAAACAGGTGCCATCCGATTTTGGACTTGACCCAAAAAGAGTAGAGAAAATACTCATATGTCCTCACCCTCACCCTGAAAGTCTGGATAAAGTGATAAACTTTACGTAGGGAACTCCAACAGTCAGATTCTAGCAGGAAGAAAAGCAAGGGGCCCAAGGGGTGGACAAGGAAAAGGTCTGTTGCTTGCTTGGTCTTTTTATGTCGCAGCAGTGCGGGCATCTCTGCTGTCTGAGGGCAGCAGGTTGCCCCCATTCAGACATCTCTGGGCCAAATCCTTTAACCTCCAAACAGATACAAACAAACACATGGAAAGAAATCCAGCTGGCTGGCAGCCAGGTTTGCCTGCTGACCAGTCCACACGTCCTGTGCAATTCTACTCTGAAACTGAATCAGGACACAGCCTTGGATAACTGCTCCATCACAGCACTGCTGAGTCTCTATGGAAAAGTTTGATAAGCAGCTGGATATCAATCAGAAATCGTTGTGCTCCTTTGGCCAAACAAGGGTGGAAGAGAAAGACACCAAAAAGAGAGGAACCTTCCACAGCCAACACCTTTCCCAGGTCACTGCTGGGATTTGGCAGTCTACGGGCAGCCAGAAGTGTCAGGAATTTAAACAGCTCTGGATACAAACCTTGCTGGCAGCATTTACAAACACAGAACCACAGAACGCATTCCTCTTTCTGCTCAGCCTTTCCTCAACCAAACTTTGAGCACTGGGAGGTCCAGTTTCCAATTCTCCAACTTTTGCCCAGGTCTCAGGCTACATACTGGACACTATTAACACCCAGTTGTAAAGTAGGGGTGGACAAGGAAAATATTGACATGGTAAAATAACCAATAAAAAAAATTAATGCCAATAAAAAAAATTAATAGGGAGCCAACATGCATCAAAGGAAAGTCAGCCTACAAGTCTTATTCCTAATCTTTCATCTGCATCAAAGAATTTACTCTATCCAACCACAGATATTATCTACTGCTGTCTAAAATGCAGTTAGTGCTTCTAATGGTATTCTGATTGAGATAAGGAATAAAACCACTGAAGGTTACTCATTAAAGTGCTTGCCAGTGTTCCTTGTTGGTCAAAATTATAACTTTTAGCAAATAAATTCACTATTTCAAATTATAGGAGAACCTGTGCCAGCATTGCATGCATTCATTCAAAAACAGACATTCACATGTGCATAGGAAGCTCCAAAAATGGATATGTCCTAAACAAGAAACAGGACAGAATGTGACCTTCTTGACAACAAATATTCAACTGAACAGTTCCTTTTTAAGCTGTTTTAGGAAAATGCTTGTTTCACATTCACCAGTTTGGAGAGCGATTCCTCTTCTGCAAATGCAGCTCCATCAGCTTTCCAATGGCAGATGGCAGGAGTGATCACAAACAGAATGATTTTACTCTCTGGTCAACATCCAGTTGTCAGGATTTTTATATAGGTTCCTTTTTCATTGAAATGAAGGGAGATTTGCATACATTTCTTCATGCACATACGAAATATTTAGGAAAAATTAGCAGGAAACCATCATAGAGACACAGCATTTCCCCTCCGCTCCCTGCCTTAGCATCTTGTACAGCAGCCTGGGAAACAAAAACAGGTCATGCATTGAAAAACAGTTTTCAGAACAATTCATTAAAAGCACTGAAGAGTGCTTGTTGCTCTCATGTTCTCCCCAGATCATGTGTTGACTGCACATCATGTACAGCAGCCCTCATCCCTTACAGACCCGGTCCCACGAGAGAGTTAAAAGTGGGAAGACACATTACCCATCCAAGTATGAGAAGTTAAAAACGTTCAGAGGGGATTACAAATGTCATTTTTCCCAGTGAATCTCTTTCACGCCAAGTCCTGTTTACTGCACGCGTTCTCACAGCCATCCCCTTTGGCTGCACAATCGTAGAACCATCTCAATCTCAAGCACCTTCCTTGAGGGAAATGCAGAATATTCCTCTTGTTTTCAGTGCGTTGGGAAAGACATGAAACTTATTCATAAAGAAATTGTTTCTTCTCTCCCATATTTTTACTCTCACGTGAAGTACAACTTTTACATCCCGCATATTGAGGAGTTGTGTAGAATTGTGATTTATAGCACTTGTTTCACCCACTTTCACTGCAGTTTTGTTCTCCAAACAATTTATTTTGTTTCGTTCGACTTTGTATTTCAATTACTGGGTTTTCTCCTACAGCACATGAATGTAAAGAAGTTATGGGATTCCGTGATGGTGTTGCAGAGGCCTGCTGTCAGTAGATGGCAGCATGCGGCTGCTTAGCTCACAGACTCTGCCAAAATTCTTACAGGGGGAACAAACTTCCAGACAGAAACAGCTGGGTCCTTGTAAACCCCTATCCCTACATATCTTTCCCAGAAAAATACTGTAGTCATGTCTCTTACAAAATCCTTCAGGGACTGAGTCAAACTGTGAAGTTTTCCTTGATTCTTGGTTTGGTGTTTGGTTGAGATTTTTTTTTTTCCCCAAACGAATGTGAAGCAGAAATTGAAAGATTTCTGTAAAGCAGAGATAATCTGGACAAAGTCTCTTGGTACAGATACTCAGAAAAGTTTGTAAATGTGGAATTCCAGCCCTGTATCTGAAGTTCAGGACATCAGTTCTAGCAACAAAACCAACTCTTGTGTCCCTGCCTCTTCACAGTTCTTGACTACACAAGGTCCTTTTTTCCTTCTATCAAATATTACACACACATATATATAACATTTTCTCTCTTTCCTACCTGTATAAAAGGACGCAGCAGAGTTTCCAGGGGTTACACCTAACAAAATTTAAAATAATGAATTCCAAAACTTCACTGCTCTCTTCTCAAGTGGGAGCCACATGATAATTTAAAAGGAAACAAATCCCAAGTAAGTACCATGTACAGATTTCAGTCACGCTAAATTCCTAATTCTTTACATTCCCAAAACCAAAATGGGCTTGAGAAAATGTACAGAGCTATTTGCACTTGCAATCTACAGTTTGCTTCTCTGAGTAAGTAATTCTATTGAATGCTTTGGGCAACATAACAAAAGGGTGTTTCTGTATGCAAGGTTTATTTGAATTTATGTGATGTGGCTCTTTCAGGTTAGGAAGTTTAGGATGTACTTATAATAGAGTTTTACAGTGGATAGGAAACCTCCCCTTTCCTACCTGGGTACATCCCTTTCCCTTTCACAACACAGAAGCTTAACAGTGTATTTTTCTGGAAATTTTATAAAAGTGCAAAGAATCCCCGAACAGCTCACGCATCCCCTGTGTCCTGTTGGTTCTACAACCAGAACTACTTCGCCACTTCAAAATAAATGCTAAAGAAACAAGAACCTATTTTGGGTTGCTGGTGTGTTTTTCTTACCTGACATGATTTCATCAGCCTTATTCTGTCCCTCAGAAGCAGCTAAAATTCCACTTTTTCCATGTTGCAAGTAGCAGCTGCTTCAGCACTGTGGGCAAAGAAAACCCTTCTGTCAAACAATGTAGTGCTTTTAAATTACAACACATCACACAATTGATCTTAATAAAACAAGGTCTCAGAAGGGCCCTCTGACACGTGAGAGCTCATGGATGTTTTTAAAGCATCAAGTTCATTTTTTTTGAGCTTGGGAGGGTAGTGGACATGGCTCCCATGCCAGAGGCAGGAGAGCTGCAGTGCACAGCACTGATGGAAGCACTGCCTGGGAATCCTGTGCTCCTGGGCGGGCTCACATGTTTGAGCCACAGGGTCCTCCAAGCCTCTGAGCTTTGGGCATCCAGATCAGGGTCTGTCCCTGCTCAGCCCTGCTGCCCCAGGACTCTCCGTGTCTGTCAGGAGGAGCATGTGCTCCCCCAAGCTCCCCCTGGCAGCTCCCCGGATTATTTAAGCTCCAAAAGTCCATCTGTCAAGGAACAGAAGTTGAGACCAGCTGCTCATCCATGGAGAGCATCACTAGACAATTACTGCCACAAAGCATCTCAAAAAGTCCAAATTTCAATATACCTCTGAAATTCAGTGTGCTTTGAATTGCAACAGATGAACTACAAAGAAGGCTGCAAAACTCCTTTGTATTGCTAAGCAGTATTAATGGAGTAAAATGATGATGGGGTTTAAAGATGCCAAGGTAATGACAATTTAAAAGGCATCAATTATAGCAAAGAATGGCAGTAAAAGGTCTGCATCAACCTAAAACTTTAAACACAGGGAAACACAGGACAGTTTCCACTTCTCCAGGCTCTAATGCTGCCATAATATATCCTACTTGCAGCTATTGCTAGAGAGTTTCTGAGCACACCTTATACTCAGCATGGCAACTGACAACACAATTCTTTATGTCTTTGATAAATATTCATCTCATCCTCTGATTTCTTTTTTATGACCTCTTTTTCCTTATTACCTTACCATTAATCCCTATTTCTCCCCTGACTTCTCTTTCCAGGTGTTTTCTCCCCCGTTTCTCCAGGACTTAATAAATCCGATGTATCCCAACACTGCGGGGAGGGAAGGATCTTCTCTGAAACAGCATTTTACAAAGGTAAGGTTAAAAGAGGGGCAACAGGATCTAATGTCAACTCATATTTAAATAGTGCTAATAGTGCATGAGCAGGCATGCCAGAATTCACCAGCTGTCCCTAAAGGTACAAGCCAGCTCTCTGCCTCCTCACATTATAGCCCAGTTTAACCTCTGCTGGAACACATCTCAGCACACATAGGTTGTAAAACCTCCCTCACTAGAACCAGCCTAATTCATCTGCCTTCAGAAACGATCAGAGTTTTTCTGTAGAGTTAGAAGTTCAAAGATTAAACTCAGTGTTACAGAAAACCAACACAGCAGAAGTAGAGTTAAAGAAGAGTGGATGAAGTTGCATAACAGAAGATTCTTCACAGACATCTGTATGTATATGGAAGATATATCTGTATAGATATTTGTATGTATATGTAATCTAAATATTATAGATATTTATACAGATATGTGTGTATATATATATATACTTATATATCCATATAATAAAACTTATATATAACTAACATTTTCTGTATGGACAAACCATGATACCATCAAAATAAGCAGAATTTGGCATAAATTTGAATGGGAATCCATACACGGGAAATAGTTCTGAACACAGAAACATGCAAGAAATTAAGGCAGAGGCAATAAGATGATTGTGCTGTCTCCAGCTAAAAGAACAGCCATTGAGTTGCAGGTAATGATACCTGGTCCAGACAGTTTCAAATGTTTAGGTTAATTGGCATCTAAATGCAGCTAGAAAACAACAGATCAAAATTTAAGAGGAGTCACATTCTCACTCTCTGACCTTGCTATTAAGAAGCAAAAATAGGACCTACAAATTAGAAAGAGAATCAATTTCTAGAGAAGCGTGTGAATAGGAGAACCTGTACATTTAATTTTGGCAACGTTTGTATGGATGTGCAACTTCTAGTGTTTGCAATCAGCTTTTTCAGGCTACTGCATGTAACATTTTTCTTGATTGAGTCTGTGTCTGGAAAGGATTTAATCTTGTCTTGGACAACCTTCTGGGACAAATGCTCTCTTGGCAGCCTGCTGTGCCTGTATCTCCCAGTTTTCCTTCAGACCTTCAGCAAAAGAAGTTTGATATCATTAAAAAGTTCTCTTAAATTCTACTCAGACAAGCTGGTATTTAGTTAGGGCTTTTTTCACCCAAGATGTGTTATATGACTGCTCCCTTATAAGCATCCTTTAGCTCCACAGTCCTTACAGTTTGTTTAGGTTAATAACACACAATGTACCACACCTTCAGTGAGCTTCCACAGCTGTGCCAGATGCCATCAGTGGAAGGTTTTGGCAATGAAGCACCTTCAGTTCAGCAATCCAACCAGACCCAGTAGTGAGTGCTGTCCTGATGAAGTCTCTGTTACAGACACAGAAACCTCAGGCAAGATTTAACTTCGGAAAAGTGTTGGAAACCTGCTTTGTGTGGCAGAGTGATGGAGGTGGAAATGCACTTTATACACTACATAACCAACATTACCACAGATAGAAGGTTAGAACTGTTCCACATGATATGTGTGTTACTTCACTCTTCTGTTTAAGCCCTTATAATTTTACTGTTAAATAAAATGTCTCAGGTTTCATCCAGTCTTTCAGAGTGTCTTTCCTGACACTGCCTGCAGTAGGCAGCCCTTGTCCATGTGCAAGTTCTTGTACCTAGAAAACTATTTCATTGAACTGTTTATAAAACATCTTCTCAGTTCTGACACTGCCAGAAAAGTTTCAAATACGGCATCTGTCCCTCTTGTACTTTGCCTGCATTCACCGATGCTTTGGAAATGAAGCCACACCTCAAAAATCAGGCCTGGATTACAAAGAGGCAGTGCAGCTGCAGAAGCCAGCGGTGATGCACTGAGCTTCAAAAGCACAAAAGGTCTGAAGATTGTTTTTAATAACCTGGCCTCATCCTGAAGGAGAAGTAGGAATTTAAAAGGAGTAAAAAAGATGAGGCATGAGACAATCAGCTTAGATAAACCAAAGGCATGATTTGATTCAGTTCGCTCTGCAGTCAAATTATTGGGTACATAACACTCACACTCTGGGTCACTTCAGGCAACTTCTAATGGGCACAAAGAGATTTGGGAAGCAGAGGACACATCATGTAAAAGTACAAACCAGTTCATCATTGCCCAATACACAAAAATGATTATTAGGATTAATGGGCTACCAATCCAATGCTTGAGAAGTTCACTGCTCTGGAGATGACTTCAGATCACTGCTCCAAACAACATTTGCCAGCCAGGTAGATCATCTCTATTTGTCCTTGGGACAGGTTGACCCTTGGTGCTGCAGAGCTGCCATCTTAGGTCTCCTTGTTTTCTTCTTAGAACTGTGTATTTTTCCATGTTTTTTTTTTCTTTTGAATCCTTGAGCTGCCAGTTCTGCCCTTCTCACCAACCTTATCTCTGCAGTTTCACCTTGTTGCTTTGCACAGCTCTGGTCTGTGCAGGCTTTTCCAGCTCTTGCCATCAGGTCAGCAGGTTTCTCAGAAGTCTGAGCTGGGGCTGCACAAACATTGCTGTGTGCATGCTGGATCTTGGATCACCGACAGCTGAACCGCTGGGAGGAGGGTTACAGGGACAACAGGCTATTCTGGAAAACTACTGACATTCTCTTGTGAAGAGCCATCGCTTTTATTGTCAGATCATGTTGCTGCGAGGGAGCAGAGAGCAGCAGCACACACCTAATAAAATAAAAGAACCTCTTTGCATCTCATTCAACTCTGACACAGCAGTGAGAGCAGCAGAGGATTCTCTGCTTGGGAGCAGTGATCACACAAAAGCAGACAGAAGTACATAATAGACCTCTTCATTTGCACTAAGAAGTTAAGCAACAATAAGCCTACTTAGGCCTGCAGATGGTTCAGTGCCTATAACGCTTGGCTCGGGTTTTAATGCAGAAATATCAAAAGCTGTTAGTGGCAATGCTGAATGACCTCCTGCCTAGAGTCAGTGATTTGCTTTTAATACTGAACACGATCTACAGAGTGACTGATCATATTTTGAGACTCATTAGGCAGTCACAAATGGAAGGCAAGAGGCACTAGCTAACTCCCTCTGCCCTGATGAGCAATAGCAGGATAAACCGCTGCCAGCCCTCGCAGATAAGAACCTGCACACTCTGGGAACGCAGCAGCAAGGAAAGTTTGGTGTGTGCAAACAGCCCAGGCAACATGTGCCAGATGTGACACTGCAGGAAAAGCACAGGAAATAAAAAAGTCATCATGTTTATAACAACCTTGTGTGTGGCACTCTGTCTCTCTTGTGAAATGGAGAAATTTCCATATCCTACCACGTAATCACATCTAACTGCATGACCCCACTGCTTTGTTCAGTTGCACAGCTAAAAAATTGTTTTCCACCTTTTCTCGGATGGAAGGCCCTAAAAATGTTCCAATATTCCAACACCATAAATGTAAGCCAACTTCTAAACATAACTTCTATGTTACCCCAGCTATTTTTCTTGACCCCCGAAAAGAAATACATAAACCTCTGGACAGCAGGTCAGACAAAGAGAGCAGGCATAAGCCTCCTCACTATAACTATTTTTTCTCTTTTTAATGTCCCAGCACCTATCTACTCCTTACAGTAAGGTTTGTCTTGCAAAACCTATTCTGTGAAGCACTTGTATCAATTGATTTTATGCTGAGTATTGGTTGTCATAGAAAATTAACTATGGTAAGTGTTTCTAGAAAGCTGTCACGAATGCTGGCAGCTTGTGGAAATTGCAATTACAACAAGGATCCCTGGTAACTTCAAGGCTTTCTGACATAACTTTGAAGAAGTCTGTGTATATCAGATTCCACCTGTCTATATTTATGTCCACTATTGCTCTGAAATGACTGGAGCATCAGTACTGATGAGAAAGAACGGAGCACTATCTGGTTATACCGATGGGTTTGACTCCCAGAAGGAATTTTGAAAACACTATTGAAAATTCCTGCTTGCTACAGTTAAATATTCGCAATCTGGCTGCAACGTGCCTTCTGCGATGTGAGAATAAGGAGGGAACTTCATGACTGCAAGAAATCCCAATCTTTCATAAATTATTTAATCCCACAAAGTTTATTTCCCTTAATTCATTACTTTATTGATGACATTGGCTGGCTGAAAAGTTACAGTAGCACTTGCCTCCACTAATCATCAGATCAAAGAAGGCTGTTAGGGTGTTAATTTTGGTAACACTTCTGAAGAATGTCTTTTGATTTGAACCTAACTTTTCTCATCCACCTAGATATTTTCTTGTCTTCTTCCCTCCTGATTCCACTCTCAAAAGAAAAGAAAAATTGATCTGTCAAATCTTTCTTTCTATAACTCTGAAACTTTTAAAATTGGCAGAGGCTTTCATGGGCCTTTTCAACTTAGTTTTACAACCATAAAAAATTGACAGATCTCTGCAAGAAAAATGAGAGCATGATAGATTTGTCAAAGACTCAGTGGATAAAAATGAATGCAACAAGACATATATATGCCTCTTCCTGCTGTAAGTGAAAGAAAAGCTCTTCAGAGTCACCAGCAGGAACACTCTGTTCCTCATCCCCAGTCATACCAAGTTTACAGCTTTGTCTCCCGTGAGCAGAGGAAGGATGTCTCCTGTTCAGTCCAGCAGCATCAGGCCTGGTGACATTGATGATACCTCATGATGCAATTTTGGACCCCTGTACCCTCAAGGCCAAGCCAGGCTGATTTCTACCACACTTTCCAGAACCGGGGAACTTGCTCTGTTCCAGTTCTCTCAAAGGTTATGTAACATTCCGTGCTGAATTACAATTTTCATACAGGCATCTGTGCCCTGAGCTGGATGGTAAAGTCTGAGGTCAGTGCAGAACAAACTGCGCTGTGACCTCATACAGGAATTCAACAGGCCCCTCATAAATCACTGCTGCTTTCCTGAGATAACCCAACTGGTCTCACTACAACATTTCTAGACATCTTGCCCTTATTGAGATGAGCTTCAGAACAAAAGGCAAAGCTAAAAAGCATTGGCTGGGAGATGTGGCAAGCTTAATTGCAAACCCACGCCCCTGCCCTGAGTTTCTGGACAAACAAAAATCCAAAACATTTCTCCAAGCCAGGCTTCTTCAAACCCACTTTTTTTTTTTTAATTTCAAGCACCTGGTCTCCAGAGATCATAGACTTTTAAAAAATATCCCAGCAAATGCAAACCAAAAACCAACAACATAAGATACTTTGTTTCAGGGAAGACTCCAGAGGCCCTCTGATTTATTCCAATGATGAGCAAACAGAGCACCTTTGCAGCAGCTTTGCCAGTTCACCAAAACAACTGTGCCAGAAACTAAAGTTTGCATTTCTTCAGCCTTAGAGGGAAGCAGTTTCTCGAGACGGCCAAAGCATTGTTTCATCCAAAGTTCCTCGGTGGTTCTGGTCTGGATTCTAAACAAAAAGAGGCTGAACAAACCTTGCAGAGTTAATTCCCTCCTCCCCCAACAGCTCTGACGCCACCTGGGCCCCAGCTGAAAGGGAAAGTGGAAGGAATTGTGCTGACTCTCCACCTCAGCTGCCCAGTGACGAGATTACAGGCAGGATCTGGGAAACACAAATTCCTTCAAAGTGGCCTGACGTGAGGAAATCTCAAAAAAATTCCCTGTTTCTCTGGCATACAAAAAAGTCTTGTGAATGAATAATCGCTTTGGCTTTGTGGAAGATGATAAGGAAAATAAAGAATTTGTGTCCATTTTCAAAAATAACCAATTATGTACTTAGCCTAAGAGCTCGTGCATTTGTCAACCTGCTCTAATTGTTCTGATAACAGAAGGCGCATTCTGGATGTTTTGTGAACAATTTTATCTCTCGAGGAACCAAAGGCCACTGGGACATGTGCTGTGCTCTAGCCCGGGTAGGTTTAGAACGATACAAAAAGAGTAACACAATCTGACATCTGCTGATAAACACTGTGAAAATAGATGCAGAGCACAACGTCTTCATCAGCAATTCAAGTCACTCATGTTGGAAATTATGTAAATAAAGACATTCCTATTTTGGCCAATTTGGCCAGAAAAATGATGGGTTTAAAAACCACATGGGGCCTCTTTAAGGCATAATATGTGATATGTTTTTCTCTATCTTTGAAAAAGTTCAGCTGGGCATGTTATCATTCCTTTTAAGCTATTTATATCCCTACCTTGCTGAAATTGTATTAAAAATATTCTATTTGAATTGTCTTTTAGAAATAGCCAGAGTTCACCTTGATATTAGTAATTGTACATGTTTTATACAGATATTTCCTTATCACTCCTTATATGAAAGGTAACCAAAAAAATGCATCTTTTAATATAGAGATTATAACTTAGAAATGTAATAAAAATGAAAGGAAAGGGGATTTGGAAGCATCTCCTGAACAGTATTTTTTTCAGTACTAAATGAATGCAACAGCAAATTTAATCTCTCAAGTCACAGACAAAATTTTAGCACAGCTCTGGGACTTTGTTTCCCATACTATAAAGTTGGAATTTTTTTCAAATAGAATTACGCAGCAAATATTTTTGTCATAATGCAGATTTGCATCTTTTATGTATTGGGTTAAATACAATGCACATGGTACAGGTTTATGGTTTATACATATTCTATGGGAAAAGAAATAGTTAAAAAATCAGATTCTCAAAAAAAAAACCCTGAAAACAAAAACAAAACTTCAAAACTAAAGCAATTTTAGAGCTTAGAACCTTAGAGATAAATTAAACAGGGTAGCCACGGTATAAATGAATCCCGCATGAGGGTTCATTCTAAATGAGAAAATGTTCCTTTGCAAGAAATTAACTGATTAAATAATGTATCAATTTCTGATGAGCAAAACATATTAAAAATTTTGAAGGTAGGGAAAAACCCCCAGAGGTGTTAATGCAGTCGCTCTGCCCTCAAATGCTGTGATTGCTTTCTGTGAATATTGAGTGCTGCAATAACTCTAGCTGGTATGACTTTTAAAAACAATTTTATTTAATAGCTCTCTTTAACCAGTTACAGACAACCCATTTTCCTTGAAAGCAGACTCTTCATCATCAGTTCTTCTCTTTAATGTACGTCCCAAAATCTTTCCCGTTTTCCTGGTTTGCCATTTCTAGAATAGTTTAGAAACTTTGGAAGTTTAATTTGGGTTCTTAATGTCTCAGTGCCAAGTGCACTGGGCCTAACTAGATAAAAAATAGCTGAGCATTTAAAGATAAGCACAGACCACCAAAATAAGGCAAAATATTGACAATCAAAGTTAATGGATTTATTAGAGGTCGGAAAGTGTAATAAACTGAGAGTCATAAAAAAAATCACGTGAAAAAGTAGCCTTCAGCCTCATCCAAAAGTACATGGAAAGGGAAAAAAACCAAGGCATCCTCTCTTTGGAAGGAAATCAATCTCCCTCAAATTAATCTCCAGCTTTAGTTTTCAATGTGAGTGAATATCCTGAATCTTAGGGCAAATATTACTAATCAAAGAGCAGGAGAAAATGGAAGTTACAACACCCCAGGTGAAATGGAATTGCAGAGGCTGATGCGCTCAGACAAGCAGAGATGAGGAAGTGAACAATCCTCATCCCGAACTCTAAAATAACCAACGTGGGAAACTGCGAGTCAGACAGAGGAGATCAGTAATAAAGCTATGGAATCAGGAGTGGTATAAATGTAGAACAGCAAATGCAAATCTAATCCCTAAGAATATGAAGAGAAACACGGTATCAGCAAATATGAGCTTTAGAAATATGCAAAGCTGTTGAAAGCAACCTGAAGGAAGAGAAAAAAAGGCTTGGAAGCACAGAGAAACAGTGGATGGGATAGATTCATCTGGGTTTTGGGTTGTTTTAAGGGTGGTTTTTTTTGAAAGGTAGATTATTCTAGGATGACAAATATTTCATTACCTGCCCTTGATTAGGTTACTAATTTTATAGACAAAAGAAATAGAGTCATTTATCAGCACTTCAATCAAACTATGATTGGATGTCATGGAGGGAAACAGATAGGCTGGAGAGGGTGATTAGGAAAAAATTGTGAAGAGGGTAAGGTATGGGTTAACAGGTTGTGTTCAAGGTCTGGAAGGAAATAACTAATAAGGCTCTCCAAAGATCGATCTTTGGAACCACCGCTACTCAATAAATTAATTAGCTATTCAATAAATTAATTAGCAGTTCCAGAATAAATGGTAGGACCTTGCTGTTGAAATAGGCTGCTCACACAGAAGCAGCAGGGAGGCAGTCGTGTGAAGGATCTGGGTAACACATTGGAACAACTGGAACAATCAAGAGAAAATATAATGGGGATGCATTCCAGACAAGGAAAATACAGCCACACCACGTATCAAAGACTCTCTTTCCATCACAGAAAAATAAGGCATTAATGATGTTCCACAAGACTCCAGCATCTAAATTTGGATGCTCACCCACATTAAAAAAATGAAAAATTTTTCTTCCAATGGGAACAGAAAAAAGAAGTGTTTTCCTCAACTAATACAGGAAATGGAGGGCTATTGCCTGAGAGACACTGCCTGGCTCACATGATTAATAAAATTTGAGAGGGATTCTATACCTTATAAATTTTTTGGGCTACACATTGTCATAAGGAGAAAGAGGGGTTCATTAACATAAAGCAGTTGACTGTGAGAGGATCCAGGTATCAAATACAATATATTTGAAAACTAGAGGTTAGAAAAAGGTTTTCAAATGCCAGAAGTGTGAATTTTTGGAGTGTGAAACTCCCCTACTCCTAACTAGCTAATTTAAAGGTGGATCTTGAAGGGTTTCCAAAAAAACCCCACACTTCACTGTCTGCAGTTAAGGGAGATGGAGTGAATGACACAGGCAGCTCTTTCCAGTCCACTGTTCCCAGTAGGTGGAAACGGAGCGAGGAGTCTCAGGACTAAGAGAAGTAAAAGTTGATGTCAATGCTTTAAATTACCTCAGAGGAATGAGATTTGAGACTTGGAATTGAGGTTGAAAATAGATGGGTTTGATGCTAACTACAGGTTTAACTTGTTTGTGCAGACAAATTACTTGATAAAGGAATAAAAATTGCTACTGACTTTTTGCACAAGCATTAGAGATCATGTGTTAATTAGATATTTTTCACTGTCTTGTAGCAGCCAAGATGGCTTAGCAGGATCCTGAGCTTGTAGTTTATTTTTTCCACAGACGGCTCATCAATCCATTTCTAGAGAGATTAGGATTACTTCCTTCAGTATACAACCATTATTTCCTCAGATGGACCAACTATCAGCTATTGTGCCTTAAAATTAGACCAGAAAATTTGCCCATCCCCATTTAAATGATGTTTGAAGATCATGCTAACACGGCAAAGCGGGGAATGCAAAGCACAGGCCTTGTATTCTCTTCTTAGCCAGACTACTGTGACTTTTCTGGCAAGTAATGCAAATAATAATACTTAGCACTCGCTGTGCATGATGCTTCTCATCTTCAAAGCGCCTTACAATTATTTATTGCTACTTAATCTGGAAAAAGTATGATTTCAGGCCGGCTTCTGGTAGCTTGTGTGGCAAAGTTAATGTCATTTGAATCGACTCCGTTTGTATTTAATAGGATAGAACTGCAGCGCTTTAGTTTAAACACTATTGTTCCATTAAAAGCCAATTACAGAAATTCAGCTTTCCCTGAATTTATAGAGCGCAGATTTTCTTTTTTTTCTTTTTTTTTTTTTTAATAAGAAGAGATCTATCTAAATGCTTCATCCGAATTTAGCCTTCACAATTCTGACTAATGGCTTAGGAGCCCTTTGAGCCGCTGCACAAAGCGATTCGCCACGAGCGGGGCCGCGGTACCGCCGGCGGGCGGCAGAGGGCGCCCGAGATGTGTCCATTCGCCGCAGGAATTGAGCGCAAAAAGTGCAATTTCGGCAACACAGAAAGCACCATTTCCCGGTATTAAACACACGCATAGCAGCGTTTGACTGTTTTGTATCCAGAAAACTTTTTGCATTTAAATTCTACACGGGTGAATCCTAACGTATTTTATTCTGATCAGTCTATATTAAACAGGGTAACAAATGGTGACGCAACAGGTTGAAGACCACTAAAATAACTTCGGGGCAACCCCAAGCAGGGTTCAGCAGAGAAAGGATCGAGAGCAGCCCCAAGGAGAAGGACTTGGGGGCATGCAAAGCTCAGTGTGACCCAGCAATGTGCTCCGGCAGCCCAGAAATTCTCCGGCGTCCTGGGCTGCCTCAAGAGCAGCGTGGGCAGCAGGTCGAGGGAGGGGATCCTCCCCCCTTCCACTCTGGTGACACCCCACCGGCAGTATCACATCAGCTCTGTGGTCCCACGGTACAAAGGACATGGACCTGTCGGAGCAAGTCCAGAGTAGGCCACAAAGATGCTCTGAGAACTGGAGCAGCTCTGCTCTGGAGCCAGGCTGGGAGAGCTGAGGGTGTGCGGTCTGTGGAAGAAAAGGCTCTGGGGAGACCTCAGAGCCCCTTTCAGTGCCTAAAGAGGCTCCAAGAGAGCTGGAGGGGGACTTGGAACAAGAGATGGAGTGACAGGACAAGGGAGGATGGCTTCAAACTGACAGAGAGCAGAGTTAGAGATTAGAAGAAATTCTTCCCTGTGAGGGTGGGGAGGCCCTGCCACAGGTTGTTCAGAGAAAATGTGGCTGCCCCATCCCTGGAAGTGTCCAAGGCCAGGTCAGATGGGGCTTGGAGCAACCTGGGATAGTGGAACATGTCTCTGCCCAAGGCAGGGGACAGAACGAGATGAACTTTAAGGTCCCTTCCAACCCAAATCATCCTGAAGAGTCTATGATTCTATAAAAAAGAGCTTCTGAATACTGCTACAAAAAGTAACGACATGAATTCCATTATAATACATTGACTCATGACCATCACTATTTCATTTTTCTTTGAATTCAGAGAATTTATTGCAAATGAACTCGTTTTAAGTTGTTCCCTTTATAAGTAGATTCCTTTGCTATAGATAAAGCATCTTGTCTAAAACCAAATGAGTGGTTGTGGCTTGTGGCTCAATCACATCCACATGATACTTTTACAAGACACCTTGCAGCAGACCTAGGAAGGGAACCAGTGGGATATAACCAAACAACCACAATCCCTATCTGGTAAAATCATGGCTGCTCTCAAGTGCCACAAGAGGGATCGCAAAGCTGTTTCCACTGACAAGGATTTTAGCAGTTGAAAATACAAGGGTTGTCAAAATGTAACCTGAACACAGACCTAGTAAGAAGATGAGGCTGAGAATTAAGAGGAAAGTAATCTGCAGATGACAGGCAGGGTTTGGAAACTGAAACCACTACCTGCACTTCAGCCCAGCGGCAGAGCTCACGTATCACATCGTGGAATTACTGACGAGCAAACACGGGCACTGCCAGACCTGACACACGTGTACCCGTGCTGTGGTGGCACTGCTTCAGTCCAGGCCGTGTGTGTGGCACATGTGCCAAACCTGGCTGGGGTCACCATCCCACCCAGCCTCCTGCACCCAAAACTTTATTTCCCCTTTTGAGGTTGCCACCTTACAAGGTTGTCACTCCTGCAGCTCAAAAACACAGGGACAACTGCTTCATCCTGCTCAGGGCTATCTCAACAATGGGTCTGGCGAGTATTCATTACATTATGTTATTAAATGGATCTAACCTCGATGACGTCTTTGGAGATGGGTGCTGTAGCCCTCGGGGCTCCCCACAAGCTCGGACACCATTACCCAGACCCCGCGGCCCTGCACAAGGAGCACGACCATGACCCTGTGCCCGTGCCCGCTCGAGGGCACGCTCGCCCAGGTGACAGGGGTGTGGTGTCCCCAGGGCGGGCTCAGTGCCCCCAGCACAGGTGCAGTGTCCCCGGGGCAACCTGAATGTCCCCAGGCCGTCCCGCCGTGTCTCCTCACATCTGGGAAGCAAGAACACGTCGGGTTTCCCCACAAGGCCCGCGGCTGCCCAGCCGTCTGTGTGTGCCGGGGGGCAGATCCCCCCAGAGAAAGGCGCTGTGACAGGGCTGCGCTATAAAGCCGGGACCGGGGGTGGCCGTCGAGTGTCTCTTCACCTGTCTCTGCCTCCCCACAGCGGCTGGGCCGGGCAGCCCA
>VZTA01005509.1:878524-959993 GCA_013398855.1 Mohoua ochrocephala | reverse complement strand
GCGCTCGGTCCTGCCCCCCGTCCTCCTCCCGGAGCGGCGATGAGCGAGACCCGCGCCGGGGGAGTCGCCGCCTAGACCGGCAGCCAGGATGGTGCCCCTGCAGCCCCTGCCCCTCGTCGTGGTCCAGGGCGTTCTCCAGCTCGTAAGTCTCCACACCCGCGGCCCCGGACTCTCACGGGGGGCTTGAGGGACACCGGTGCTTTCTGCCGGGGAGCGCGGCGGGCGCGGTCCCCTCTCTAGCCCGGTTCCGAGCAGCACCCCCAAACCTGCCTCCCACAGCCCCTAACCTAGTCTTGGTTTTCTCTTTCTTTTTTCCTTTTTTCCCTNTCTTTTTTTTTTTTCCCAAAAAAAATTTCTTATTTTATTTTAATTAAGCGGGTTCGCTTCTGTTCGCCCCGTTTTGGGATGCGGGACGCTCGCGTGCCCGAGCGCAGCGCGGCCCCGGGGCTGGGATGCGCCGGGAGCCGCCGCGGAGCCGGATAATACCGCGGGCAGGGAGGGATGGCAGGGATGTGCTTGTGCCGAGCATCGCCGAGACTGCCCGCTCCCGAAAAGTTTTCTGCTGGCCTCAAGCGCCTTTTTTTCGTGTGCGAGACATAGCTGGGTGTGCAGGTAGAGTCACCTGCGCTCGGGAAGCTCCCCCGTTAGTTTCGGCTTGCTGCGGCGCACCGCAGGTGTTTCCTTAATTTTTATCAGAAACTGTGGGATTTGCCGGTGTTATGCTGAATATTCCTCTGCATGCGGTGGGGGAATGCGGGGACTGACGTGGCGGCAAGGTGAGATGCAGACTGCGAAATTCGGAGCCCTAAAGGGAGGGAGGCAAAGCGAGGTGCGCGGCTGGAGACGAGCGAGGAGCTCAACTTCTCCCACGCCAGCCCGGTGCCTCGTTCGTGGGGCGCTGATGGTAGGAAACAAATGGATTGATGCTCGTGTTCATGAGGCGGGAGAGGTCAAAAAAGAGAAAAAAAAAACGTATTTGCAAAAGAGTTTGGCCATCTTCACTTTTATTTCGAATAGACATTTTAACTGCAGTTGCTGTTTTGGGGGGAGTTTTGGTGTTGCTCTCGTAAATACCTCTGCTGCAAAAGTTATGCCTTTCTTCCCCAGCTGCCTTGGAAGGGAAAGTTTGTCACGAAGTAGTCAATAGGGAGTGTGTAATAAACCTTGAAGGGATTAAACACCCTCCTTAAGAACTGGAGTCTAGTATTACAGCGTGAGGTGATTGATTAGTTTTTGAGGAAGCTTATGTCAAATTCTAATCCGGTTTTGGATTGTGCTTGTCGTGTAATGTTTTTTGCTCCAGCACTTTATCATAGCAATGAAGTAGCGAGCTGCAGCCCTGCGATAAGGCGCACATTTCTTTCACACTCCCATCCTTTTGGACAATAAAAGGCTGTTTACATTCTTCACATTCTTGCAGCCCAGTTTCCAACAAAACAACGCGCAGGGGCGAGAGATGGCAAAGGAGAGCAGCAAATGGATTACAAAGTTGCTGAGCAGAAGGGAACTAAATAAAAACTTCCTCACACCTACAACCGCTCTCACTCACTTGCACCCTCCTTTTATCTTCTTCTTTTTTTTTTTTTCTTTTTAGAGCTATCAAAGGGATCAATTGAAACTTGTACCATCAGGGATCGGGTTTGTTATGCAATGTTTTATGGATGATGTTGGGAAGTTGCTTGCTGTGGTTTGACATGCTGTGAGCGAAGGCTGCCTGAAAGAAGCAAAGTTGCTGCCTTGAATCAAACAAAAAAATCATAAATAGCCACTGCAGGTTCTCAGGTGGATGTGGCACTCAGCTCACCCAGGAGGATTCATTTTTTTTCTGCATTCTTCAGATACAAACCAACAAGGTTTTGGAGTCAAATAGTTTTATAGCTTCTCTAAGTTAGTTTAAATAATAAAGTAAAGTAAAATGAGAATGTGTGAGGTTTTTGAGGCATTTTAGGTGTACCTTTTAATGCTAACCTACTACTAAAAAGTTATGTAAATGCATTTTGGCATGGTCTTACCAGAACATCTGGTTAAAGTTACAGCTTATTATAAATTAAGAAATATTTGATGCTGGTGGTAATGCATTGAATGCAAGTCTTTGCTATTCTTTGTTCTCTGGCCAGAATTTGGAGGGACTGCTGGCTTCCTGGAATCTGATTAGCAGGTTTAGAAGGGAGGCATTGGTATTACTGATTCTTGACTTTTTCTTTCCTTTTTTAGCCAAAAATCAATGTGGATAATATTAATACTACAGCGAAGGCTCAGCATTTCAGCCAAGAAAAAAAAATCCTGGATTTCAGTGTTGCAATACAGCAGCATTTTAGTAAGCCAGAAATGCTACCATCTTTGATCAGAAATGCTACCTTCCTGATGGGGCAATCTTAATTTTTTATAAAATCAGAGGTGTTGGAATGGGAAATATTTTGGCACTGCATTTCAATGAAGGGAGAAGTGCTTTTTATTTTAATAGATTGAACTTCAAATGCTGTCTTGGCTTTCAAATACCAAAGTGTGCTGTCTACTTACCTGCTTCTTAAAGATGCATAAATTAGGCTGAAATCCATGTGAAACTTCACAAATTTGAGGAGATTATGGCAGTCTCACTGAATTTCTGAAAGCAATGTTAGGTGATTCTTTGTGTGCTGTATCTAACGTTGTTCAGTCAGAAGTTCATGTTTAGTACTTTTAATACAGCATAGATGTATTTTTGTAGCATGTTTCTAGACTATTATTTTGATTCATAGATGGGGCACCAGTATGCATGCAGCAATAGCACATACATATGTCCTAAAATATTTTGCATATCGGGATATATTAAGCAGTAAGGAGAGCTGCTGTTGAGTCAGGTTAAGGTGCTAACTTGCTCCTCTATAAATACATTCATTTTTAAAGTCAGGTTTACCTTCTGTTGACAATATGGAGCAAAGCAACAATTTGCAATGCGCAGTCAGTGCGTGTCTGGGCTGTTATTGATAAGAAGATGAAAAATTGCTGTGTTGTGTTATCATTAATAGGTACTCTTGCTTTACTATTAATTTTCAGTAAGCTTTTTCAATTGCCACATAATTGCTGAATGCCCTGTTAGTTATCTCTTTGGAAGGAATGGAGTTCTACATGTTGAGAATTGAAGTGACTGAAGCATTAGGATAATGCAGTTTACAGAACGCCCGCTAGTGTTTTGTTAAGTCAGCTTTAAATACCTCTAAAGAATGGGGGTTGCTTCTACTTCCCTGGGAATACTACTTGTCATTTTTAAAAATTCTTGTTGGGGAAAATAAAAAAAAGCTGTCCCTGTGTCTAGGCAAGGTGTAGCTACAGCCACACACACTCCCAGGCAGGACCTGTGGTTCTGTAGGGTAATCAGGCTCTGGAACTGTTTATTCTCACGTCTTTGTGGTCTGAAATTAAGAAAGGATCACAGCAGCATTTTCCAGTGCCTGTAGTCAAAGTTGCTTCAGCATTCTATCAAAAAACTCTCCTCTGACGTTAGCGTTGGGCAGAGTTGTTGCTGCATTAGAAATCTAGGAATCAATCCTTTTACAAACCCTTCAAAGCAGTTGATTTCTTTTCCCAACAGTGTTTCTATAGATGAGAAATAATTAGGAAAAAAAAAAAACCCCAAAGGTTGTTCATTTAAGATTTTTCTCCACCAAGTTTGAAGTATAGCATTTGACATGAGTGAAATTGATTGACAGGTTGTTTGCCTTGGAATTTCAAGGGCTGAAATTAACAATAACCAAAAGAGTTTTTGACAATGAAACAAATTTTTTGGAGTTGTTTTTGGTTTAACAGAATTTAAGGTTCTGTTACAACTTGAGCTGAAAGAATATTTGCTATAGTACAAGACACCGCTTCATAAGAAGAAATATCTTAAAAGCTGAGTTAAAGCTGCCTTTCCATTTAAAATATGCATAGCCTGTGAGGCGTAGAAACACAGAGATATGTTCCTTCTGGCTACTTTAATTTTGTCTCCATAGCCTTGCAAATGTGGTCCAGGTAACGTGCCCTTGCAGTGAGAATCAGAAATAGGCACCATGCAAGACTCTCAGCTCCATTTCAGAAAGGTAAATGCTTCCCTCTGGTCATCTTGAAGTGCACAGATGAAATTCCATCCCCCCTTAATTTCAGGGAGAACTTTGTCATAAAATATATTGGCCCCAACCTTTCATTTGCCTTACTTTGGTAATTTTTTTTTTTTCTGGTGCTGTAGGCATTATAAGCCCACGTCTCCTTCTTGTGTAATAAAGTAGTGTAGGTAACCCAAGAATTGCAGGTAATTTGGAGCTGGAGACAGATCAACAAATGCTGGTTTCAGCAGATTGGGAATTTATTATCCTGAACGAGGAGTTGTGTCTTAAGGTGGATGGGGCCAGGTTTAGTTTACACAGGAGGTTCACAACTCAACCTGTCCTTACATCACATCTTTTGACCTAGTTCTGTGGAAGTGGTAACTGATATTTTTCAGTTTGTTTGTGGGTTGACTGGGGCACAGAAGGATTACAGATCCTGTTTGAAATCTGTACAGCAAGACTTGTTTGACTGATGTCCAGTAGGCCACAAGATACCCCAGGTTTCCCCAGCACAGGGCACGTGAAATCCAAGTCTCAATCTTTCCATCTGTAACACGCGAGGAATTTTTGTGCCATTGTGAAGCACTTTGAGAGATGTCAGAGATGTGCTGTAAGTGTAACAGACAGGGAAGTGAAACGGAAAGATTGGTGAAGCCCCAATGCTAAAATAGGATCTCTCATCACTCCCACCTTTCTGGTTTTCCTCCTGCGCTTTGGTCTCTGCAAGAAGGGAACTCAGGAATGGGAGTTGAAAGGGAGCAGCAGAAACCACTCGCTGACCTGGACGTTAAGAGCATCAGAGAGGTGCAACTCTGCCCTAGGTACACCAAATTCCTCCTATGCTGTTAAAATTTTTACCCTTAATCAACATTTTGCAAATAAAACTGTACAAGGAGAAGCAAGAGCTGCTCCGTGTGACGTGGGAAATTTCCACTGGGGTGGCAGCAAGTTGCTTGTGGTCTGTGGGTGAGGTGTTGACCTTCATTTGGTCCAAGTGTTCAATAAGACTTGGTAATTCTTGGGCACTTCTGGTAAAGAGCTGCAGTGAGGGAGGATCAGTGCTACCTGTGCTGCATGGTTTTAAGACAAAAGCTGTGATTCCATAGGTGGGGATTGCGTCTTGGTCAGAAACAGAGTGATCTGTGCTGGTGCTCAGGGAAGCCTGTCGCTTTGGATCTTTCAGACCTTCTTGCCAATGTATCAAAACCAGAGGCAGCGACAAAAAAAAGGAAGGGGGTTTTTGGGGTTTGTGCTACGCACTTCACAGGACAGTGGATTTGCTCTGCTAATGTCTTCTTGTCCTGATTTTTGCCCACTTTAACACACTGTAGCTGTTATAAAGCACAGACACCGGCTGTGAAATCTTTGCTAGATCAGATCTTGGAGAACTGGATCAAATCTAGCAGAACTGGAAAACAGGAAGGTGAAAGTTCCCATTCACATGGCTGTTATAAATTCACCCTGAACTTGACTTCCAAATACCCTATTTCGAGGCAGCTTTGGCCTTTCACTTCAAATCTTAAATATGTTGATGTTTATTTCCCCAACCGCATTCATCGTTCCCGTTGTGTTTCCATTCACTCAGTTTCCCACTGCATCTGTAGCTATAGTTTGTGTAGTGTGTTTAGTACTTAAAGAATCAATCAGAGTTAAAGAAAATAAGGGGTGGACCTGCTGGGCAGTTTTTGCTTCCAGCAGAGCATCACTAGTGTGAAGCAAGTCCAGTGTGCAGGTCAGGACTTGGAAAACAATGCTAATTCCTTTCCTGCAGGGAATCTCCTCGTGGGCTGGTGTTCTGTGTCGGCTCTAAGCTCACTTGCACTTAACAAAGAGATTCAAGGAAACAAGTTGGGAGTGGGGAGGAAATGAACAGCTCTGAAGTTAGGTCAGCAGTTAAGACTGAGTAGTTTTGTCTTTGCAGCAGGGATTTCAGTGTTGGTGTGATGCTCTGCTCTCCCTGGAAATGGCAGTGCTTACTGTAAATACAGAATTGGAACGATTGACTGTAATTTAAGGTAGATTTAAAGAGCTGTAAGAGCTGTAGTTCTTGAGATAGGTTTTCTCTTTGTTCCAAATGACTGGTAGTAATAGAAGCTATTATTAGCTGGGAAGTGAAAATGAAAGAATAGGGAGAAATAAAAAAATAAAGTGAAGAATCTAATGCCTCTAAAATCAGGTTTTATGTGCATTGGGGCCAATTATGGTTATTGTATCATTACAGTGCAGATTTGAGGCTACTCCAAAAGCCCTCACTCTGCTTCTCCAGATCCAGCATGTTTGGTTTATGTTTACGATCAGTTGCGAATTTCTTGACATTATAATACGTGTTTTAGGTGATGACCAGGTATTTCTAATATCATCAATCACCAGTATAAACACAACCTTAATTTCATCTTACTTTACCCATTATCTAGGAAAATAAAACACTGTGCATAGAAGTGCTTCTATATTTGTTCTGCTGTTAAGTAGATTTAGGGGGTTTTAATGGAGAAAGGAGCTGGCTGTGCTTGAGGCTGACCTGGAGGAAAAAAAGCCCTGGGACTTTGCTGAGGAAATAAGAGGTGAATATGAGAGAGAGAAAGATTATGGATGTAAAACAGCCCTGTGGGCAGGTGGAGTGAGCCTGAGAAGTTACTGCAGGGTGAGAAGGACAGACAGACTGACAGTAACCAGGAATATTCCCACAATAGCAGAGTTCTACCTGTGCGTGAAACCTGGGAGGGTGAAATATGGGACCTTGAAGATTTTTGTCCTTTAATGCTGCCTGTCGCTCTTCTCCTTGAAAGCACCTGCTGGTTGATTCTGTTGTTCATAACATGTGTTTGGAAAGTTGGAATTCCTGTTCCCGGTGGGAATTTAAGGGTCTCATTGCCAGTGGTTTGTTCTCAATCCTTTTCACTGTAGCTGTTACTCTAGTGAGTGTGTTTCTCTGCCACTGGGAGCCTAAACTCAGGCAAGGTGTTCCCAAGTTGAATTTTCTCCTTATTCCAGGCAGCTGAGTGGTTCCTGGAAGAAATCTTCTGAAATTGTAGTACAGGAATAGGCACATAACAGTAATTTTATAATGCACTGTAATTGGAGTTCATGGCACTTAACTGTCAAGACGTGTTACATGTGTGTCATCATTATTTTGGGAAACCAAAGAAACAAAATCGAGCCAAGAGGCAAATTTCTTATCTTCACCCCAGGAGAATATTCTGCATAACTGACTCTCTCCTTCCCTGGCCCATCTCCACACGAAGGCAAAGAGCTGCTGAATCCGGTCTTAGCTCGCTGACAACAGAGGCATTCTTGGAGGGACATGATGTGGATCAAGGCAGGAGTGAAGCCCAGTCTTTCAGTTTCTTGAGCAAACGGCATGGCAGGGAGAGGGCTAAAGTCTGTGTTGTTTTCCGCTCATTAAACTAACGAAATGCTAATCAGCTTTGTGGAAAGATTCACAGCAGATAATGTAACTGTGGCACCACTGACTTATCGGGTGTGTTAGCCTGGACCACTTTAAATTAGGTGATTGAAACAGCTGACTCTGTTTTGAAACCTATTCAATTTTGCCCATTGACTGCTTTCAATTCTGTCACCGTCTAAGGCAAGGAAAAGACCGATGCTAAACTCCTTGTGGGGCTGGGACAAATCCTGTGGTACAGCTGCTGCTGTGTGCCAGCCTCTGCTGCTCCTTCTGCTGAGCCACTGTGTCGATTTCCAGGCATCGAATTAGTCTTCCAGCGCTGGAAACGTGCATTTTTGAGTTAATTCTGAGTCAAACTGCACTGTTTTCTGTGCTGAATGACAAATCCATCAGTCTTCTTCGCATTCCCCTGGCTTGGGTCTGCTCACTGCTGTGAAGAAGTTTCTGGCCCTCCAGGGAGCTTTTCTAAGCTGCGTTCTGCTGTGAGCTGCCTGCTTGCTCCCTCTGTTTCTCTCTCCCTCCGTGCTCCATCTTCCCAAATTTTTTTTCCAAGCAGAGGATGCTCGGTTCCTCTGGGAGAACCAGCAGCTTCCTTGCTTTCCTCTTCCTCCTGGAGATGCCCCCCTGGTCCAAAGTACAGCAGCCCAGGAGCAGATAGAAAGACTGCCTTCCTTTCTACTACTTAGCTTCAATTTTTTTTTTAAAATTTAAATATTTTTAAAAAAATTTTTAAAACATTTTATTTTAATTTTTTTTGCAGGAAACAAATAGTTAGAGCTACCTTTCCAGAATCTCTAAGTGGTCATCCGTTCACGCCGACGGCTTCTGTCCAAGCTCTCTGGTAGCAGATCAATCCAAAGGTTTATCAGCTTTGGGTCCTAGGTTGTATAATGTATTGCCAGAGTGTTTCCATTTCAAATTGTCCATTTTTCAACTCATATGTCACAATTCCAAGTCTTAGTGGATATCCAGTTTTAAAGCACATGACTGGAATATGATGTGGGGGTTGGTTTATAGAACGGTAGATGTTGTAGATCCTGCCCTAAGAAGCATTTGTCTCTAAAAGGCATATTTTTTCCCCTCTGTGTAGGGTCATCCTCTCCCTGTGAAGGTCTTGTTGTGGCAGTGAGCTGTGGTGTGTAGAACGTAGATCCAGACCAAAAGATGCAATAAACTGCATTTCTACCCCATTACCGTCCTGGAGGCACAGAAGGTTTTTTGTTTCTTTACGCTTTTTCTCCTTCCTTCTAGAACCCATAATCCCAGATTTTTTTTTTTTATTTTTTTTTTTAACATCAGTTTTGGCAAAATCACAATTAATGCCTTTTCTTAAAGTTCTCAAAGAGTGGGAAGGCAGTTCTCATCCATCTCGCTCTTCCAAGTTTCCTCTTATTTTTCTTCTCACTAGAATTCAATGTCCGTTCCTGGCACCAAGCTAAGGTAGCTTAAAATAATACCAATGTGTTGAGTGTCTGACAGGAGAATGAATGCATTGTTGAGTTAGGACCTATTTGATTTAAATGAAATAAAACGCTTCTAAGTGTAAGAATGAAAAAACATGACATACTTCATACTCAGATCCATTTTATGGTGTTCACCCCATAATCCTTTTATTCAGACACGCGTGACCTGTGCGTTATCAGCAATGGGCAGCCTAACGTTGCAGTAACCAGGGAATTTAAACTCCATATTTTATTTAACAAAACCTTTTTGTGGGTATTGGATGGGATCTGTTACTCTGCTTGCTTAGACCGAGGGTTCAGTGTTGGCGTTTTTAATTCTTGATGTTGAACAACGGGGGAAGGAATGAATTTAAAATAGCAAACTTTGTATTTATGATGACTAAGGACACCGTTCTGCAGAAATTTGCCTTCCGGTGAGTTTGCAGTATTCTTTCAGCAAACAGCGCAGTTATATTTTTGGTGGAATAATAAGATTAATATGGGGACAAATACAAATATAATGGCTATTGTATCTTCCTTGTGTTTTGATGGATTGGATTGTCTTGTCCAGTCCAGAGTCACTACTAGATTTATTTTAAATTTTTTTCAATAACGCTGGTAACTGTGAGGGAGATGGAGCTTTGTTCTGTTTAGATGTTGAGGCTGTAGTCCTGATAACACAACTCAGTAGTCATCGACTGACGTCCTGATAACACAACTCAGTAGCCATCAACTGACTTGTCCCACACCAGTGATATCCTTCCCTGCTTTCAGGGAGTACTGAGATTAAACTCAGCCCATGATCAGTTATTAATAAAGCCTGCTGAACATGTGCCCTTTGTCCCTGTTTCTGTCTCATCCACTGCAATCATTTAACAGAAATTTAATTATCCTTGGGATCACCAGCTCTGCTCCAACTGAAGTGCGCAGAATGGTTGAACAGTTATTTCAGTGATGGGCAACAGCCTCACAGGAAGCTTGATTTTCCTAGGAAATGGGCTAAAATAGTATTTGAAATAGAAACAAGTCTGAAAGCCAAAACACACCTACATGGCAGTCAGAAGTTCGCCAGGACTTCCTGGGGTGGCCGCATTTTGGTGTTTTGGACAGACATGTAGAGGCTGCAAAAGAGCTTTTAATCTTTCCTTGGCTGCAATGGAAACACGGGCTGTTGTATAATTAATTTCGTTGAGACTCCTCCTCAAAATACTCACCTCGAAAAGGAGTAGTGATCAGTTTTAGTGGGGCGAGAAAACCTACGTAAATTAAGTTGGTTTGGGTTCTTTTCCTTGTTTCTTCTTCAATTTGAGAATGACATCTTTAATAAATGTGGTCAGGAGTTTCCTACACACACTTCTGGAAAACGCAGCCATTAAAAGATAATACAGAGGTTATCGATACCATGACTTTGAATTAAACACCTGCAGTTTGTGTGTGGTGCCTGAGAATGAGATTCTCAGCCAGCTCCCCACACACAGGGAAAGGTCCAGACCATGGATTGCAGAGATGCTTTCACTTGGGCTAGCAGACTTTTTAAAGGTAGCTGGGTGGCTCACGGTAGAACAGCTTTTAAAGACTGATGAATAAACAGGTGGTATTTCCATTCTCTCTGTGCAAATAAGTCAATGCTTATCCCCTAATTAGGATGGCAGAAGGGAAGGTGAGCCTGGATGTCTCAAGACAGTATCAAATTTATCAGGGGAGACAGTATTCTGCAGCAGGTGCTCAGTCCCTGCCCTCAACAGGACTGAAACCTGCTTGGATCTACCTTTTGAAGACACACAATAGGTACAAATTTGTTCATTTATTTTGGTGGGAGGTGGAATATCTACAAATTCAGTGAGAGCAGGAAAGTGACTTTTCCTGCACCTACCCGAGGATGTTCTTGCTCCTGCAAAGAGACACTAGAAAATAAAACGTGGTGGGAGCATCACTGCAAGCATTTTTGTCCTCTTTTTGCAACCTTAGTCAAAGGTGTGTGAAAACCACATCCTGGATTGGATCCTTCAACAGAAATCGAGGAAGGAATGCCTGGGCTTGTGTCCTGGGAGAGCCCATACATGGATTAGAAGCTCGGGTGCTTGGTGTGCTCTTAAACTAAAGGGAATTTGCAGCCTTAAAATGTAAGGACTGCTTGGGTCATGTGTCTTACTGTGTGATTTTAGAGATTATAGATTTAGGCACCAGTTATGAAACCGGGGAGGAACTGCATTTGCTGCCTGTCAAACTCTCCCTGCTTTTGTTGTTCTCCTTACCAGATGGGTACCTGGAAAAGCTGCCCAATACCTTCCCACGATGTAGGATTGCTGATGCTGAACACTTCCCAGTATTCTTCCTTAGTGTTTTTTTAGAAGGTCCCATGATAATCCCTAGGAAATCTCACAGCTGACGGTATCATATTGTTTCGTTTTTCCTAATACTTTGCACAAACTTTTGTTAATTCCTTCCCTTTATGCTTAGCTATCTTCTTTTCTATCACTCTCGAGACCCTTTGTTCGGGCTGCATTATTTGCCTGTTCCTGGGGACCTTTTCCTCAAAGAACTGTAACATTAGCACTGTGAGTCACAGCAAGTTTTGCCTCTTTACTGATCTTTTCTACTGATTCTGAGTGTTTGGAGTAATTTACTTTTTTTTTTTCCCTTGGCTCTTTCCTGTTCGTTTTCACAGAACATCTTCCTGGAAAGATATGTGCTGACCCAATTTGCTTAGACAGTATCTTTTAGCCCTAACACAGAGGAGTCTTGGAGAATTTGGCAATTTCTCAGGTTAAGAAAATGGGCTACATTCAGGAGGAAGACATTATATCCCGAATAATTCTCTTGGAATATTTTTTCTACTTCCAATTGTGATGCTTTCACTGCCACATTTTTTTTATGGGCATGTGATGTAGACAGGTTTGGTTTCTGCTGGACATCTGCAGCCAGCCCACGAGGATGGGACGCTGTTTGTGCTCTCAGAAGATGTGAACTACGTGACTGTGTTAGCACCATGCATGAGTTAACAAGCAAAACAGTCCCAAAAAGGAGGATGAATGCAGCTGGGAGAGGTTTTGGTCAGCTCAGAGCTCAGGGAGAACATTCCTGTATCTACCAGAAACATTACCAGTCTCTCCAATGAATTATTTCCATTGCAAGCTCTTCAGGGGTGTCAGTGCTCTGAGTAAAATTGATAGTGCCTGAAAAGAAAAGTAACAGCAGGAAATACAGATAAACAGATTGTACACTTAAATGTTTCACTCGGTCTCTAATTTCCTATTAAAGAAATACCCCATGAATTCCTGAGGGAGACGTTTCTTTGCAAGCAGTGACAACCTTTGTAGCTGTCAGTGTGTGAGAAAAGCTGTTAAAAGATGCTATTAAAGAATCACATGTTCTGTTGATATAAACCTGATATTGCTTCAAATTCTCTATTACTGAAAGAAATACATTTAGAGTAGTCTGTAAAATAGTCTTTTTGCCTGGAACCACCACCTTTTCTCATACAAGTCATCATCTTTAATAGATAAGCTTTCCATTAAGAGCTAGAGAAGGTGCTAGTTTTTCTTTCAGCAGTTAGAAATAAGAACAATAAATGTGTGGGAGAAATGCATCAATTTGGTTAGGAACATCAAAGTGTGTTCCTATCTGAAATATAGACAAATCAGTTCAGAGAAGGCTCCAAGTATAGAATTATTGACCCTGGAGGATAAGATACAGAATAACCTTCCTAGGCTGTACTTTGTCAATTTTAAGTAGTGTTTGCAAGGTGAGTAGTTTAACAGGCTCATCCCCCTCAGCAAAATATTAATAGTAGATTGCATCACAGCTTTTCCTAAAAGTTTTTTTCCCCTTTATAAATTACACTGCTGTAAAAGCATATTAATGTTCTATACATCTATTAATCTTTTGTAAGACAATATGAATAAATCCAAGTGATTGATGTAACTCATAAAAGCCCATAATTGTCTCTCTTTTTCTGATCTGGTTGCTAATTTCGTGATGTGGTCTCAGTTCTGGGGCCAACTGGCTGAGCCCTCTCTGTGGTGTGTCACAGTCCTGGAAGCAATTTGGTCTGCAGGTGCTACATCCAAGTGTAGGGTGAAAGATTAACCCAGGAGATCACAGGGTTAAAATAATTTTTTTAATCTTTTAAAATATAAACACAAATCTGGTAAGTTAATCTTTGAGATTAAATTCTTCTTTCACATGGTGCTAATTGTATGTCTGCTCTGTGATATTTTGAAACCTACCAGGCAAGAAAATATTCCGTTTTATTCCAAATGCTTTTGAGCCATCTATTCAAGAAGTGCACTGTCCTCCTGACAACTCAGAGAGGAAGCACTCCTGGCTGTATTGCCAAGCAAGGGAGAACATCTCATCCTGTGACACATTCAGTATGGATATGTAACACACGTCCTGGGAAGTTAGCAGGTGAACACTGTCCTTTAAGTTCACCCCACAGTACAAATAGGGCTTGTTTCAAGGAATGTGTACCTTAGAAACGAGGGGAAAAAGTTGCTAAATTCAATTATATGCTGCCAGTCCAAGCCTAGAGTTCATATAATCATCTTTGGTCCAACGTCAACAACTGTCAACAATGTATTTTGAAAATAACTTTTTAATGAAATCTGAAGCAAACAAGATTGTTTAAATCATCTTTGGGAAGATTAGTTTCCAGGGGAGTTACTCTGTTATGCTGTGATTTCCAGTAACTGCGTCAAATCTTTTCAGTAGTGATTGTGATTATGAACAGATTCAAAGTCCATCTGTGAATTCAGTCCTCAGTCCTACAGGAGAACAGGACCCCCTTTGCTCCTGATGTCTGCTTAGAATGTAACTCATTAACCCATTGCCTTCTGAGCCTCAGGCCAGCTGCTTTTCACTCAGTCCTCCCCTCATCAAGGCAGCAACATCCCAACGTGGAGGCAGAAGTGCTTGGGAGGCTGTGTCAAAAACCTGGACAAAGTAGGTGACATTCCTCTGCTCTCTCCTCATCCACAGATTTAGTTTTTTGATAAATATTTGGCAACCAGTTTAGTCAATCATGGTAAATTTAGTAAATCCGTGGTAAATCTATGCTGTCTATTCCCACTCATCATCTTCCCCTTTCTTGCCACGTAGGACTTTAGAAAGGATGTGCTCCGTGATTTCCCAGGGGGCTGAAGTGAGTCTGAGCAGCTGGTAATCTCCCAGATTGTTTTTAGCCTTTTTGAAAACAGTTGCTATATTTGGGGTCTCTCCTGGTTGTCAGGGCCCTCTCCCAGTCTCCAAAACCTTTCAAACCTGATAGTGAACAGCCTCACAATAACATCAGCTGGCTCTCTGAGCACGTTTGAATGACACTCACCCATCCCTCTGGGCCATGTTTGGGTTCAGATTGCTCAGAGGACCCCAATTCCCTGCTCTCTCTGACTGGTAGTAAGGATTGTGTAGGGAATAGAATAAAACTTCAGAGGACTTGAATTAGTTGTGCAAGGGCCAAATGGATTCCTTGGAGTTCAATATGGTATCACTGAGACAGGCACTGTTGGTTTTGTTTAGTGATGGCTGCTAAATCGTCACCAACCCAAAATTTAAATAATCATCTGCAAAGGAATAGTTTTCGTTCACAGTTTTGCCTCTAATTTAGCTAGGATGACATGCTCGTTCACTTCAGGTCTCTTTAGGAGGTCTAAGCTTTACTTAGAGAGTAAGGTCTTGAGTTTGGTCTTCCAATATCAACAGAGAATTGCCCCACAGAGGCAGAGGGAAATGTTCCTTGTGGCCAAGGGTGCCCGGGGTGGGGCAGAAATGTGCACTTGCTTGATGACTCTGGGGCAGTCCTGTAAGAGCTGCTTCATTCCCCACCTTTCTCTACAGTTTGAATGTGGGATACTGTTCCACCTTGGCAGTGTGTAAGCTTCAACAAGCATTTCAACAACAGCATTGAGTGAACAGTCTGGGTTACCCCCATTTTTTTTCTGAGCAAAAACTCAAGAAGGGTTTTCTTACAATATTGATTATTAAATTCTTTGCTGTGTTACATTTTAGCAATGCCTACAGATATAGAAATATGCTTAAGGCAGACACGGGAAGAAGATTTATAATTCCTTGTAAGTCTCATCCTTCTGAATTCAGTCAGAGTTTTACGGAGAGCAGGTACAGAGGTAAAATTCCAGCCTGTTCTTCGACTCAGACTAACGACTTTTGCTCGTGCAAAAACGATTCACATTTTTAATCTGTTAGTTTGTGTCCTACACAGTGAGGACTTATAGAAAAATAATTTGAGAAATTCTTGATAGGCAAATGAGCCTCAAAGCAGTTATAACACCTGAAAATTTATCAAATGTTGGGATATTTTTCAGCTGTGGAAAGAAATTATCATTAACCACAGTCGAGCACTTGCAGTTTTCTGCCATACAGGAACTTTGTTCTCCCCTCAGTCTGTGAGCTGATGTAGTGACAAGCTGCAGAGAGATGACAGATTTCGCTAAGGATTTGGAGTCTGAACACCTGTGCAGTGTCATGCATTTAAAAATAGAATGTGACAGCAAAACACATCAACCTTCTAATGTCCAAATGGAAACCACGGGGGTTTTTTCTTTAGCTTTTATCCAGAGAAATCACTTTCAATCATCACTGGCCAAGTGAAAATACAAAGCAAGGCTGTTTTGTTGTGGTCCAAAATAAACAGGAACAAATCAGAATGGTAAGCACAGGTGCACAGAAGATATTCAGTAATCCCCATTTCTTCCTCCCCAGTGCTGTTGTGCATCTCTGAGGGTGCAGGTTATTAATGGTCCGGAGCGATTTCTTCAGGAAACCCTCGGAGGCGGGTTAGGAGAGGGCTGCCACCAAAGCTGCTTTGCATACCTTGACTTCTGCGTGACTCACTCAACCCTCCAATGAATGTATCAGAAAAAACAACCAACATATTTTTTTTGTTTCCTATAATCTTCTCTCTGGGAGAAAAAGAAGCGTTAACCAAGGGCAAAGAGATAAAAAGAGGCTTGTTTGATTGCCGGGTTAGAGGTGTGCATTCTGCTCTCCTCGGGAGGAGCCTGCGTCACTGGCGGTGTTGGAAGGGAACATCTCTGCTGCCCATCTCCCTTAATAGAATCCTTGAAACGTTAATCAAATCGAAAGCACTTTTTATTTTATTTTATTTTTTTTTTTTTTTTGCAAGGAACGAGGCTTCCCAGTCTGCCGGAGCCTCTGAGCCCTCTGCCAGGCTGCTCTGCTCTGTTCTGAGGTTGAATGTAATTACTGGGCAGCACCATGGGCTGCCCAGGAACCCAATCCATCCCCTTTTTCCCATTACACAGTGCTAACCTTTCAGTAAGTGCTCTTTCTTCAGCAAAACCTTTGTTTTCAGAGATCAGATGTTTTTTCTTCATCTTGGGTCCAATAATCTTGAGAAGTGGTTTTGGCCTCTTTTCTATCGCAATCCTGTTAGCTGTGTTTAAAAGGACATTTATTCAGTGTTTTGGGGCAAGATTTTTATGTGATTGTATGACGGGGAATTAAAGAGGGTCCATATTTAGCTCTTCTGTGCTCTCATTTATGGATGAGAAAGACAGAAATCTACTTTAAACTCAGACAAGAATTAGCATTTTTGATGACAAAAGCTATCACACATGAATGGGTTGCTTCTTAAAATCAACAAAATAAATTAGACTCCCTGTTTAGGAGCATCTGGCACCCTTAGAACCTAGTTCATATAATGATGTCTCTGTTTGTTAAAAAGAATTATGTAACAATATGGTTGATTTATTTCAAGATGATTGGCTTAGCAACTTAATTGGACTATGCAGTATACCAGAGCACAAAAAAAAAAAATTTAATTAGCTCATTTGTTTGTGGATGACTGCAAGCACCGCGCGTCAGGCTCGGCTCCTTTCGAGGTGAGCGGCCATTTGATCCTGCGAGGAACCAAACCTTGTCGGCTTCCACGGAAACCACGCTCCCACCCAGGGAACAACAGCACCACGCTGCTGTTCAGGTGCTGCCAAAGCCCACAGAAACCTTCCTTTGAATCCAGGGAGTGCTCCGTGGCTCCTGGCAGGCACAGGACCCTTCCTGGAGAAACAGCAAGGCAAAAATGTGCCTTGATGAACAAAACTCGTTTTCTCCCTCTTTGGCCTCTCTTTTCCCTTGAGCTGATCTTTCGCCTTCCAGCTCCCAAATACTATTAACATCCCAGAAAATCAGCATGCTGGATCTGGGTTTTATATTCATCCTGGTGCAAAGTTTTGTGTCCTCTATTTCCAGGATGGCTACTCATACATGAAAAACGTGCATTTGCAACACCATTTGACTCCTTCATGAGGTCACCACCTCTCAGCTGAGACAGAACAGTACTATTATTATTGTTGTCATCATCATTATCATTTTGGTCATTATTTTTGTCATTATAATAATAATTAATATAATAAGAATAAGAATAAACCTCTTAGTGCCATAAGAGTAACATTTATTGTAGTGTGTTCAAGTTACTTAATATCCAAGTACTATTTCCAGAATAGCACTTGACAGTGGTTCAAATAACTTTCAAGATCTCTCCATTTTATTTCAGTTCCAGATGCAGCTCGTGTCAGCTCAGAGGCTGCTGACTTGTGGGCAAATTCCACTTAAGTGGAGTTTATCACAACAGCTTCAGTTGTTTCCATACTCTAATTTTACAGCAATTTAAATAAAATTAGAGGTGTGGATGTTGATTTCTCTTGTGTTGTTGAGATAAAGTACTCTCAGTCCCGCGTGATTTCTTTTTCCTTTTCTATAATTGAACACCAAACTCCCCACTTCTCTCCCACTCCACAAAGCACACAAAAACCAAGAAAAAAAACCTAAATTAAAATCAGAATAAGGATTTGACTTAAAACATAAAAGAAGAAATAGGGCTGAAATGCCATACTTATCGCACCCTGTAGTTCCTGGATACAGCTGCACATCTGGTGTGCGAGATAATGCACTGTTTAGAGACCATGGTAGAACACAGAAAATTGGAAATGAGTTTCAAGTCTTAACACTACATTTCTTCGCTACTGGGAGCAAGTAAGGCCCTGCTTTCCACTCTTTTTGTAGGTTGTGTGATTTGATTCCCTCTGGTTTTTTGCTCTGTAAATAATATAGGCATGAAGGGAATCAGGAAAGGAATGGTTCTGTAAGAAGTATTTTGTGCAGAACAGCTGAGAAGGTTTTTTTATCAATTCTCAGACCATATACCAAAGTTTAATTGTAATATTAGCCACAGGATTAAAAAAAAAATAAGAGATGCTCTGTTGAAGCCATAAGTAGAGCAATAAAAACATGTACCTTGTTCATTCACTTATCACATGACGTAAATCATTAAAGCCAAAGGCAGTGGTTTGGCGTTCTCTGCAACAGGGGGTGTTCTCTCAGGACTCCCTGGTGCTACAATTCACTCTTGCCACATTCACACCTCTCAGTTGTTTGCATGTTCCTCGCCTGTAGCTGTCAGACAGGAGAAGTTAAACCTGCAGCCAATGTGCTTCGCTCTTGCTTCGTGCTGAGACCCGTGTGTGCCTGCACGGCTCTGACTTCTGGTAGGGAGTACTTTCCTTGTACAGTCACGCAAAATGCAAGCCTTTTTTACAGGAAAGTGACACAGGTATAGTGTGTTTAGCTCTGGACTTATTGTACAGGAAATCAAGTCCGTCTCTAAATGTGGAACATCAGACCTGATCTGACCTTTTGGTACTTACACACTTCCACACAGTGGTGGGAGCATCACAGCCTGGCTATGAGGCCAGGGAAGCGGCATCCCAAACCAGAGAGAGGAGCAAACCAGGAGTGCAGTGACCTTTCCTCCTCCCTCCAGCCTGTTTATCCCATGTGGTGACCATGGAGATGAAGAAAAGCAGCCAAGTGAAGCATGTTGTTGGCAATCTGGAGAAGACATCTCCTCCTGAGTATTGAGCAGCAATGAACTGCAGATCAGAAGGTTTTGGAGATTTTGATCCATATTCAGCTGTCAGAATTTTTGCAGAATTCCGAGCAAAGTCGAACCAGAGCTTATCTTATAAGACATACAACTTACCTGCACTAATGAGGTGTTGCACTTTGCTGGCTGGAAGGAGATGTGCTAAGATCCTTCTTTTCCGGAGCATGATTTGGAAGTACTAACCCTGTTCAGTGAAGTAACGTAATCAAGCTCCTTGTTGCCTGAAGGTAGGTGATAGCAATCCTTGTTTCTCACCGAGTGCAGCCATCCCTCTCTCCTCCTCGCATGGTTTGTGGACAGGAAAAGCTGCAATGCCTCAAACAGGAGCTGGAACGTTCCCAGCCTCAAACCCAGCTAAGAAGAACAGGGAAAACAGATTTATTTACCGGTTTCTGAGCCAAAATCTGTAGCAGACTACCTTGCATGTACTCTGGTGAATTTGATGGTCACGACTGGTCCAGATTAGGTTTGCACCAGTGGGTGATCCAGGCACACGGGGAGGTGGCACAGGGCTGTGCTCCATTTATCCTTATCCCTGCAGCATCACAGGCAGGTAGGACAGGCAAACAGGCCCTTCCTGAAATGGTTCATCACGAGAACTGCCACTTCTGTAGCTATCAGAAGCTGCAATGTAATTTGATGTAACAAGTTTATTGGCCTGATCATGGAGACTCAGAGGCTTATAAAATCACATTTTTATTACTGATTCAGTCACGCACATACATATTTATAGCTTTGTAATTGATCACATAGGGCAACACATTAAATTTTAATACGGGGAATTACTTCCTGTCCCTGTAGAACCACCTTTTGTATCCACAGGAGACAGTTTAAAACATTTGCAGCGGAGTTGCTTTTATGTCTGTCATCCACTTATTACCAGCTTTGGTCTAGGCAGTTACATTTAGATTTGTTTCCTTCTTTGATCTCCACAATCTGTGGGAAAACATGCATTAGAAGTAAGAAGGATTGCGTGACTTTTGAAGCCTGGCATCACTTACACATCACCAGTTCTCGTAGCTTCTCCTTATCGGCTCACATCTCACATCTCTTGTTCTAAAAACCTGCTCTTCCTAATCCCTGTATGTTCAGGGTTTGAGATTACTCAGGGCACTTGTTAGCACTCATTCCCAAACCTATTCATGACCAGTGCTTAGGTTTCTTATACAGACTCAGAATTTGACAATTTAATGAAAAACACCTTACCTTGTCCTGCTCAGTCAGTGTGTGAACTAAGCAGTGACCATAAGTCTTGTTAGCAATTATGGATCCTTCTGGACTGGTTTATTCAGCTTTTTTAATAGTAGTGAGAACTGGCTACTGCAGAGGGGTAGTTTTCTGAGTAAATCTTAAATTAGCAAAGTCTGTTTTGGAAGCAAATTCCTTGTTTGCCAGGGAGGTCAAGACTGTGGTCAACTGAAAAAAAGAATAGCCGCAAAAGAAATCTGAACACCGAGATGTGTAAGGAACACTTTGGTCTTGTTACCGTGCATGGTCAAGTCCTGGAGCAGGGAAAAGTCAAAGGGGTTGTTAGGGGAACGTGGACAGGAGTATCCATGGGACCTTCCTGGCTGAAGGTGTCCCTGCCCCTGGCAGGGTGTTGGAACAAGATGATCTTTAAGGTCCCTTCCAATCCAAACCATTCTGTGATTCTATGATTATCTAAATTTCTGGGGGGAAAAAAACATCTGCTGTAAGTGAAGACAAACCAGCCAAGAGAGTTGATATTTCTCACTGAGGGCTTATCTAAACTGACCTCAGGTTCAGCCCTTTGGGGGTTTTGCAGGTTTGGGATCCCGCTGGCTGGATCCACTGATCCACTGATATTTGCATTCCGGTTTGCATTATTTGTGCTAACACAGGGAAGACTTTCTCCCCTTCCAATCCAAAACAGCCTTTCCTGTAGAACACCTTCAGTGTGCCTCTGAAGAGAACACTTCCTCCTGCCCTGTTTCTGAGGCTGTACATTTTCTGGGGTGTACATTTCAGACACGTGTGCCTTAAAAGCAGCATGCTGAAGTGCCGTTCCCCTCACCCCCATCCCCCCCCAGATGATTTATCCTCTGTCAGGGCTTGTTTCACCAACTGCCAGCACCCTGCTAGTGCAGTTCTTTTACACAACCTGGAAATGTTATTCTTTATATGCCAATTGGAATACATCAAATGCGTCGTGGAATGAGACCAAATTAACACTTGGGGTTATGTGTACTGTAATTCACAGTGAAAGACTGGAAGATGTAAAGACGTGTTGAATGCGCTCCCTTCGTTTGATACAGATGTGGAGCAAATAGGTTTGAAATTATATTTTTGCATGCAAATGACAGCAATTTGTATTAACTCCTATTGTGCTAGAATGTAACATTTTCATCTGATCTAAGCCTTTCTGTCTTCAGATCCTCCTTCTGTTCTTACAGCGCATTTACAAAGATCTTAGATATTAATTATCTTGATAAATTCCTGCAAGGGAACAAACCAGGCACATGTTGTGACATCCTTCCAGGTGAACTAGGTGTCAAACTCATCTCCCTTTGTTAAACACGAGTCGTGGATTTATTATATCAGGGCAGATGACTGACCAGCTTCCAATTAAGCCCTGCTAAAACTTACACGGTGACTGGATTTCAGATTTGAACCCTGTCATTTTCAAAGTGTCTCAAGCCTGTCATTTTGTTTTTTCTGAAAAGGAATTCTGATTTTCCTCTTCTTGTGGACATAAAAAATGGCTGAATAAATTAAAAAGGATTAAAATTGGCTTTCAATAGGACCTTATAGTATGAAATCACTGTTAGTACACCATTATGAAGAACACAATGGCTGCAGGCGTGGCTGGCTCCTGCCAGGCAAAAGCTAATATTGTTTCACCTTAAAACTTAATAATCGGGCAGCCTCAGTCAATGATTTTCTCTTCTTTAAGAGAGTAATTCATTTAGGAAAGCAGCATGCATGCGTGTGTGTAGGCAGCAGTGAAATACCTCCAAGTGCCCCAGTGTGCTACCTCATGCTAAGTGGTTTGAAAAGGAAAAAGAATTTTAATTTAATTTAGAAAACTGCTGTGGCCTTCCACGCATTCAGCGGGGAGGACACAAGCTGTGAGCAGGCGTGGAGACAGGCAGCTCCAGCACAGCTCCAGCTTCCACACTGGCTGCATGGTGGGCAGGAGGACAACCCTCACCCTGGCCTTCATCCCAAGCTTGTGCTGTCGTCTGGAGCAGGTGGAGAAAGGCAGCGAGAAGGGGCTTGCCCAGCAAGGGACAGGTTTTGGTGCAGTCCTGGGGTGGTGCTCACCCCCAGGCTTTTCCCAGGCCTCCATCTTATTGACAAGATGTGGAGGAGCTTCTCCCCAGCGTGTGACCCTCACATCCCTGGGCTGCACTTCCAAAGCAGCCTCGGCCCCGTGGTTTGTCCCACTGCCCTCCCTGGGCAGCCTGACCCGCAGCACCAGGCGCTGTTTGAGCAGCAGTGGGTCTCCCTGTGCCTGTGTGTCAGTACCAATCCAGCCTGCTCCTGCGCTGCCCACGTGTTTCTGTCACAAAGCTTTTAAGCAGAACTATTTTTCTTAGGGAGATGCCACGAATGCACTGAGCAGCTCCCAGAGCTCGGGTCTGGCTGTGCCGCTCAGCGTGCATTAACGAAAGCGCACGTGGGCAGGATTTCCAGGAAGAAACATCATCCTGGAAGAAAACTACAAAAGTGTTCTCTGGAAGAGAGCTTTTAACCTATTAGTCAATCTCCCCTGCCTCTGCCCAGCTGATGGATTCTTGGATACATCCACACACTTCCTTCAAACAGCAGGAGGAATTCAAGAGTCACTGGATAACTCCAGTTAACTGGTTCTTTAGCAGGAGCTTGCCCAGGAACTTGGGGTGACCACAGATTTCCTGAGATGTCAGTGCCGAAAGCACTTAGGGCAGCTCTTTTCCACTGGGAGCTTTCCACGCTGAGCTCTGTGGCGACCCTGCCTGAGCCAAGAGTGATGCCAAAAAAGTACCTTTTAATGCTTTAAACAGAGCATTTCCTCCCCAGCCCAGCTGAGGGTTAGGAAGGAAATGCACCCTCTGACAAGACACACTAAACTGTGAAAGCTGAGGCAAAGGCCAGAAACTTGGGGTTTGTTTCTGGTCACTCTCCCCTGGGTACAGCTGTCTCCCTTTAGAGGCAGTGGAGTTTGGAAGCACACGCGCTGATCTCCGGGAATGGGATCTTTATCTCCACCACATCACCGGCAGGTTGTTAGAAAATGCGGCCTGCAGCGAAGCAACACAAAAATCTTATGCTTGATTCAAATAATGGTGTTCATTGCCTATTAAAATGTAACTTCTCGCTTTAAAAAAAAAGATTAATTAAAATGTACAAGAATGCAATTCGGTTACATTTTATGCTCCGGCCCAGTGCTCGCTTTTCATCGCTCATTCCCAGAAGTAGTATTCAGGGAAGCACGGCATTCTCAGTTCTGCCATTAAAAGCACAAATGACTATCAAACCTGTTTTTTTCAAAAGCCTGGCCCAAGTATCACCATTGTTAGATTTTTCATAACATATTACTTTGGTCATTACTGTTTTGCAAGATAATTGTATCAGTGATCTAACTTTTGACAGGATCCAAAGTGGCTGAAAATAGTTCACTGCAGCACCTTTGTCTTTTAAAGGCCATTTGGGGCTTGTTATTTTAATCCTTGTGCAGCCTGATTTATCACTTCAAACATCTGTCAGCTGTGCTTTGTCTTGAAATTGATAGTGATAGTGTTACTGATTTTTCAAGAGCAGCTGGTAGAGGTTCATTAGTTAAGCTCTCAAAGGGAGTAGATAACTGTAATATTTTTCTTTGTTAATCATCTCTTACGCGTTGTAATAATACAGAGCTTGAAATCTGCTAGAAATGCACAGCTTCTCTCTGTTTCTAACTCGTCAGAAGCATCCTTTCATTCTTTTAATCTGGCTCGATTATTAAAACTCTCCTCTTCATAATGCAGTAAAAAATTGAATAATGGCACATGAGTAGGAAGAGAGGAAAAACAGCCTTTGCTGTGTCGCATTTAGCACTGAGGGAGGTCATCCGGGTCTCCGAGTTCGCATCCAAACGTGAATCAACTCCAGAGAGGAGATTAAGGGCTCTTCCATAATTGATTTTTAATTTAAACTTTACAAGGCATACAAAACCTCATGACAACTCCAGTGCAGTCAGGTTCATTTCTAACAGATACAGCAGTTTTCTGTTCACGCACCTCCCCTGCCACACAAAACAGCCTTCGTGGTTCACTATAATTCTTCAAACATTTCCCCCTCAAAAATCCTTGCCAGGCAGCCTCCAGCTGAGCACCACGGTGACTCCTGCCCAGAGCTTCCAGGGACCTGAGCATCTGTGAAGTCTCCTGCAGCTGAGAGCGTATCAGCGCTAGCGCCGGTTCCACCGGCAGCGCTCGCACACAGATAATTACCGCTCGAAATTAGTATTTTAATGAACTGATCCCGGCAAACGTGAAGCGAAATCTCCCAGGCATTAAGGAAATAAGCAGGAGGGAAAATTATTAACTGTAAAGTTCAGCAGACGGCTGCTGGGCAGGTGCTGGCTTGGCAGAGGGGCTGAGTGTTCCTGCTTCCCTTTGCGGGAAGAGGAGGCTGGGTTGGGGTTTGGGCCTGCAAGCTGCCGTGGGGTTTTTAGGGACAGAGTTTAGTGGGATTTGGCAGTGCCGGATCAATGGTTGGACTCGATGATCTTTACAGGCTTTTCCAACCTAAATGACTCCATGAGCTGCACCTGCAAGCAGCACAACTTCACACCTGGCACATCTCACAGGGTTTCCAGGTGAATAGGATCGTCTTCTAAAGGTCTGCTGAAAATAACTAAATGCCAGATCTCCACCCTAAAAGCACAAGTCTCGGCCCCATAAGACAATACGTGTGGCCATGTGAAGCACCAGTGAAGCTCAGTGCACAACAGATTGTGAGAATTCAGCCTGAATTTCAAGAAAATGCACAGAGTAACTGAAAAAACCACTTGAGAATCAGTGGGAGTTATATGGTGCTAATACAATAATAATAATGTAAGCTTCCTGTCTCTACTGTATCTCAATTAGGTATTTTTATACAAGGCTTTTTCAGACCCTTCACAGAAAGGTTTACATTTCTGTTACTTCCCCACCCTTCAAGAATGATTGCCTCATATATAATGAAGAACTAAAACTACTTAGTGATAGCTAAGAAAAAATTTTAAGAGTTGTTCCCCTACACACACACAAATAAGAGACTTAATTTTTATCTCAAAGATCTCTAATTTAGATTTAGTGGGTGGAAAAAAACACAGAGTTGAAGTCTTCAAGCTGAGAATTGGTGCACATTTTTTGGCAAGAAACATTTCTCAGAACAAATTTTCTGTTCTCTCAGCAAAAAGGTAGATCAATTCAATGCATGGATATAATTTAAAAGCTATCTATGCTCTAAGCAATTTATCCGATTGCGGCTGGAGGGAACACTTCAGATAACCTAAAACTACTTGTCAGGGTTGTGAAAAAGGCACGTTTTTGAAATAGGAAATCTTTACTGGCTTTATTTTTAATTTTCACTCTTTTCTTCTGCTGCTTCTTCCTCCCGGTTTTGTTTCTTTACCGAAGTGCTGTTTTAGTAAAATACTATTTTGCTTGCTTGCACAAATTGGAGAATTTTAAAGTGTTTGGTTTTTTTTTCCTGTAAAATACGATATACTGAGTTTGAAGTATCAATTTTGTTTAAAAAACATGCAGTGAAATTGTATCTGGAATTGGAAATTTCTCCCAACATACCCCTTTTAGATTTGTATTTTTGTCTGTGGGTTATTCAGATGTTATCATCTCATATTCTCATTAAACTGAAGATTTCTACCGGTACCTTCCCTGGCCTTTAGGTGGATGCAGGCGTAGACAGACCTTCTTCTCTCCAATGGTTTGAGGAGGAATGAAGCCCCTTTCAGTGGTCCTGTCTGGCTGGACGTGAGCCCAGCTGTGTCCAGGTGGCCAAGAAGGCCAGTGGCACCTGGCCTGTGCCCAGCTGTGTCCAGGTGGCCAAGAAGGCCAGTGGCACCTGGCCTGCGTCAGGAATGGTGTGGCCAGCAGGACCAGGGCAGTGATTCTGCCCCTGGACTGGGCACTGCTGAGGCCACACCTCGAGTGCTGCGTCCAGTTCTGGGCCCCTCAGTTCAGGAGGGACAGTGAGAGGCTGGAGCGTGCCCAGAGAAGGGAACAGAGCTGGGGAAGGGTCTGGAGCACCAGGAGGGGCTGAGGGAGCTCAGCCTGGAGAAAAGGAGGCTCTGGGGGTCAGGCTCTGCTCCCAGGGAACCAGCAACAGGACGAGAGGACACAGTCTTAAGCTGTGCCAGGGGAGGTTTAGGATGGACATTAGGAGGAATTTCTTCACAGAAATGGGGATTAGACCCTGGAGTGGGCTGCCCAGGGAGGTGGGGGAGTTACCATCCTTGGAGGTGTTTAAGGAAAGCCTGGGTGTGCCACTCAGTGCCATGGTCTGGTTGAAATGGTGGTGTTCAGTTGTGGGTTGTACTCAGTGCTCTCAGAGGGCTTTTCCAACCTTAATGATTCAATGATTCTGCTTACAAGCAGAAAATGTAGTGTGCTGTGAGGTTCAGTCATGAAGGCTTTCTTTTCTGCTGAAGCATCTTGTCATTGTAGCTTTAACTACACGAGGCAGGGTAAAATTGTTAAAATCATCCAATTGTATTAGTTAACGAACAGGGGATTTCTGACCACCTTCCCTGAGTGAAAGAGAGTTGCAATAGCCTTCAAAACTTTCCGAATTGTAACCTCCCTAACTTGTCTGGGGGAAGTACCTTTGAGAAGTCTGAGTACTCTGGCACTGTCCAGCTAGACATCAGCATCCCTGACTCCCTGCTCTGCATTTCCCCCCATAATGGATATCTTTGCTGGATTTGGCACGCTGAACCCCACAGTCCTTCTTTATGACCCGTTTCAAAACGAGACAGAAATCAAGCAAGTGAACTCTGAATTTGTGACATAATTTCATCTTTGCACCTGAGTGTTTTAAAGAGTCAGTCATTGCCCCAGGAGACAGGAAACCAGGCACAAGAACCTGCTGGTGTTTATTTATTTACAGTTCAGCAAGGGGGAGGCTGTAGAACCTAGAAAGACATTTTGGGTGCCTGAGGAGTGCGGGCACCCTCAGTTACAAGGTTCAGCCTCTCTTCTGGATATTCACATCCCACCACCCCACCATGCTCTGTGGATTATAGAATCACAGAAGGGTTTGGGTTGGAAGGGACCTTAAAGCTCATCTCATTCCAACACCCTGCCGTGGGCAGGGACACCTTCCACCAGACCAGATTGCTCCAAGCCACACCCAACTTGGCCTTTTTGCTTCATTGCAAAGCAGCTCCACAACATCCTGAAAAATGAGGCTGTGACTGGATGGAACAAACATGGCACTCTTTTACAGTCCTGCTGAAAGATGTTGCTTAACTCCCAAATTCCTTGCAGCATTCCTGACAGCAATCACATCTGCAGCCATAAAACCCTCCACCAGCCTCTGTCTTTGAAAAAAAAAATTTAATAATCAGTAAAGTTCAAGCTCAGCTTGTTGTGATGAATTATTAGAACCCGTCATCATTTTCTTGGGGGGAAAAAAAAAGGCTAAAAGACTATAATGGAACACAATTTTATGGTTTTTTCCATTTAATTGATGACAGGCTGAGTTTTTATTAATATTTCTGGGCTCCAGTGTAAGATGCTGAAAAAGCTAATATGAGATCATTGTATCTGGTTAATGTGTGTGCTTTGCAAAATTGATAAGCCCTGTCAAGACATAAATTATTTAAAATTTGATAAATGCGTTGAAATCACTGAATTTTCAAACAGATAAAGCAGAGTTATTTCTCTTCCCTGCCACACACCCCCCTTCAGACTGGGGCTTTTGTGCAGCCACTCGATGGGGCCGCGCTATCTCACGGCCTGTGAAGCTCCCAAATCAGCACAGGGAACCCAGAGAAGTGTCCTGTGCTGGTGCAGAGGGGACACGAGTGTGAACCCATGGGACACCTGGGCATGGAAGCAGCAGAGAGTGAGGAGACCACCGGAATCCTCCCCCAGTATGAGTTTTTCACTGGTAAAACTGGGGGCTAGAGGAGTGGTGGTACCCCTCCTCTCCAGCAGTGGGATAAAAAGCTCCCAGTGAGCAGCAGAATGGTGCTTCAGAGCTGTTTATTCCAACAGACCAATTCATTTCAGCTAATTGCTGAGAGTTTTTAAATGATTCCTGGCAGGGGTGAAGCTAGAGGAATGATTGCTGGTGATTGATGAATAACCTGGATAAAATTCCCAAAGCACCAGAACTATTAACTCTTGCATGGGGACACCTGCTTTTATTTAGTGCCTTGCCCACAGAGAAAGGCACGGGAGTGAGTTCCAAATGAACCCAAATTTGGGCAAATGGAGAAAATAGGGCATTTACGGATACCAGTGTCTCATCAGTGTAAGCTCATTTCTCAAAAACAGCTCACAGGGAATGTTATTTAACCCTGTGCTGCTCTGCCATGGTCAGGATCGTGCATGGAAGGGGGAGATTTTGAAGAGCAATCACCATCTTTTAGAGGAGGACACAGGAAGAACCAAAGGTTTGAAGTTTAAAACTCCATAAATATAAACCACACCGCACTGATTCGAGCTGTTCTCGCTGTTTGCACGGTGAAAGAAAACAGCGAGACGCGCTCCGGATGGGGCCAAGATTGTGTTTCTTACTGGAAAATATCTACAGGCTACTGGAAATTTTAGGGTAACTGGGTGCCATTTTACAGCCTCCGTAATGGGGAAAAAGATTGGGAGATTTCTGTCTGGAAATTGATGGTTTGGAGGGAATGGGAAAACACTGGTGCAGCGGAGGAGAACTCCAGCTATAGCCATCTGTTTAAATGGATACGCTAACTTCCCTAAGCTTCCCTATTTTTCAAATACCCTACCAGCAATATTTTTCACTACAGAGATGCATTATTGTGAAAAGGAAAGATGCTGAGGAAGTCGTTTTTTCCAGCATGTGCTGCATTCTTTTAATACAGATTTTTTTATTGCCCGGAAATTGCTAAGCAATGTGAATAAACAGCTGAACAAAGCCATCGGCCCTTCCTCACTAACGGCAAAATGCAGCCAGCGAGGGAAGGGCCTTGGGAAAACCAAGTGTTGGAGTTGGGTTCTCTTATGTTGCAGAAAGCTTTATTCAAAACAGGAAAAAAAAATCTGCACGCCACGAAGGTTTTACATTACAAAAGCACCGATATTATTCACGTCTCTGAACAATGCCCCCTCGCTCCTGCTGCTGCAGCGGGCACCGAGCAGGACCAGGCGGTTCTTTGTTAAACACCTTTTTAATGAATATTTGCCAAACACAACCAATTTACCACCCCGAGCCACGAGGTCCCTTCTCCGCAGCCCTCTGAGCTGACAGCTCTGCCCGCTCCTGAATCTTGCCCCTGATGAAATCAGTGAAACAAGGCGGCACTAGGATGGAGCAGAGTCAAGAATTAAGGCTGTGCAAGGCTGGAGAATCCCACAGCCTTGCAAAATACTTCAAAAAATACGAGGGGAAAAAATGCTCAAGCAAAGTGTAAGGTACAGCTTTCTGCAGTGCCTAGGGGTTGCTGTCTGGGCCTTAAACAGGAGTATTACATCCTTATAATTCAATTGATCAGTGATGTCACGTTCCTGTGTTATGAAAGCTGTTTTGTTGCCACATGAAATAGCCCGGGTCACTGTAGCTTCAGGGGCGTGTTTCGTTATCCCATGAGTAAACCTCATTTGGTGTAACACATACATAAATAAAAGTAGCAGTAGTCTAGCGAGGTGCAACTCTGCGATTTCCCCATCACGGCCCTGAAATACTCATGCCCTGATGCGTTATCGATGTGGCAAACCCGCCTGGCTTTAGCATGTGCAATGTTTCCCACCCTTCAGCCATCCCCAGCCTTATACCCACATATTTCTTCTTTTCCCATCAAAGCCTTCAGCGAGGCGCGGCTGGGAAAGCAGCGCTCTGCCATCTCATCTGCTGTTAGAGCCCCCAGAAGAGACATACGCTGAGCACGTGCCTCAGTGTCCTCTGGATCTCTTCCTAAAAGGCGAGGGGAGAAAAGCCAAAGCGCCCTTGCACGGGTTTCAATAAACACTGCAGAAGACAAGTAGCCCGGGAGGACAAGTGAGGGTGCTCCTGTGCCCTTGCCAGAGGACAGTCAGAGCTGGGTGCAGACACCAGCAAAGCCAGAATCTCCCGTGAACCAAACAGCTTCCTTTCCATGTATTTCACCTTAATATTCCCAACCACTTTTCCCCGTGACTCAGTTACTAACAGCAATACCAGCTGTAGGTGCCCATGGTTTGAGTGGTCATTAGCATTTTAAATAGCACTTCATTTAGCTATGCAAATGAGGAAAGTTTCTGGTATTCCAGCTCCGCCAGGCCCCTGGGCCCAGCTGTAATGTAGAAATGCAGCAGAAAAGCCTCTTTTTTGTGCTTCTCAAGGCCTCAGGTCAGATTTGGGATGGGTGAACGTATGCAGCACTTCTTGCTTCGTGTGAGCAGAGTCACTTCTCTGCAGCAGGGGAGTGATTTCCCTGGCAGTAGGGATGGCCAGCGTTCTCAGCATCACACAGCTGATCCTGGGCTGGTGACAGGCTTAAGAGTGGCTGAAGAACCACACATAAACATGACAGAGCTTCACCAGGAGCTTTCCATCACAGCAGAAGTGATCTTTCTCCCAGCATCATTATGATAGCGCTATTTGGGCTGGTACAGATCAGCATCTGTCACTGTTTCCATTAGAATCTCCTATTTCCCCAGGTTCGTAGCTCAGCCATAAAAAAAATATAAGATAGAGGCAGAAAGTTGACATACAAGGTCTGGGGCTGAGAGTGATCACTCTTGTCTTTTCTTCCCCTGCTTTTAATCTGAAGAAGGAAATAAGGTATTTCTGCAGAGGCACACCTGGCCACTGCTTTTCCACCCAGCCATGGATTTATTTATAGTGAAAAATAAGTGATGGGACAAGTGGAATGGCCTTAAGCTGAAGGAGGGCAGGTTTAGATTAGTTATTAGGAAGAAATTCTTTACTGTGAGGGCAATGAGGCACTGGAACAGGTTCCTGGAAGTGTTCAAGCCCAGGTTGGAAGGTGTCCCTGCCCATGGCAGGGGGCTTGGAACTGGATGATCTTTAAGATCCCGTCCAACCCAAACCATTCTGTGATTTTATGATTTAGCAATAGTGATGGTCACCTTTCAACATTCAAGCTGTGCATGTTGCTGCTGTTCCGCATTTCATCTTAATTACTGCATCGGGGGTGATCAGGAAGGACACGTGGTAGTGGGTTGGGGCTCTGGTTTGGAGCCTATTGCTGCAGAACAGGCCCCAGTGAAGATTAAGGGCTTTGGAGTGTCTAATCTTTGCCAGATGATGAAATGAAAAATTGCAATTTATAGAAATAACAGCTGAATATTGTAAAAACAGAACCCTGTGAGGAACCAGAGGCATAGGAGACCCTTTGGGATCAGGAGCAGAGGGAAAAGCAAGCCCAGCACTGAGGTTTCCCTCATGAGACAGGAAGCACAAAATCCCACCCCACGCATTCCATGTCTGCGCTCCGTGTTTTGGCTGCTTTAGGCAAACTTCCACCCCGTAACGTTGCTGCTGGAGAGTGAAAACCCCGTCCGTGCATTGGTTGTACTGGGATCCACCGCCTGGATCCTGGCGCTGTAGGGTCGGCGATGAAGCGAGAGCAGCATTGTGCCAGGAGGAAGGGCCAGCAGCAGTTTGTCACCGAGGTCACAGGCAGGACAACAGTGGCTTTTCTTCTTCCCATTTTAAGCATCTCTTCGTTCGGTTCACACATTTTGTAGGAACAGTTGCAGCTGAAAAAGTTTTTCTCTTGTACATTAAGGTAATGGTGCAAGGCAGTCCTGAAGAGAACAGACCCTGAAAATGCGTTCTCCAAAGCTTCTACTCAAGATTTAAAGGACCCAAAAAGTCAGATGATCATTTCTAGCCTGTTGAAACACAGATCTTGCTCTGACCTCTGGATCATACACTCGAGTTCTGCATTTCCAACATGATTCCTCTGCAAGGAAGAAGACACCAGGGAAATGCGTGTCTGCATTGAGTTGGGAATTTTTCTGAGAGCTGCGTATTTGACTCTGAATTCTTAAGGCCATTCTGTCACTACCAGAAGGAGGTTTTGCCTTCTGATTGCAGACTCAGCTTGGCCGTGTCATGGCTCTTAAAACTGAGCTGTTGCTGTGTGGCTGGGAATGCTCAGCACTTCTGGAAGGCTGGGCCTTGCTAAGCACAGGCAGCTGAGCAGCTGAAACCAGCACACCAAAAATAGGGCCATGTTCACTGAGTCAAACTAAGGGCACAAACGTGCAGACTAAGTTTGGATCGAATGGAAAAAGCAGCACCAGAAAAGACAAATGTACAGTAAACAAGGACACAATTACACCTACAGAACAGGATTTTAAGCTAAACCAGCTGGAAGGATAAGCGGGGAGAAAAAGAAAGGGACTGGGAAATCGTCCTGTTCTATTTCACTCCATCTTTTGGCAGAGGGGCCACTTTGGTCTTAAGGGTTTCCACTTTCCTCAGTCATGTTTTCATCTAACAAATCTGTGAGCATGGGGCACCTGCCTGCTCTTGCACATCACAGCCATCAGCCTGCCCAGAGGTTTATCCATTTGTCCCTGTGGATGGCTCCTATTGAGATTTTTTGCATCTTCCATAAGTTATTTTGAGTAAAATCCTTGAGCTTTCACGGGGCAGTAGAAATTACTTATTACAGTGATCCAGGTGACTGATTCAGACCCTATTGGTATAAAAATAAATATTAATGGCTCCTTCTGTGCCTGGGCCATTTCATTTCCACCCTTCACACAGCTCTCCCTTTGTGTTTTGGAGCAGGTGTTCTGTGACGCCAGTCGGGTCGTACAAGCCGCGGACGTGCTGGACTGGGAAGACAAGGATGCTGCAGAGACACTGGTGGACAACGTGGTCCATTCCAGGATCATCAACCCCCTACGCCTCTTTGTTAAGCCATCTCCAGTGCTGAAACACGGCCAGGTGTCCTACTCGGACAGCATAGAAAACTTTTGGGATTGGTTGTCCAACATCACGGAGGTTCAGGAATCTCTGGCACGAACTAAACGCAGGCCCATAGTAAAAACTGGGAAATTCAAGAAAATGTTTGGATGGGGCGACTTCCACTCCAACATCAAGACTGTTAAGCTGAACCTCCTGATCACGGGGAAAATCGTCGATCACGGCAATGGGACCTTCAGCGTTTATTTCCGACATAACTCCACGGGTCTGGGGAATGTTTCTGTCAGCCTGGTGCCACCTTCCAAAGTGGTCGAGTTTGAACCATCTCCGCAGTCCACGCTGGAGACCAAGGACTCCAAGTCCTTCAACTGCCGCATCGAGTACGAGAAAACAGACCGCGCTAAAAAAACTGCCTTGTGCAACTTTGACCCTTCCAAGATCTGCTACCAAGAGCAGACCCAAAGCCATGTCTCCTGGTTGTGTTCCAAACCCTTCAAAGTCATCTGCATTTACATCGCTTTCTACAGCGTCGATTACAAACTGGTGCAGAAGGTCTGTCCCGACTACAACTACCACAGCGAGACGCCGTACCTGTCCTCCGGCTGACCCGGCCTGGGGCTGGGGGATCGGTCATAAAAACGAGCATTCCCATTAACCTTTTGGAGAAGAATATGTTTTCCTATCAGGTTAAAAAGTCTCTAAAAACTGTAGCTGTGTTCGTGCTGTATCGTAACTAATCCGGCTGTTTATGTAACAATCGTTTTCATTTGAGACCGTTGCGTTTTAGCTCTCTCGTCATTCCTAAGGGAACTGCCAGGCAGGCACGTGACAAAAGTCAAACAAAGTTATGTCTGTAATGAACATTGATCTTGGAAATCACTTTTTTAAACGACTCTGTGGCAGAGAGGTTGTCTCTTACTTGAGTTGGACAGCACTTAGCAGGTCCTGCTTCTCATTGGGAACTTTAGGTGGCAATAGAAAGAACAAATGATGAAGCAGCCTCAAAGCTGCTCATACTCAAACTCCAAATAAACAGCTCTCCCACTGATTTCATAGAGAATGTTGCACAGAGGGCTCGAGTAGTCAAGTCCAAATACTAAGAGGAAGTGCTAATTCCACGGAAAAAAAGGAAAGAAATCTGCATTTTTATGAGTTGTAGCAGCTGTAGGTGTTCATTGAAGTGAAGAGTGAGTAGTTCTTCCTTCAGACTTCCTACCCATGGATATGCAATGATGTAATTAGACCTCGATGAGCTTTAGTTTATTAGACCCCACAGGTGTGCACGTGTGGTGTAGATTCCTTCCTCCCGTGCCCACCCCTGGGTTTGATTCCTCTCTCACATTCACACTCACCCCCACCCCAGTATTAGTTTTACAGCAACAGAGAATATATAAATACCTGGGAAAAAGATAATCTCAGTTTAAGTCACCCTGGTCTAGTGGAAGGTGGCCCTGCCCATGGCAGGGGGTTGGAGCTGGATGATCTTTAAGATTCCTTCCAACCCAACCCATTCTGTGATTCTCTGAAGTCCGAACTGTAACGGGAGCTGGCTTCCAGGCAAAGGAAGCAATTCTTTTGCTATCCAGCCTCTGAGCACTAAAGTGCAGCAAGGAAAACACATCACAGCACAAGGATGATACCTGAACAAGCAGCTGTCTCCTTCTTGGCACCAGTTGTTCCCTCAGTGCTGCACTGCACACCTTCAGTCAAAGTATCAGCCGTGACAAAGAGAGGACAACAAAAATCTATGCATCTCCACCTCATAAAGCAGGTTTGAAACTGTTAATTAATATAAATACTCAGCCAGGCTTTCCCCTAGTGCAGAACCAGCTCCCTGCACTGCAGTTATAGCAAAGGAGGGTCCAGCTGTGGTTGTGCTTCACCAGGTGTTGTCCCACCGCAGTCAGGAGCGGTTGGCTCTGGCCTCGCAGCTTCCAGCATCATCCCCTGTGCTTTCGCTGGGTATGGATCTGCTGCTGCTGCTGCCAGTTTGCTCTCCTGGTCCTTTGTGACAGTTCGATGTCACGGGTCCTGTGGAAGGAGCTGGCTGAGGAAGTGCTGATTGCCTCCAATCAGACTCGGGTTCAGGAAGTTACACACAGCTTAAATAAAGCACTATTGAAGTACTCTGTGATGTGCACACAGACAAGTGACGAGGGCAGCTCGGAAGGACTCACTCATGAGATTAATTCTGATTTCCTCGGTAAACACTCACACAAAAAAATTACTCCGTTAAAAATATACGAGTAACTGGGTGATTTGTTTTTCTCTTTAGGTGACAAACTTAAATGTGTGGTTTAGTTTGATCAATAATATAAATGTTTTCCTTCATCTTATTTCATACAGAGTCTCTCCTGGTCTATAATGATGTTTTTTAGTTTGCCTATTCCTGTCAATTCCTACAAGTTGGTCTACTTTGTATTCTGTATAGCGTGTCCTCGCCCCAGCTGTACATGAGCTTGGATTTATTGCTACGAGTTCAGTGGTTGGTGCTTTTGTAACTTAGCTGTAAGCCATGATTTTATTGCCATGTATTTTTACTCAGCACTGTAGGCAATTAAAACAAGACCCTACATGCTATTTATTGTAGAGTATGTGGAAACCATGTATGTATATACACTTAAATATGTGTACATATACGGAACATATGTGTACATGTATTTGTATGTAAATAAAGAAAGTTTATTAAATCTGGCACTCGCTTGTGGCCTGTTTGATTTTTGGTCTTAAATGTAGCATGTGTGAAGGCACAAAGCAAAACTGAGGCTCAGCAACACGTCCCTGAACGTTTTTGCCCAGCTGGAGTTTGGTTTTGTAGGAGATGCTCAAACATGTGCTACAGTGAACAGTGTACTAGCCTAGGCAGAGTAGGCTCAGCAGCATTCCATGATATTTGAGAAATGAAGCGCGTGTTTTGACGAAGACAATCATTAACTGTTCAATAATTGCACAAGGTACATTAAAAGCAAAGGGGAAAGTTTAAATTGGACGACATTCCCAAGCAGGAACACGCTGGGAGAGAGGGCAGCTCGCTGCTGGTTCAGCCCTTGCTCAGCTCCTCATCAGAAGGGGGAGCTGGATTTTCCTCCTCCCCGCCTGTGGCACCTCCCAGGCTGAGGTTTCCAGGCCTCAGGAAGACAAACCATGGGAGAAACTCGTCCCACTCTCCTCCCACCCAGCCCTGGCACAAGGAGGCAGCCCGGCAGCTGGAGCAGGAGGAGAGGGAGGGAGCCGTGATCCCAAACTCCATCACACCCAGGAGGTCCCCGTCCCTCTTCTTCCAACCACAATACTTTACAAATTCACTTAAAAACAGGTGGTTGGTTTTTCTTTCAGATCAATTTTGAAAACATCACGGCAAAAAAAAAAGCACTTACATTCTTACTGCAGTCAAAATCTGATTAAGAAGAAATTATTTACAGCCAGCAGGGTAAGCAAAACACAATGCAATGAGGACAGGCTTGATTAGGTTAAATGTCACACTGCCCATGTAAACAAAACTAAAAGTGATTTCATTTCACACAGAACAGGCTGTATGTTTAAAATCATTTTCCTGTGTAACAGGTGACTATTTCAGACAAGTTTCAAACTGTTACTATTATGGCTCTTATTCAAAGGATTTTAAAACAAAAACTTGAATGATTAAATACCATTTTTTTAAAGTGTCTTGAGTGGACAGTGACGACTTAGGACTGCAGCAACTTAATCTAGTTTTTAATATATAGCCTTTATTTAATCCCAATCTCCACTGGATAGCTTTGCACACATTTATATCAATGCAAATGCCATAGAATCATGGAATATCCTGAGGTGGAAGGGCCCCACAGGGATCTTCGAGTCCAGCTCCTGGCCCTGCACGGGACAGCCCCAAGAATCCCACCCTGTGCCTGAAGCACTTCCTGAACTCTGGCAGGTTTGAGGCTGTGACCACTTCCCTGGGGAGTTCATGTTAAATAGATAAACTTCCTGCTAAATACAGTTCCTGTTGTTCTCCCCACCCAATGGATATACATTAAAAAATTCCAATAAAAAGCTCATTCATGACAAACATACAAAGCCTCAGCGTTTTCTTTAGCCAGCACTCTCTGCAGAGCTGCAGAAACCATGCACATCCACAGGTTTTTAATCATTCCCACTTGAAGAAGGCAGGAACAGTTTGGGGTTTTTCTTCTTTTTCCCCTGAAGAATTTTGTCCTTGGGGTCTTCAGATTTCAAATATCCCTGAGGCCCTCACCAGTGCCCACATCCTGCTGCGAGTTCTTCGGCCTCCTCTCCTCCTCTTCAGCTCCCCAGTGCGTGGGGACCTCGTGGCAGTGCCAGCCCCTCACACTTGTGCCACAGGGGCCAGCGGGGCAGACAACAGCCGAGAGCTGGGCACGGTGTGCCAGGAGCTCCCTGGGGCTGCACATTTGCTTTTTAGGGTGAATCTACCACGTAATGGTGAATGAGCAAACCCCTGGATGATCCTGATGCAACTGGAAAAACTCTCGCAGCAACCAAGCAAGGGGCGCTCCATGCAAAAAGCATCCTGTGCTGCTTTTCTTTTTAAATTGTAATTCAAGGACATTAGAATTTGCTATTTGTTTTATGCTCTGTTGACCAGCATAATCTGGATAATGTTTTATTTATAGTATAATAATGATTCGTCATTAGCACTGTCTCTATTCAAATTTGCACAGTCGAAAAGACAATAACAAGCTGCACTACACTAAGTAGCTCAATGAAACACACATCAATCAAGTAGATTTTTAGCTGTAGGGTGTCTGGTTTTTCAAACCAGACTTTGCCATTCCCATCTCTCCCTCGCGAGCACCTCCTGCACGCCTCCATCAGGAGCAGCGTCCTTCTTTGTTAAAGAACTGGCAAATGGAATGGGTTTACAGAAGAGGAGCTGAATTATCATGAAATATCCTACTTGGTGTCAAACCACACCTCCCTTGAGGGGTTGTTGAGCTTGAGGCTGCAAAATCTGTTCAGCTCTGCAGCCAGGAGTGATGGGAACTGAACAGAGTCCGCTGGACACGGCCGAGTCTGCCACCACCAACTCCATGGCACAGCTCTCCAGCCCCAGACACCTGGGGGTTGTCAGCCAGAAGCCAGGCCAGAGCTGTTGGTGCTCTCAAGCAAGAACCCCAGCCACCCTGACTGAATTTAGAAAGGGAAAAAAAAAAAATCACAAAAAAAAGCAGCAGCCTTTTCTAAAGATGTAATTCAGTCTCCAACTCAGCACAAATCCAGCACCAGCTGCAGCCCAATTAAAAAGCAATCACAGTCATGGGAAAACAGTTTAGTCGGAGAAGAAAAAATCCTACCTGCATAAACAGTGGTGGGACTCAAAAACAGACAACAAAAGAAATATCAGCACCTTCCTATTCAACAGTAATGGAACAGCCAACCAGGTCAAACAGAGTCTCTTGCACTGCTCTCTGCTTTTGTCCTCAAGCCAGAACACTGCTTCAGGGACTTTTTAATGTATTTTCTTCATTTTCTGTGCGTTTTCCAGTGAGCTCAGCTCAGCTGGGCAGAGCACGGTGCTGGTAACACCAAGGTCGTGGGTTAGACCCCCTCATGGGCCATTCACCTAAGAGTTGGACTCAATGCTCCTTCTGGCTCCCTTCCAACTCAGAACGTTCTGTGATTCCTCATGGAGACACGAGAAGCTGAGCTGTCCTGAGGGTTCAGAGGGGATGAGCATTCCCGTGTAAGTCAAACCGCCTTTCCCAGCTGCCAGGAAAGGAGCGATGTGGGAAGCACAGAGCTGGCACATGGGGAGACCACGGTCTCTTTCGGCTTGTCAGGAGGCCAGGCTGGGAGTCCCCACCCAGAGCTGGGCCATGGGAGCAGGGCAGGGGCACCACAGGACACAACTTGATGGCAGCAGTCGAGCACGGCCACGATGGAGGAGCCACTGTGCAACAGCTGCCCCTGTGACACCTCCTCAGACACCCCAGTGCTCTCCTTGCCTCTCACGTTAACCATCCTTGGAAAACAAGGCAGCTTTTTTGCCAGCCTGATCCCAGACCAGCACTTCATTCAGTCCTCATCCTGCTCATCTGCCCTTGGCAGCCCTACATTTCAGCCCCCTCGGATGCAGATCCCATTTCGTCGTTCTCTTGCCTCATTCCCAGACAGTTCCGTGGCTCTTTCATCATTACAAGCCAATTAAGCCTTGGCTACCTTATCTTAACAGCTCCAAATAAGCTGGTGATCTTCCTGAAAGGTGATACATTATAATTGGTTCCAAATTGGCAGGGAAGAGAATAGTGAAACATGAGACTTGGAGGTTATTTGAATTAGCCCTAAAGTTAAAAATGGCCAAAAAAACCCACCCCCATCTAAAGCTATCAAGTTGTTTGGTTTGAATTTCTAGTCAGTGTTGCTTCCCAGGAAAAAAGACTTGGCATCTTTTGTGCTAGAGGTCCTGCTTGGAGCAACCTGGTCTAGGGAAGGTGTCCCTGCCCATGCAGGGGCTGGAACGAAGGTCCTTTCCTACCCAAACCATTCTATGACTGACATGAGAAACACCTAAACAGCCATGAGAGAAACATCCCAGTTGTGAGGTTTCAGATGGGTGCACAGCACCTACATCCCCTTCCACTCCCATTTCAAAAGCCCCTGATGAAACGCAGCTCACCCCGAGCTGTTCTAGAGAATGACAAAGGTATCTCTTTAAAAAAAATCAGTTCAGGTTTTCCAAACACATCAAGTTCATTTAACTTGGCCGTGAGAACATGTTCTGGCTTAGCAGGAGAAGTGCTCTGAGAGCAGCTGTCAGTCTCTTCCAAGCCAGTGGTTCCAACTCCTCAGAAGAAGAGGTGGTGGAAGAGCGTGTCTGAAGCAGGTGATGCCGAGCACTGCTAACCTGGGAGCACAGAATATTTAACACAGATTTCTGAGCAGGTAAACTGAAGGATTAAAAATTATTTCGAGTTGCCATATTGAAGATGATAAGCAAGCCTATTTATTATATAGTACTTAGAGCTACTTAATTCCAATCCACTTCTCATGTCAGATATATTTAACTGAGGCGTTTCTGACTTCAATCATGGAAGATTTGGATTAGCCCAAGTACCCAGGGAAAACAAGATGCCTGCTCACCCCGGCTTCTTGAAGGCAGTGCCACACAGGGAGATTGATCTGCCCCGAGGGAATAACCTCTCTCTTCCACTTCCATCACTTGGCTTTAAAGTAAAAACGCTACAAATACCAGGCCTACAGTCTTTTGTCACAGCCAAGCACAACCCGACTGCTCCAAGCAAAAACAGCAGCACGGATGAACGCTGTGCAAGGCTGCTCAGGCTCGAGGTCAGCCAGGCTCATCAGTGTCCAGACATCAAGGGATATAGGGATATAAGACTTATATCTGGCAAAAAGAGGGGAGAGAGAAATCTATTTTGATTCACCACCCCAGTTATCTTTAAAACAAGCACAGCCCCTTATTTAAGATACGAGTATTGAATTGTGTTGCCAGAAGCAGATTAATTGCAGCTTCCAGGAAAAAACTCTGAGCTTATTTCACACTGACTTTATTCCCACTTGAATTAAGTTCCTTATGCTACACCAACTCATTTGAATTTTTTGAATTGGTTTTGCATAGTATCATTTACTGATGTACTATCTTTAATTACATAACACACATACACTCTCCAACTGCATTATTAATGAAAGTGTTTTTAATTAAATGGCTCTCAGCATAATATTCAGTCATTAATTTCACATGCTCAGGATGTGGAGAGATTCTATCCTGATGGTCTGGGGAAGCTCTGTACTTTAGATGAGGGATACTCGCAAAGCGATAGATTTTGAGGGAAGTTGGAATCATTATGAGCCCAGAATTACCTCCTCAGCAGCTGCTGCTGCAGTTCTGCTCTGCTGGGCATTATCTGTTCTTCAGCTCAAGTGCTCCTTTTGCTCTGCCACGCTTCACCACTGGTAATTTGAAAATGCCTCTCCCTGGATTCAGGAAGATTCCAGGGTGAATAATCTCAGCGTTATCTTTTAGGAACAATTCACACTCAGACAATGGCACTGAGGCTGCACCCACTGCAATAAAAAGCTTTGCACCCTCCTCCCTAATTATGGTCGCCCACCTGTCTCCACTCTTAACCTCTCAGTGCTCTCAGAAGTGACAAAGAGCATTCAGGCTCCTGGGACTGGGAGTTTTTTTGCCCATCCACCCCACGGAGACACAGACACACACTGGCACATCCCACAGTCACTGCTGAGAGCATCCTTCACGCTCACTTGCTGCAAAAGTTGCCAATTATGGCCAAGAGGCACAAGAACAGCATTATTTTATTTTTTTTTTTCAGCAAACTAGCACAAATTTACCGTTGCTTTATGCAGAGATGGCAGAAGACCTCTTTTCCAGTCCAGCTCGGAAAAGAAGGCCCACCAAGGCAGTCCTGTACAAGCTTTTCCCTTCCTCAAAGTCTGCAGGAAGGATTAATCTTCACTTCAGTTTATGCTTTCTATTTATTGATGAAAAGGAAATTCCATTTAAAATAAAAATAATTTCTAGGACAGCATTTGGAATTAATTTGTTTCTTTTTCTAGAAGAGCTCAAAGGGACTTGAGAGGAACAAGACTGCACACTATAGTCCCTGTTTGATCCATGAATTATGTGGTAAGTTCTGTCCATTCTCCCCAAAGGCAACTGCATTTAAAACTGGTTTTGGGTAGAATTCTTCCTGGGACTCACCATCTAATTAGTCTCTAGTCTAGATAGTCCTGGACTTTTGTTTTTGGGTAACAAAGTCCTTCTCTTAAAAAATCCTCTAATTTCTTAGGCTTAAAGGCCTTTTCCCCAGTGCTGATGCACAAGAGGAGGGGAGTGGCTCTTGCCCACCCCATTCTCCCCAAAGCAGAACATCCCTGACCACATCTCCCTCACCAGTCCCCCTCCGCTTCAGCTCCATCTCCTGCTGCCAGTCACACTCTGGGCTCCTCTCTCTGCTGTGCTGCCCTACAGCTCTGTCCTCCCTGAGCTCAAGGCTGGCCCTTCCAGCCCTGCTCCTTCAAAAGGAAAAGGGGTGAACACAAAAAACTTTAATAAAGATCTACCCTGTCAAAAAGATACCAAACGTGGACCTCCAGCGCATTTACAGTGGGTTTTTGAGACGAGAAATTACTAATATTTTTATATGACAAGATTAATGATAATATATGCCCACATTCCCAGCACTTCATGTCTACATAAAACATTGTGCCATAATGAAGATAATTGAAAGTATGACTTCCATCAATATTTAATTAGCATTTGGTGCTAACTCATTATTTCGGTGCAATTAATTTGACATCTTGCTGTACGGCCTGCGCAGATTTCCTCCTAGAGGGTTGTTTTATTGGTGGGACAGAAGTAACATGAGACATGTGCACCTTCCCCAGGGATTCGAGGGGACTGTGAGGTATGGAGAACACGACTGACATTTTAATCCACTGCAGGATACCAAAGCACGCTGAAGCTCACGATGTGCACGTGCATTTGAGGCGTTTCTGCAATAAGGGAAATACTCTGCTAAACCAACGTTTTCAGAAAACAAACTGTGCCATTGTCACACCAGGCTCCTCCATGTGTCTGTGCTCAAATCCCTTTTCCAGGCTGCAGAGGGACACACACGATGTCAGCACACAGCTCTGGGGGCAAGGGCCAAAGAAAGATCCTGCTCCCTCCCAAATTATTTCTGCAGTTCTTCCCAAGAGCAGTGAGAGCTCTGCCACCCACCCACTCAGGAACAGGTTACTGAGCCCAGCACTCACAGCACAGCCAGAATCTCTTTCTCACTGTCACTTCCCTTCACCTGCTGCCAGCAGCTGATACTCAGGAGAGGGGGACAAGGTTAATCCTGCAAGGTGAGAATGGCAAGGAATACTTGGCCTACCATATGAAAGGGGCACCAAGTCCCTTCAGCCCAAATTCACTGGAAATAAAAGCACTCATCACCCTCTGCTTATCGATTATTTGATGAATCTTCTGTTCTGAATATTTGACAAAGACTTAAAATAATCTCAACATGAGCAAACTGCAATTGCCCCATTGTTCCTCTGGCTGCTCAACTGCTCGCTCCTACTGCCCTGCAGGAGGGTGCTGGTGTGGGCACCACAAGTGCTCTCCTTCCCTTCACCCCCAGCTGCACTATTTATGCCAAACTTGCTGAAAAAAGAGCTTTTGACAAGGACAAACACCAGTATCAGCTGTGGGCAGGTGAGCAGTGATGTCAGCTCCTCCCAGCCAGCCACGCCCTTTGCCTCCCTCCAAGGCCGCATTTCCCTCCCAGCTGTTTAAACCCTGTGTAGCTGCAGGAGTAGAGGCCAATTCTCACCAAGTTCAGCCCTACAAGAAGAAGTAAAGATTACAAAACTATGACAGCACTACTGATGGTTCTGTGGTAAGAATCTCTACATCCAGCTAAATAAGCTTATTTTTATTTCTGACGCTGTCCCAGTGGCACTGAACATTGCTGAGCCAGCTCCGGGTTTCATCCTCGCTTCTCAAGAATGAAGAAGAATATTCATGCCAGGAAAAACTTCTTTCCACCTTTGTAACTCGTGCACAAACACAAACCAGGTTTATTGTTCAAGACAATCTCAATGCAATAGCACCTTCCCCTACATATTTTTGTCCAGAGGAATCAGGAACAAATGTTCAGTTTGCTCTCTGCAAGCAAGCAACAAGGAAAGATTATGGATTCTTCTGACAGCACTGACAAAGTAAATACAACAACTCCTCATAGCATGACTATGACCAAGAGTGTAGGTGTGAGTATTTATTACACAAAATGGGCCCAATTTCAAAATGCTCTTCGTTTTATACCACGTGGAGCACCCTCAACAGCTGATTATTAAAAAAACCCTGTGGTCCTTTAAACCTTTCTCCTTTAAAGTCATGAAATACCTGCACTTTTTACCTCTGCTGCTTCTTCTAACTGCCCAGAATATTCCAATACCTTATTGGAAAACTGCAGCCTCCTGCTAAGTGTGTACCTTGGTTACCAAATCAACACATTCTGAACACCCATACTATTTTTTTTTTTTTCAGGATGATTCTTCCATAAAGGCAGTTTTTATACTCTGCTTAAGTACTTCAATCACAATCTGTACAGAATATTCGGAGGTGAATCTAACTGGGGCACACTGCCCCAGCAAACACCACCTATTTAACTGAGTGGCAAAACAAAGAGAATGAAGTATTTATTGATTAAAAAAGTAGCTAAAACTGCCAACTCTCCATTGCTTTGATGAAGTGTATCTAAAGAAAAAGGATTTCTAGAGCTACCCAAAGAGATGCTAATTTCAGACACACAGACCCTGCCACGTTTGCAGGCTCCCAGAGCTGGGGCAGGTTTTGGGGCTTTTTTAATGAGCCCAATGTTGGATACCTGCAGAGCAGCACGGAAAGCTTGAGCTCCTATGCAGGCAAAAATCCAGTGACTTTCAAAGCCTCATGCTACTGATTTTAAACACAAAATTCCTGATTATATATTTGGATAAGTCCCTCCATGTGCGCATGGCAGGGGTAGAACAAAACTTAATGACAACATAAAGGAGGCATATAGAGACTCTAAAAATAACATAAAATATAATACACAAACAAAAACCAACCTCTGAAGAGCAGATGCCCTCCAGGATTTACCCAGTTTTGCCAAATTGCAGATGTAAATGTTTCCCAAAGCTGATGCAGAGTCAGAGATGAGCTGAGCTCCTGACAATAAATTTGTAGCCCTACATTTCCTACCCATCCACCAAAGAGAAAACATCTTTACAGAAGAGACTGAAGACCTGGGCTATGCCCAAATTATTTATGTGGAAAGAGCACATTAAACTCCCTAATGCATCCACGATATTCTCCCTGTTCAACTGGAAATACAAAGCTGAAAATCTGAAAAACCCCAGCACCCCAAAGAAATAACAAACCGGCCTCGCCCACATACACAAATCTGTATTTTTTTTAGAAACACTGGAGATTGAATATGCAAATTATAAGAATGTATTAATTATCATTAATCATTCCTTCACAAAGACTCGAACTAATTGGAGAAATAATTTGAGAAAATTGAAGTACATGACAGAAAGCATTAAGATTCATTAAGTTTCAATTCTCTGGTCTGTCAGCTTGTCAGAAGTGGATGCCTGCTATTCCAGCACTACTGGTAAAATACCGAGTCTTTTCCTAATCCAGTACACAATTTAACCCCGTTATAGTTTGTTCTGAGATTAACTACATCTGACACCACACATTTTTTGCTAAAAGGCACTGTCAGATAGGAAATTTGCATCTCCATTTCTTTAAATCAGCAAAATGGAACTTGCTGAAATTTCACTATAAAGCATTTGCAGGTTCACGAGGTATTTTGTATTTATTTACATTCTTTTTAGAGGTGCCAGCACACATTCAGAACACCCACAAGAGATGAACAGCAAGGCGTCTGAAGAAAAAGCTGCATTCAAAACATCTCCACCCTGCTCCATACCCACGCCTCAAATCCATCTTGACCAGAAAAGCCAATAAATATGCAAATATTTTATGTCCCTCTGTTTGTGGCCCTGGAATAATCCTCCCCATTTGAGTTGAGCTGGTACAAACTCCTGACCCAGCACAGTAACCCCCAGCCCTGCTGTGAGGGAGGAACGAGGGCTTGGTGGTGTGAGAACTCCCTCACGTGTGTGTCTGACAAGAGCAGCCCCTCTGCAAGAGGTGACAGGGACAAGATGCACCATTTAATTGACCTTTTTTTTTCTCCATTTAATGAAATACGGTGTGGGCTTTACAAAGACCACCACAGCTCTTAATCTGGGCACGGCACAAGTAGCAGAGGCAAGATTAAGTCTTTGCTGGCCCCAGAAGGCAAACATTTCAGCTGTACACTTTGGCAGCAAGTAGGTGGTTTGTTTTAAGATTTCAAGACTCAATAAACACAGCTGGGTTAGAAAACTGTGTACATAATACATAAAATTAATTTCAAAGCTTACAGAAAAGTCACCAGCTTCAAAATGGAAAATATAAATAGTTTATGTGGCAATTAAGGTTAAAATAGGTCAGCCTGGAGTTAGAGCTTCTATGCTTTAAGATCTCACCCTATTAGAATGTTTTTGCATACGCTTCAAAATTTACCTTTTTTAACTGAAATGGCTCAGTCAACTGTGCAGGGAGAAACGTGGGAAGTCAAAAACTGTAACTGCTTAAAATGCAGCACCAGTTGCCTCCATTCTGATCAGCAGCACCAAGTCTGACATGGTGTAATTTATTTTCTGCATGACTATCACTGCCAACGCATGAAACATGCATAAGTTGGGCAGAGCAGAGATTTCCACTCATTATACACCTACCCCTGATTGAAACGCAGCACCTGCACGGAAATATTGTTATGCTCCAAACTCTGCTAAGAATGCAAGACAAAAATGTTGGTGTCAGGTAACATTTTCAAAGAAGCCCCTGCTCCCTGCCTGACAGGATGATGATCACCAGGTATTGCTGCAGCTCTGAGGCTCCTTCAGAACACTTTAACCACGAGCTCAAAACACTCCTGGTACTTTCTCTATAAGCCAAGGCCAAGCAAACTCTGCAAAGTTGTTTTTCCCTCCTGAGTCTCCAAATCACAAGCTCGTTTCTGTTCTTTATACTTGACTCACGAGAAGCCCAATTTTACACTCAGAGCACCAGCTTCACATACTGTTTAAAATATAACTTATTGACACCCCCTGGAATGCCATTCCAAAGCACTCAAGAACTCTCACAGCTGAGCCTGGATTGGGTTTTTTTTTTCCTTGGTGCAGTGCTGGTAATGGAAAAAGCAAGTCCTTTGCATCACACATCTGAAATGCTTCACTCGACTCCTTGTTATTTTTTCCAACTTTCTCTGAGAGTACAAAGAAGGAATCTTCAAAACTGGCAACAAAAAACATGTTCTCCTAGTGGAAAATTGCCAAGAAGTTTGCAGAAAAATAAACTGTTCGAGATTACTCCAATTTTAAGTGGCAATTAATAGCATTTCCTCTGTTAGCACACTATCACAATGATAAGTACGAAGTTATTTGTGTGGAATGGAAGCAGCTGCATCTTTAATCTAATTTACTTCATAAACGTGGCAAGTAAAATTTGTAGTGGAATTGGTAATACTCTACCTTGCATAGTAATTGTAACTGAAGCCATCTAAACCAGAAAACCCAAATCTGTATGAAGTTTGGAGTGGTGACACAAAGATTCGCTTTAATCAACTTTAGTTTCTCACCTGACTGCTCAGGCTGCACTCAAATACTTCAGCATCAAACCATCCCTGCAGCACGTGGCAGGACAGGCAATTCTGTACAGCAAGGGATGGTTTTTACTCTTATCGGCCTCTATCACCACTTGAGATTCAATATTTGAGCTCTCCCCTTTTAAAGAAAGAGAGGGACATACACAGGACTGGACCAACACCCTAAAATATTTTCAACAATATTCAACCAAAAGGAGAAAAAGCTTTTTATATGTGCTGAGTTTCCACACAAAAAAACCCCTGGAATTCACTACAGAAAGAAAGCAGGTGGTTTTTTAAACCAATGCTCATTGAATCAATTTTGCTGAATAACAAAGAAAACTTTTGTATGATGCAAGATAAACAACTCTGAAGAAAATCATTTTCGGAAAGGATAAAAATATAGCCCTCTAAAAAGAGAAATAATGAAGTTTGGCATTCTTTTTGCACCTGGAATTTGAGGCTCAGATCAAACATTTGGATTGCATAAATAATTCTGATACCACTCACAGTCCTGTTCCCCTCAGAGGTTACTGAACTGCCCGTGAGGGTGTGAATTAACCCATAAACCTCACGAGGAACCTCAGACTGGATCATTTAAGTCAATTAAGAGATGAGTGTTTCAAGCACACCTGCAGAATTTTGCACGTGCCTACCCAGACACACACTTTATAAAGTAACTCACCTTGACATCACCGTTTCCAGGAGTGCAGCGTGTCCAGAGTCACACACACAGAGCAGCCTATCAATATCCCACACATCACTGCAAAGTATTTATAACCACGTTAAACCCCTGAGCTCCCCTCACAGAGCACTCTCACTTCTCCTGTAACAAATGCCAGCAGCATTCCTGCTGGATGTGCTCGTTATCAGCCCCTACTCTTTGGCAGGACAAAGGTTTTGATGGTGGGTGGAAGAAGAGAGCAGATTTCAAACCCACCAAGCCCATCTTCGTTACCACAGCAGCAACTCTCCTTCCCACCAGTCCTGACAGAGTCTGTGTAAAGGGAGACACTTCTCAGGTAGGCAAGGTAACCTGTTCAGAGCTCTAAGGTGTCAAAACAGAAGAATAACCAGGTTAATGGAGATCAGAGCAAGGCTGCAAGATGATCCTCCCCAAAAGAGGCTTCCAAAAGCACAGCAGCGTGTTTTACACTGGACTGACAGTGCTGGTAAAATACCTTCCTCAAAGCAAAGGTAGCCACTGGGAACAAATGCAGACACACACAGCAAATAAAGACAGACACGTTCTGTATAAGTAACAACTTTATTGTAACTTGATGTGCTGAAACGCAAAAATATTTTCAGCAACAAGGTACAAAAAGTATTTCACCATTAACATCAGCTGATAAAAAAAGGCTGGATGGTTTGATACGACTGTTTACATATCTGAATTCTCTTTATCATTTCCACCCCAAAACAGGTCCAAGTCATTTCACTGGTTTAACTTCTAAAATAGGACTCATTGATCTTAAGCCTTCAAAAACCAGGTTACAAATACAGTGAAGTTCCTTGCAAAACACTTGAAATAGTGAATTTCCCTTTACAAACATAGTCCATTTACTGTAAGCAGAAGCCGAGTTATGAGACTGAGTGTCCTGGCTAGCTAAGGAGCTAAGCTCTGCACTAAACACGCTATCGACACCAGACAGAGAGGACAGGTAACATTCCATTTGTCAATTACAAAAAAAAAAAAAAAAAATTAAAAAAAATTCAATTAAGCTTCGGAATTTTAACCAACTGTAAAATTCAACAAAATCTGACAACATTTCAGGTAGCAGTACCTCACGTTTGCAATTCACTGCCTTCAGTGAAACACAGTTTCAAATACTGCACGTGGCTTTTATTCTCCCAAGGGAGAAGCCTTGCCGTGAGGATTTAAAAGGAACATAATCTCCATGTAGGTCTTCTACTGATCTCCTGTGCAAAGGTGAATTTTATACTAAATACTCAATGTTTAGAAAAAACATCAGAACTAGAGTAACTCTGTGTCCATGATTATCACGTTTTGACATATACTTATCTTGTAACAGCAAATATTACCACAATTTCACAAAAATATACCATTACTCAACTTGTATCTGTAATACTTATTCCACTTGTTTGTGTAGTTTGTACCTCGGTGAAATTGAATTTAGGAAGCAAGAATCAACATGCAACAGAGGTCAAATGCAACTTGTAACTTTTCCATCTCAATTGTGTACCAAAGAGCATTCTTCTTCACCTTTAAAAATACATTTTACAAAGACCTTGCACCCTGTTAAATCTTCCCTTCATCGCCACAGTTTCCTAAAAAGGCACAATGTGTTCATACTTCTGCATGCAGTAAATGGACTAGGAAATAAGGATTATTTATTGAAGCAACTTCCACCCAAAGCATCTCCTTAGGAGAGGTCTGAATGGAGCAAAAAAAAAAAAAAATATATATATATAAAATACATAATAGCGAATGAAGCCATGGTAAAGGAAACTTTCTGAAGCATTTTTCTTTTTTGTTTCTTTTCNAAAAAACACCGCACAGTCACACGCACACGCACGCACACACACAGGACACATGCAGGGTTCTCCCCAGAAAAGCATGGAAGTGGTGGTTCACATCTATCTGAGAGAGTAGTGTTGGCAAGCCAAAACATGGCACCTTCATACGGCATATTCCTAACCTGGAGGGAAAACTAGGGAAAAACCCCCAAGATTCCAGCCTGGAAAAACCCGGCCGTTGATGATTGGATCGTTCCTGATCTGCTGCACTTCCAACTGAGGCTGTAAAGGGCAAGTTCTTGAGGTGTGGGGAATGAAACCGAGCTACTGAATCCGAAGGGGAACGTTGTAATTACCAATGTCCCGTTCCAGTGAGAACACTGCATGTGGGTAATTAAAGAGGTGAATAATTAGTGCACTCACTTAAGAATACAGCAACTGCTTTACCTTTTTTCTCAAGATCTGACAGAACTTGAAAACATAAATAAATAAAAGTCCAATCTGAACAGATGGATCAGCAGAGGGCTCTTTCCTGTTAGTGTAACACATGGTTCGCACTGCCCGGCTCGAGGAGGGGACACTCTGTGATGCAGATGATAGCACAGCACAGTGTCTGACTCTTTTTTGGTACAAAGTGTGCTATTAGGCTCTTAAAAAAAGAAAAAAAATTCTAGAAATCCTTAAGCTTTCCATGTGATTACAGCGAGTTGTTACTTTAGAACGGGCTGACCTGGGCAATCGTTACAGCATTAAATATTCAAGTCACTTTGCACGTGAGAGCTGTGAGTCTTACAGTGATGAGGATGAGGAGCTGTAGTCCCAACACATTACACAGTGCAGCAAAAACATCATCATTTTGGAATAAACACCTTCACCTCCTGTTGTGGAGAATGCTTATGAGACCTTATCTTAGATAAATATTTAAAAATTGATAAATCTCTGTAAATATATAATTTGATGCCTCGTGTATTATTAAAATTTCCGATTTTACGCTTTAGCCATCATAAAGATTGAGTTAGAGGGTAAGAAAAAAATTCATGTTTAGAGGTTTTAGTCTTCAAAATTGGACTGGGCATTTTTTTTCCAATTTACCTTTGTAAGTGGTTTTTTACTAGATGCCAAAGTACAAAATTATCTATTCTTTCCTCTAAAAATTTCATTCAGAGCAAGTCACATGAATCTCAACGAAACAAGGATGGAGAAACAATCTGAAATTCTTCCTTTCTCCTCCCTGCAGGACTTTTTTTAATAGGCAAACTCAAACCCTCACACAAAGAGGTTTATAAATTAGGTGAGATCTCCTCCCATTCCCCACTGAAAAACCCAAGTCTTCTCCCCAAAAAAAAAAGAAATACAGCATATTATCACTATTACAGTAAACTCAATGCAATAACTCAGGGAACATTTAGAGTGGGCACTACTGCAGACTTTTCCTCCCGATTGTAAACAAAGCTATCAAACACTGAGGATGTTGATATTAAAGCTAAGGTTCATATAATAAAGAACTGGCCCGTGACAAGCAGTTTACAAATGTTTCATCCTTTTCACATTATGCAGAATTTCAATACCATCCACAATGCTAGTACAATAACTGAAATGCAAGACTGAGCAAGTCTCTGCTTGCAGATACCATCTGACATTTCAGGGAAATACTCCTCGATGGGTGCACAGCCTCCCCAGGTGTTCGTGGGAGCCGTGCCCGTACGTCAAGATGGGAAAAATCCCTTCAAAGTTTTTACCATTCACATGCCTTTTTCAAATAAGCGAAAATATTCTGTTACTTAAATATGAAAGCTCGCAATAGCCACCTTCAATTGAGTCTCAAAAAGACATGCCTTTCTTTTCTAACAAAACTAAATCCCATGTGGCTGTGGGCATCTTAAAATGTATCTAAAAAGTTAAGCCACAATTACCTGTACCTCATTAATTCATCAAAAGCAAAATATATATGTACCACACAACATACAAAAGTTACACATTAAAAGTGCATATTCAGAATCCATTTGGCCCATTTCCTCAATTTACATTTGGTCATTCTATGCATCCTTGACTTTTCTATGCAACCATACACTGGGATATATATTTATTCCATATACAACACTATTCCTTTTCACATTGAACTCTTTTTTACCTCTCGTTCTGTTCTGCATTAAATGTAAACTAATGATGGACCGGAAAGAAACACAAGCAAGAGGTTTATTCTGTGTTTCTTTTCACCGCTTGGACAGCTTTGACACACACACAATAAGCATTACAAACTGTAATGAAAATACATTTTTGGGCCAAACCATTGCATATTTGCCCCCACAATGAAAAATAAATTATGTTCAAAGCAGTATATTGCCATAAATAGCCTGTAGGCATTCGCTGAAGGTAAACAGGCTCTCCCTATATTTAGCACTTGCCTAGGGTACATGATGTGCCTCTGGTTCAAGTGCTTTTAATGAGAGGCCAGTCAAAACCTTCCAGTTAGCACAGGACCAAACTATAATCTTTTTTTTTTTTTTTCTTCTGAAAATAATGGAAGATCCCTTTCAAAAATTAATCTTCAGTTATCAACTTTACTGCATTATGGAGCTAGTGCAATCCTGCAGAGCCTAGTCAAAAAGACAAGGCACATTAAAAAATAATAATAAAAAAATCAAGATACATTAGACTATATGGACTAGAGAGTCATTGAAGATAATTTAAGGCCTTTCAGTGAATTAGAGTAATCAGTCTAATTTAAAGCTGAGGATTAAACCATAAATTATCCATCTGAAAAGCAAACAATAGGCTTTTTCAGCTTCTGTTCTGTGGACAAGGATAACAAAAACTCTTGTTATGGTTTGTGAAAACACCTCTGGACAAGGAGGAGTGGAGTCAGTCCAATTTCTCTAGAGTTCATGGAAGATTTCAGGACTGTTTTAGCCGTTTGCGTGGAATGCCAAACTGTGGACACTGTGCAGACGCCAGAGCGCGAAAGGCCTCGGCTACTAAGTGAGGGTGGGAGTGGATCATGGACTTCCAGCCTGCTGTTTCCATTATGTCTGTTGCTTGGCTGAAAACAGAAGCATTAACAACGGTCACACAATTTTACAAACCAAATGCACAGCGGAGAAGAGCAGGCAAGGCAGAAGTGCTGCAGAGAAGGGCAGTCAAACATTGCAGAACAAACTGTGGGTGCCAGCGAGGATGCCGACAGAGAGAAGCAGCAATGGGCAATTGGGGTACAGAAATATAATCAGATCTGGGACAAAAAGGTACTTGTTCTGCTCTACTCAGTAGCAGCCAGACCTCAGCTAGAGAACTGTGTCAGAATAACCACCTTGAAATTGCTCAGGAAAAACAATAAGGAGGAAAACTGGAAGAAAATGAGGTCTAGTGCAGAGACAAAAAACAAGGGAAGGCACGATAATCTCATTACGTAAAAGGGCATGCTCAATTTGAGGAGAGAGAAGGATGACAAGATGAATCAGCTGAAATTGCAGCAAAAATGATGTAGTTCATCTCCTAGAAAGAGCCATGAAGGCAGATTAGCTGGCTGGCTCCAGACCCCTTCACTGGGAGCCTGCAGTCTCAGTCCCAGTGGAGCATACTGAGAATATTCCCTTTTTTCAGTACAGATGATAGGCCACATTCAAAATGGCTTTCAATGGCCACTGTGGATTTTTAACTAACAGAGAAACAACAACAGATTTCACCAAGTATCACACTGATACCCAGGAGATTAAAAACTAATTGTTTACTCGACGTATGTATTTACTTTTTTTAGAAAAAAAGGAAAAAAATTCACTTTGCACGTGAAGAATATTACATTGGTTGGGATGCATGCCACACTGACACGGGATAAATCTGTAACGTGGAACTAGTATGCATCAATCCCAAGCTCCTATTGCTCTGCCTTTTCAAAAGCCTTTCATGAACACCCTCACACTGCTTCAGGAACATTATCAAGCATAAAGTTATCAGCTGACCTCTGCAGCACATGATCTCTAAAACACCTTTGGCAGATTTCTAATGCAAGCCTTTAATCTGCTGCTGCAAGCCAGTGAAAGTAAGGGCCTTGAGAAACAATACCAAAGTTCAGGCTCCCTGGTGCCCAGAGTCAGTAAATGAAGCCAGGCCCTCTCATATTATTTCCCTGAATTACTGCAGGTGTTTCAGCTGAAGCAAAGATGACCAGCATGTTAACCAGCAAACATTCAAGACAGAAGTCAGCTCAGGAACTTCCAAATCACTTGAGAAGAAATGCATCAAGTCGTTACATAGTTCTGATTCTGACTTGTCTCTGTTACTGGTATTTTACTCTTTACCTTTCACCACCCACTTCTTTTCCACATCATGCTCAATCATTATGCCTGTGAAGCCTTTTTTATTTCAAGGAGAAACAATAATTTAAACTAAGTGGTACAACACAGCCTTTAAGTTCTCTGGAGATTCTGAGGGTAAGAAATAAGTGCTCCACTGCCCTTAAACTGTTTGAACCTACTACCAGCTATCCTGAAGCTGGCTGTCTTCCACTCTGTGACTCACTGGAGCTGCTGCAATCAGTGCCAGAGCCTGAGCCACACAGCCTCAACCTATTTCCAGTGTAGGCAGGAGCCCTTCGAGTCAGAGGGACCTGACTGACGAGTTGTGTGGCCTCCAGAGCACTTGTGCTGGCATGTGGGAAGGTGCACAAACACATCCCCAAAGGCAAAGAGAGCAACTGCCCTCCTTTCTGTGGAAATACTGCAGGCTCAGACTGACCCGAGCAAGTTTAAAAACCACACTGGGGTTATCACTCCTCCAGGCACAAACCTGGGTGCTCAAGAGAATGGTTTTCCCTAGAAAGGCTCATCCATCATCTCACAGCACTATGCCCCTGGGAGAGGGAATGAAAACCAGCTCTTGTTAGGATCTCACACTGGAGGGCAGTTAACATTCTCTGTCATTTAAAAGGGGAGTCACAATCATAACTGGGGTAGCATCTGCTGAATCCTACTTTACTTACAGTCAGTGACAGGCCTCAGTAGTGTGGAAATGAAGCAACAGTTCTTAAGATCTGCAGTCTACTTAGCAGTGTTTGTACAGAACATCGTGGGGCAGGGAAACTTACTTGCTATTCCAGTTTTTCCCATCTTTACACCCAAGTTGTCTAAGAACACTGCACCTGCAAGAGAGAATTGTGCTACTATTGAAAAAGTACACCAAGCACAAACACAAATATAAGTAAGTGTTATAAGTATTACTTGCCTGTTAATAAAGTCTATTGCTTGTGCTTTTAGCTGTTCAGCGCTGTGCAAATCTGCGAGGATAAGAATGTCAGCAACATTTTCTACCGAGAGGTTACTACAGAGTGCTTCCTCACACATCACCTTCAGCCGTTCCAGTGCATACTGGAGAGAGAGAAAAACTGCACTAATCATTCCTCAAACTCGTTCCTTCTGTCTTCATCTCTACAGTTCTTCAGACAGTCCCAGCCAGGCTTGGTGCCTCCCAAGCTTAACATCAAACTGCTTCCCCACAGGTACTGCAAAGCACAGCGTGCTGTGCTGGAGTCCCCAGGTGTAACACAGGCATCAGGCTTGACACAAGCTAATTAAAGGCCTTGCTGGCATAATTTTTATTAAAACAACAAAAATAACTCATTCAGGAGTTTTCATTTCACTTCTGCTTGGTAAGGGAGGAGGAACAAGGAACCAAATCAGCACCGAGCAGGTTCACATCTCTAAGTGAGGGGTAAGAAATGATACAGTGGAGTCTCACTAAACTACTTCGTTTAAAACAAATTTAAGTTTAGCCCCAACTCATCTCTGAATTTCTTAATTTCCCTCATACCTTTGATACAGCCTACAAGAAATTTGATGTAAAATAACTGCATTCCCATATTATATTTTGCATGAATAAACTGTGCTTCTCCTTTGAAGGATGTCACAGTCTGAAGAGGTTTCATTTTTATTTTCTGGTATTGCAGACAATCACAGAACTCTACCTCATAATAGTCTCCACATTTATCAATTATGCCCTAAATCAAGGCCAGCATTCAGAAAATAACTTTATTTGCTGAGCTGCTGTAAATCCCTTCATCTCAAAACTCACAGTAGAAAAAGTATTTCAAAGGGCAACAATTTTAAAAGTAGACAAGATCCCAACACAGAAGAGATGAAAGATTAGAACTGTTACGTTTGTAGGGAAGACAAAAAGATGAAAGTTCTAAAGCAGCAGTACTTTAGGGAAGCACAGTTAATTCAAGAACTTGGATAAAACTTCTTGAAGAGTACAAAAAACTAGTATACATTTTATTCAAAACCCAATTTTCCAAATCATATTAATGGTCTCCAGTTTCTAAAAAAATTTGATACTAAATAAATATCTGAAACACTTCTCTTTAAAAAAAGATTTATCAGCCTTCCACTCCTAAAAAAAACCAGTCTATTCTTCACCATCTTCTGTCATTTCTGATGAAAACTGCTTCTCATGTTTTAAAAAAGCAATATATATATATATCAAACAATCTGAAAATGAGATTTTTTTAGATCAACATTTCCCAAGCAAACACCAGGTTTGGGAACTTTGGGGTCAATTACTTACTTTGTCTGCAGCTGCCAACAAATTGTCAGCCATTTTTTCAAGGTTTGGTGCTTTTCCTGTGTAAATGAATCTCATCATTTCTTTAAAAACTTCAGGGTCTACATCATTTATTTCTACACGATTCTGGTAAAGAAGAAGAATCAATAAAAGTCTTTGGAATTTAGCTACAATTTCAAAGTGAACATCAAATATCATCTGCATGCACGCTGCAAGTTTTCATTCACCATCCATCACACAAAATCCTTACAAATTTAAGGTAACATTCAACAATGTTAAGCAGAAAGCAATCAAAAAAGCTCTTAAAAGTTAGGTAGAAATCAGCTGGAAAAGCTTCAGCAATAAAAAGTAATTGCAATTTTTTCCCCAGAAATGCATAACCCTGGAGTCCATCACGAAGACTGTCCATAAAAATCAAAACACGGTTTCAGGGATATTTAAAAACGCTTCTGAGTTTCCAACCAAACAACAATGTGTTTGGAATATCAGAAGTCAGAGCAGCAGACAGAACAAATTGAGCCATTCTTGGCTCGACTTAAACTGAGTCAACACAGCCCAGGTTTTGTTCTGAGAATCCAAAGAGCAAACAAAGCAGCACATCGAACTGACATCACACAGCTGAAGACTGCCCTAATACAACAAGCCTGACCAATCCTGTGACAGTATCCCCTAGAAGCAACTCATGAAGTAGGAAATGATGTCAAAGATGCAGAAGCAAGCACCAGAGTATAAAAATCCCAGGCACAGGGGATACACACGGTCTGGTTTCCTGTCAGTATGTAGGTGTAGGGCTGCACTGGAGATCCACTGCTAACATGAAGGCAAGGGCCTGGCATGGCACATTATTCAAGCTGTGACATGTCTGGATTTCTTTCAGTCCAGACACCTCAATAAAATGCTCCCAACACTCCAATTCCACCTGTGAAAGTTTCCAAACTGGAGAGGTGCCGGGAAGGAAAGTGACCCACGGCACCACGTTCACCTGATGTATTTGTGCACGCAAGGGGCATCTTGCAGCTTGCAAGGCCAAATGACGATCATCTACCATAACCCTTTAGTGAGGTGATCAATTCCTCACCTTTTCATGGATTCTGCCTATAACCAACTCATTTTTGATAATGCTTCTTCAAGAAAGACACAAACAGCTCCTCGCTGTGGGAGACATCGAGTGCGGAAAAGCAGAAGCAGCGCTCTGCTGATTAAGTAACCACCCATCCAAAACACTTACACAGGTCAAGTGCCTGCAGAAGCTGTGAATGAAAAGAAGTGTTCCACTGCTTCAGGACTTAATTCCAGTCATAATTCACCTCTTGTTTCTTGGTTACCATAGAAAACACTTTAATACTCTACAGCAAAACCTTAGTCAAGTCAATCAGCTGATGTGAAGATACAAACTGAGGCAAAAAGGGGGCAGAGATTACCAGGTCAATTACACCAGCAGCTAATGTTTAAAAACATTATCTAGGGCAGACACAAGTACCTGGAAAAATCCAAATCCTCCGGCACCTCTCTGCTCTTTCCACACAGATTCCCTCAGAACTCACCGGGAGAGGTTCAGGAGTTGTCCCTCCTGCCCTCATCCTCCTCAATCTGCACTACCTCAAGTTTTCTGCAATGTTTTCCTCTTTCACAAGGTACAAATATTTACACGTAACATTTTCAGTAACGCTTACCTTTTTGCTTTCCTCCATTTCATGTTCAAACATTGCATTAAAAACTGGAGATCGTGCTGTATCAAGAAAAGTAAATACTAAATATAATCAAATGTTAAACTTATAGCGATTTAAATTACAAAATAATAGCAATACAAAAGTAGAAAGTACCTGCAAGGACAGATTTATGAGCTTTGAATTCTTGTCCTCCTACATAAAAACTGCAATCTGTAAATCTTGTTGTTTCCCAGAGATTCCCTAAATCTTCTGCTAGTCGACATTCAGGTACCTTCAAAGTGTTTGTATTAGACTGTCCTGATATATTTACTGAGTCTTGGACCACGCTTACCTAACAGAAAATCACAGCAAGACAACTCCTTCATAACTGAATGCCAACAATAATTAAATCACAGTACCTATTGCTAGAATTCCAACAATTCCAAAGCAAAGCAAAAAAAACAGTGAAGCTTCTGGCATTAGGCCAGAACCATAAACCAACGCTTTACAGTTTACTTTTAAGTAACATAAAACAAACAGGGCTTTACTTAGAGACTCTAATATTGTGTACTTATCCAACCAAAACAAAAAGAAAGAGCACAATACCACGTGCCACCTGACAGAAATGCCAAAGCAAATAAGGACAGATACGGTTCTTGCAAAACCAGTGGGATCAAAAAAACGTTAATGCTATTTCAGAGTTAAATTACCAGTTCAACACTTCACACATCTGAGTAAAATACACACAATATAAAATTCTATACAGATCATCAGGATCACATGGTCACGGAAAAGTTTCGTAAGAACCACCCACAGAATTTTTTAACAAGACATCCCTTATTGTACTGACAGTTAAGTTTATACATAACCTGCAGTGTGATAATGCAAACCAAGTGCAAGTAACAGCTCCTTCATTATTTCATTTTACTTAGTCCAGATGAGGCAGGAATCACAAGTAATTGTTTTCCAAACAAGATTAAAAGCCATTACTTTCAAAATACAAGATGTAGCAGGTAACTTCAATAATGAAATGCATGCTCACAGGATGTAACTTCTGTACAGAACCAGTTAAGAAAACTGAAATATGTGCATTTGAAGTGAATATTCTGCCATTATTCCCCATGTTCAAGCCTTTCATACAGGAAGCAAACAGGACAGCAGCACTCCCTGCTGCTTTTTCAGTTATCTTCACATACTAAGTCCTTTTAATCAGTGTGCTGGAGAAACAGAAGAGCTAAGCAGGTTTTGCTTCTCTTGTCTGAGAGCACAGACCTGAGAATAAAACCTTTGTAAAGAGCCATACTGCAAGATCTTGATCACTCCATCTCCCAAATACAGAAAATTAGGATTAGATCTTAAGAGAAAATGCTGATACTGTTAGGATTGGGGCTTTGGGTGATTTCCAAAGGCATCTGGAAAAAATCTGGCATAAAGCAAAAACAGCACAGCTAAGCCTCACAGAAAGTTGGAGCACTGCAAACCAAACTCCAGACCAGAAGAGGAGGAGGATGATCCAATTATGACAGCAGCTTGGGGATTTGAATCATTGCCTAATTCCCTGTATCATCTCATACCCCCTTGTGAATACAAGAAATTCCTTTATATTCTTCCACCTTAAAAAAAAAAAAAGAGAAGAAACCCAAAGCGCAGCAAAATTTCCCTTTCACAGTAAGACTGTACATTTACAACAGCAAAAAAATCTATGGAGCTATTTCCCAGTTCTCATACACACAGTGATTTCAGGACATATACATACACACAGAGGAAGTTTTAGCTTAGCCGAGCTCATCTTCTGTTGCCAGAGGAGAGTTCTGCTTTTCCAGAGCCTTGGCTCAAAGTTCACGATCCCAGTTGTCCACACAGCATCATCTTGGTTAGCTACAGACAGTGCCTAGGGAAAGTCATCTACACACTCTTTAAGTGCACTTAAACTGATTTCTGACCTTCCAAACTTCTGTTTTAGAAAGGTTTCTGATATCTATTGAGAGCTGTGCAACACAAGCATTTATTACGAGTCATCTTTTTAAGATATAACCCAAGCAAAGTTTTAATTCAAGTCTCTCCCATCCAAGTGGCCTGGTGTGTATTGTCTTTGAAAGATTTTAAATACAAAGGATTACAGGGGTCTGATATTTCATATCTCGCTTGTCCAGATGGCATGCCTAAAATCAAGTACATCCTCTTATTATTTATAATTAATTTAAATAAAGCTGAAATCCAACCAAGTTAATCCCATATAACTATTGAAAACTTGTCAACTCAAACAAGTTCTGTGTGATGACACTCAACAAGGATAACATCCACGACTTTCTTGATTTTGAATCTGTGGTAATCTAATAGTAAGGATGATACAAGTGATTCCTGAGACTACTAAGCCAGGTAAGAGACCTGTGAAAGCAGAGAATATGCTATTCCATTAGCAAATGGAACATCTGCAAGGCTTCAGTACTTTCAGATTATATGGAAAGGGAGAATTGAGTGAAACAGAGATCAGTGTGCCCAAAAACCTGAGGCTGTATTTAATCACTAGGGTGACTTGTAAAGCACCAGACTTTACAAAGTGTTAAACTTAACAACCCTTCAGGTTCCAATCCAAGGGCATGTCCAGCTGATCTGGAGAATCTCTGGCAACACAGAGTGAAAATCTTTGCTGCCAAAGATGACCAAATAATCTTCCTGCGAGCCAACAGGAAGAAGGGCCAACCGGCACAGTCAGTAATCAGTGACCTTCACTAAATGCCTGCTACATCTGACAAGTTTTATCAAGCCAAGTGCAACACAAGCTTAAGAAGTGGTAAGTCAGTTTTCCAAACTGGAAACAAGTAGAAAGGCAAACATGGAAATTGGAATTTAACAATTAAGTTGTAAAAGGACAAAAACCTTCAGGCTTGTGTATAGAAACAGGTCCTTCAAACAGCACCTGCCAATTCTAAGGACAGCTGAAGAGCCGGTATCACACATCCAAAGAAAGAAATTCTTAAAATATTTGGATTTCCAAGTTTTTCCTTCACCCTGGGACAAGCCAGAAGTTATTTTAACACACTCACTGTGAACAGCTAAATGTTTTACTTCATTCCACATTTATAATCACAGTAGGTCCAACACTTCACAAAAGCCACTCGCGTTAAAACATCAAGGCATTTTGTAGGGAAACACAGCTAAAGTCAGTTAGCATCAGAATTTAAATAACAGTATTTCTCTGTGGAAAATTCTGTATTTCTTCTACTTATATTTTTTTAAACAAACTTAATCTCTAAAATTAGAGAGTGATCTATTCCAAAACCAAATGCTACTTTTAAGAGCTGCTCATTTACATCAAAGTGTTCATTAAGAGGACAACTTAAGAAGAGAAAATACTCAAAAGTATCTTTACAGAACCATAAAACACTTGTTATATCTGCTTTTATCACTCAAATAATTGTATTCATAACAAATTTATCATGCAGCTAATTTAACTTGTCTAAGTGAAAATAAGATGCACTATATTTGCAATATCTAGTCTCAAGGGCCACATTTCAATTATTCTTCCTACCCAGCATAATGACATATAATTAAATTGTAATCTTGCCAAGACAATTTTACACATTTCCTGTAAATACACAGATCAAAGCAAACTTATTAGCAGTTAGAGCATCTATCATCCTCCTAAGTCACTAATCACTTTATGGCAGCCCAGATAACCAGCCAATGTATATTCAACATACACTCCACTTACACTGCTACTTTCTCTACTTTCCATTTTTAAACACTGAGTAAGCTTTTTACTGAAATTTAGTATGAAAATTTAGGTTATGAACATAAATGATATTATAGAAGAAGGGACCCACAATACACCGTGAAGTTAAATTTATACCACAGCTCTCAATATTAATTTTCAGTATCAAGCACACCTTCTACAAGACACCTGCATTTGCTCAGAAAACAAAATGTAACAATCAGTCCAAAAATAAAGTTTAATTTACTGGAAAGACCTGTTCATTAGTTAAAGCCATCAATTAGGATATTACAGGAATATAGATTCTGACAATCAGTTGGGTTTTTTTTTTATAACGTGAACCAGTATGTGAACATTTCCTTCTGCTCATCCAGTGAAAACCAATCCTCTAATTCCAAATACAACTTCTTTAAATACAAGTGACCTCAGTAAAACAGCATTTCTGTAGGCAGCACACAGCAGCTACCTTTGGCATAAATAATTCTAGTCAATTCTGATGTAACCATGGCAAATTCACTGAGAAGTCCAGCAGTTTACAAGTGATCAATTCAACATTCTGCACCTCAGTGTACAAGCACCAAAAAATAGAACAAAACGCAATGCAGACAAAGCAATGTATATTCTACCAAGCTTCTATTTTTCAGGAGACAATTTTAGAGGATGTTACTGTTTACATCAACATAAATAGAGCAGAAAACATTTTATTTAAGAGTTTATTACTTAAAAAACTAATACCCACCTCACAAAATAATGTAAGCTTGTCATCTGGTAGAAGACCATTAGCTTCATCTAGTAAAAAATCTCTTCGGATAAATTTCTTAAACCCCCAGTCCTTGCCTTGCACAAATCGATACGCTCTTTGGCTTTCTGATAAAAAATTGTGTACAAATACAGCAAGTTAAAGGAAAATATTAACAAATAACACCTAATTCCACATCAAGGCTAAGTGTTAATAAAAAAAATTAATCAATTTCACACATTTGGATCACGTGTCACGTTTTCTAGAAAACACAGAACTGATTAAAACCTTTTTAATATTTTAAAAGTGTTATTTTATAAAACACTTGATAGAACTTAGTGGAGCACAATTTGCAATTCAAACCATATCATCTCCTTAGATCTCTCAGGCACCATCCAGCACAAGGAGTTTCTCAGAGAGTGCTTAAGAATCCCAATGTGTCAAAACAGGAATTGTTCAGAGGGAAGCACCATTACAATGAATTTGTCACCACAAACCCATCCTGACAACGCTCTGCAGTTGTCATAACAATGTGGTTTGACTTCTTCCTGAAATGGAAAATCTTGTTTCACAGGTTGAAATTAGTTTGAAATACAGTAAAAGCATTAAAATAGCAAAACAGAAATAAAAGATTTCAAGTAGTAAACTATTTTTTGGTCATTAAAAGATATTATTTATATTTACCTTTCGGCCCTAGTTACGAGAATTTTTGTTTTTAATCCATCAGATTTGCTGTGACCACACAACTTTTTTTTCCCCGTTCTAATGTTCACAGCCAAAAAAGAGTTCCCACAGCCATCTCAGTGCAAACACATGTAAATTCAGTAAGATCACACATTTTACATGGCTGGTTCACTGAAAAGTGGCCACTTGTTCCCCAAATTAAACCACAGGAAGGAGCACCATATACTTTAACTAAAATAGGGGAAAGAGGTTACTTGGGAATGGCTTTGAGAATCTAAGTAGAATAAAGCACATTGTGAATTATATTTAGAAAGATTGTTCAAAATGAAGACAGCAAGAATACTTCTGAAATAAGACAAGAGGGGGAAGTGGGAAGGGATTCTCATGAAATATTCTTTAGGAAAGAACTTTCCTTTCATTGCAAAAAAAACTGCGCCAGAAACACGTCACCATCTCATCTGCTGTATGCAGAGATGCTTTAGCCTTCCAGAGAGCAATTTAGAAGTTTAAGTCAAAAGTTTGTAATAAAAGCAAAGTGTTTTTCATTACAGAATCTGTTAAAATATCATTCCTTCCACAACCTCCAAAATAAAGCCATCAGCAAAGCCAGACTTCCCTGCACTATTGACCTTGGCAGCATCACTGGAACACACTTGAGCACGTACCACAGAAAACACACACGTGTCACACACCGTCCCCACCACCAAGAGCTGGAAAAATGATATTCACAACAGTTTTTCACTAGGATTGTATCAAGCAAAATATCCAGTAGAGATTTTAACTGTATTTTCAGAACACACTGAAGAACCACCTGGGAGCTGACACTGCAGGAGGTGTGAGGTCTCTGTCCCTGTCACCTCATCACACTCCTATATCAACAACCTCTCGTCCGTGCAGAGCACAGAGGCAGAGGGAAATGCACTTACTGAAGTGCAGTGTGGGCTTTGAGGGGACAGAACAAACACACAACACTGCTCACATTTGAAAATCTGTATACCTGAGAAGAAACTCGCATTTTTTAAAAATATTGCCTAGGTTTTTTTGGCATCTGGATTAGTGTTTTCATACTTTCACCAACTTTTAACCTCATTAGACTGAATGAAAAAGATTCAGAAAATCACGTTCCAAAAGGGTTCGAAAATTTCTTCTCTAGATTCAGAGAATCAGCCCAATTCTTTATTCTGCAGACTTAGATTTTACTCTTAGCAGCAACAACCAGTGTTAACCCCCAAAATTAAACATACAAAAGAACAAAAACAGAGCCGCATAAAAGTGCAAATGTATTTTTCTTCTAATAAAGTTAAAATGTTAGTTTGCTCTCTGTTTCATACACAGCTTCACCCCTTGAAGCAGCAGCCTATGCATGAATTATCAATTTACAAGGGACATTGGAAGTGGGGCATCATTTTCTTGTGTCAGTAAACACACAGCCATCTACAGAAGCAGATGGCAAATGGCTGGAGAGTCCAAGAAATAAGACTTCTGTTGGTAATTTCCCAAAGTGAAAAGATATTTATAACTCCTGTGGTGCCAAACACAGCACACCTACTATTGCAGAAGCTGAAGACACGCCCACTCATGGGATTTTTAGCACTGCAGTGGATGATGGCCCAGCAGAGAGCTGATGGGTCAGGATTTGGGTGTTTGCTACAGACCCACTGGTCAGGAACAAAGAGGTCACCAGAGATTGGGGTCCTGGGCACAACAAATCAACAAGAACTCACAGTGAACACCCAAAGGCAAAAAAGGACCAGCAGGACCTGGCTAAACACCAAAACAGGTCGCCCAGAAAAGTTGTGGAGTCTCCATCCTTGGAGCTCTCAAAGCACCACAGGCCCAAGCTCAGGCTGACTCTGCTTTCAGCAGAGGTTTGGGGCCAGGCAGCCTCCAGAGCTCCTGTGCAAACTCAACAATTCTGTGCTTCTCTGATTATCCCCAAACAGTTTTTGATGCAGTTTCACACTTTATTACAAACACCAATCCACTCCTGGACTGTGTCAAGTCCAAATGTATACATTCCCCAAATGTACACAGGTGTGGCTTTGCTCACACGAGCTCCAGAAGAAGGGACCTTGCAGGGACTGGAGAAACCACCTCCATCAGCATTAGAGGATCAGTGGAGTGAAACATGCACGTGAAACTTGTTCATTTACCTTCCTTCCAAAGAGTCCAATAATTTAATTATTACATTTGAACTCAGTTCTGTGGATTTAATTTAGAGATTACAAGTGGGCCTAGTTACTTAAGGAGAAATAGCATGAACTTTGGATACAAATAACTGCAGAACTATAGACTTTTTGTAGGAAATGCAGAACTTGCAACAAAACAGGACCTGAAACATCTCCTAAGTCCTGGAGTAGAAGGGAAGAAAAATAAAAGCTATTCTTCACACACAGGATTTGAAGCAGCACAAATTCAGTGCAGATCAGCATTAAATTATTCATTTTCACAAGAATCCCAGCTTTCCCAAAAATCATTTCCAATGAAGATTGTGCTCACAAGTTTGAAACTAAGAGCCTTCCATACATTTTTCATATCAACACAACAATTAAATCAAATCACCAGTTATTTCAAAGTCTTCTAATTCCTTGGGTACAGGGCTCATGTTTTTAAACTGATTACAGTGTAAATCAGCTGAAATAGACCAAAATATTGTAAAAGATGTCTAAAAAAAAAATCAGCCATGTATGCTTATCCTAATTAACTATGGAAATCAAACACTTCCACTGCAACTACAAACAAGCAAATACACCTCTACTAACAGGAAGCAAGAATAATCTGCTGGAAAAACTAAGTGACAAGGACCTGGAGTGACAGCAGTTGGCAACGTGCTGTAATTTATACTGCTCAGGATGGAATTAACACAGCTCAGTGATCAGAAACGTGTGAAACATGAACAGGATTTTATAATTAAGTTTCTAAAAGGAAATTAAAAAAGGTATTTTTAAATTTTATCTCAATATTAAATAAATTCTGCTCTCAACTGAAAAAAATTACATTGCTGATGTTCTCCAGGATGTTCTTACAAAACCACATTATTATTCCCTTACCCATTGCTTTTGTTTCTTCTCTTTTAGCATTCAGCAGGGAAAATTTGAATTTTGCTCTGACTTCACTTTTTGGACAACTGACTAAAAGCAAATACAATGACAAATAGTCTTTGCTTTCATCATCTAATCCCTTTGGATTCACTCTCAGGCACCTGAAAAAAAAGGGAGAAATTGTAATTTTTAAATGGTACCCAGAATAAATTCAGAAATATTTTCACAAGACATAATAATAAATGCTACTGAAATAAATGTTTCCCTTGTGATTGCTGACACTTTGAAATTAGAACCAATCCATACCTACAGCAAAACTCCAAGAAGTGTCCAAGTTCTAATACTTATTTGTAATTTAATTTCACAATTTTTGTGAGTAAATAAAAAACAGAACAAAACCAAAGCACTTGCTAAAATAAAGGCCTTACCACTTCATTTTGTCATTTGGCCCTGATGAAAATGTAGAACTCTTTAAAACTTCACCCATTTCTTCGCGGCAAAAACTGAAGTTATTAATGGTCCACATGTATGAAAATTTTACTACTTTAACCTGAACAAAAGATCAGAAAATGTTAAGAAAATTTAAATTACATACCAAGCATTAACTATGAGAACTACTTAGACTGTCAGCCATATTTTTTCAACATGTCAATAACTTTAGTTTAGTTTTTTTTAAACAATTATTATGACAGTAATAGAAAATAAAGCCATTGGAATTTATGTAGATTACCTGTGTGTAACACCAGCTCTCAGCCACAGGTCCACTGGACATCTCCCCAGGAGGAGGTGGGGTGGGAACCCTTGACATTGCCACTTATTGCAGGTTTATAGTATCAAGAGAGCAATCCAAACTTCAGCAATTCTCCTAAAAAAAGTAATTCACACATTTTGTTCACCCTTTTTCAGGTGTGGGAAACACAAAAACCCGTATTACTGCGTTTACTAAATGATGCATCTGAAAATTAAACCTGAAAAGAGGACAATGGCCCTGCTGGGTGTCACACATTAACAAGTGCTGGTGTTCAAAACCTGCAGGCTGAGCCCTCACACGATAATTTATAAAAATAAGCACCTCCGCATCATACACCACCACTAATGACAATATTCCAACACCCTCTTTGCAAATTACCGCTTTGGCCACTCCAGAAGTGTTATAACTTTCTTCAGGCTCTCCTCCTTTGATTTGCAGAGCACCCAGAGCACTCAGTTATTAGTACAATGCCTTAGTTTTCCACCCAGCCATCGTTCACAGGAACACTCAGCCACCTGGGAGTAGAATAGGTTCACACAACCCCGAGATTTCTGAATGGAGGGTAAGAAATTAAACCTGCACTTCAAGTAGTATTTTCTTTCAGAGCTGCCTTCTATCTTTAACACCAACAGACACAGCTGAAGAACTGTGATCACCACAACCGTGTGCTCGTCCCCTCTCGAAGGACAAAGCCACGAAACGGTTTCAGTCAACTCCCCAACTCTGCAGAACTTTCCAACAACAAATAAAGCGATTTTGTTATGAACTACCACCACCTAACAGAGCACCACAACTCCTCCTGCCCATCAGGAACTGAGTCACTTGCCCAGATCACTCACACCTGGACAGAGAGCAGTAATTGGGCCTGGCTAATGAAAGAAGGTGGGCCCATGAGAGGGCAGCTCTGGCTTCCTGCCTGGCTCTCCTTTAAAGGAGGGTTTGCTGTCACCTGTGGACAGGTTCCTGTCACAAGCACAGCCTCTCACTTAAGCTGCTCCACTAAACTGCTAAAAATGAAATGAACCCTGATCAAACCAGAAGAAAGTCAATTATTTCTGCCACAAAACATTTTCTCTTAGTACAGAAAGTTTCTTTAAACATACCCTGCTATCACTTAAAAGCAACCATCTTTCTGCAACATTTGACTGCTTCACTGTACAGCTCTTTTTAGCTGTGATAGAACAGCATTAATTGTCTTACTCAAAAGATGTGATTGCACATCACTAATCGTGATGGAACTCTCCGGGGATGGAGCAACACTTAGAAACAAGGTTTTATGCAAACATTGGTAAAAAGACACTGCGAGAGGGTGTACGATTCAGTCACGATGTGAACGAGTTTTTTATTCTACAGGAAGAATTCTGCTGTGTGAATTGCTACGATCCTCACTGGATGTTTTCCCACCTGCCTTTCTGGTACTGCTTCTCACTCATGGTATGAAGTAGCCCTTCCACATCAAAGCCTGCTGACAGGGGATTGCTCTGAATCACAGAAGTGTAAGACCTTGAAAAGAAAGCTAATTCTCAGTTTTCACCACATGAGGAAGCAGATGCTTTATAATCATATCCCTTAACAAATCTCACCAACAGATCTGCTATGACAGGGTGAAAACAAAATATTGAATAGGTCTCCTGCAAGACATGGATCCCTGAGACACTGAAAACTAATCATAAATACAACTCAGCTGTCTCTAAGAAATGAGTTTTCCCCAAATAAAGCTTGTGTTTGTGGCAACATTCGGTACTTCATTAGTATTTTCCATAAATGAAAAATAAACAGCATCCCTAAATTTAAGATAACCGAACTTGTTTGCCTCATATTTTTTTAAGCAGGAAACACACCTATTTTGTGCATGTTGTGTTTACAGAGGTTTTGCTTACATGTTTACAATTGGTTTTGATTCTCAGAACCACCCAGAGTAAAATTCCTGGGAAGGATGCAGATGAACTTCTGCTTTCATAAAGCAAATATTAGCACTTATATTACCATTATTTCTGGAAGCACATCCTATTCAGAGGGAACAACTGAAGCTGCTCCCCAAACGCAACAGATTTGACACAGAACCATATCCTGAAAGGGTTAGAACAGCTTACCTCAGCCTTACTGAACCTGCTTGCTGCTCCTCAATCCTCCAAAGCTCAAAGCAAGAAGAAATACAGCCCCTTCCTTATTCTGTCATTTGCATGAGATGCACAGGACTGTCTCGTCTCTCATCTGCACCTCAATTCTTCAGTCCATTAGACCAGTCAGCTCCCAGTAACCATGAAGGAGCAGCAGATCTGAGCCAAATTTGCTCTGAAGGGGTTTCTAAATTGGAAAAGCCTGAAAATAACTGCTGTACACAATCTCTTTTAAGAAAGTGTTCAGTGACCTTGGGCCAGCTACCAGTAGTTATCCACCCACTCCTGTCTCACAGCTAAATCATCTTGATTCACTGAGAATTTAACTCTAAGCAAAGGTAGTTATTTGCAATTATTTTCAGGTCCATCTGTTGCCTTGTCTCTGTACCTGTTCTACCCAGGGCATCTGTACTTCTGAGGCTGCTTCCACCTGCTGCAGGGCCTTTATTTAAGGAAGGCCTGATTTCACCCAAGTACACTTCCCAGGCCCTTCTGAATAGCCTCAGCTTTTTGTGAAGTTTCCCCTTTACAGCACTAGGACCAGACAAGTGATTTTCCTGACCTCCTGATACACCTCTGAGGATCAGATTTACGCCTCACTTTTCTTCCACGAATTTACTATGCCAATCACATTTTTAGACTGAGAAAACTGGCAGAAAGCAGTAACTTTAAATCCTTGATACTGGGAGTCTGTGTTGAAGAGCTGTCTATATTTTTTAGTATGCCTGGGCAGACAACTTAAAAAAAAACCAAGGGACCAACCAAGACAAACTGAATAATGCAGAATGAATAAACAGAGCATCTGATGCTCTGTTAACATGTACCAAAACACAGGGAGAAGGATGGAAATGGTTTAGCAGTTCTGTACATCTGCCCCTCACTTTACTTAATCAATTAATTGGGATTTGGGTGGGGTCATGGGGATATTTATCAGAACTGCAAGGTGAGAGAGAACACAAGCTTTAAAGATGCTCTCCTGAAGTGTAGAGGTGTTTGGAGAAGGACTTTTGCAGTCCTCAGACTGACAGCCAGACCACACTGTGTGGCCACCAATGGTCACCAGTGGACCCTGCAGGTGAGAACAGAAATGCAACTACACACTCACCCTTTGTTCTACTGTGCTCTGCATGGGGAGGAGACTAAATACTACTTTGAAGAAATTGTTTATGAATCATTGATTAGCCACTGTCATCAGCTCTGACAAAATGGTTTTTCCAAGTACCAACCCCTCATCACAGCCCATTAGACCAAATGGTTGGGAACAGAGAGAGCTGCAGTTCACAAAACCAGTCGGAGAACGACTGGGCGGAATTAAATCGGTGAAGGGCAGGAAGACAGGTCTGCTATCTGCAGGATGAAACAACTCAGAGGGACAATTTTCATGCTAGAACCTGCATTTATTACTCTGCAGGCTATCACGAACAAAGGAGCAGAAATGATGGAACATTATCAGACAATAGCTCCGAGAGTTTTCAGGCAGTGCTGTGCCTGTCCGGACACGGCTCAACAAACCAGTCCATGTGGCCATTCTGCCAGGCAGAAATGCCTGACCATCAGGGCAAGCATGCACTGGGAGCAGGAAAACAAGCTTTAATGGATGAGGGTAAAAGAAGCTTCTGGTTTTCAAAAAGAAAATGAGATGTATTTTTAAAGGGCGTCATGTTCCGCTGTTTGGGGTTTTTTCTGATGAAGTGATATATGCACACTGAATGTTGTACAGCAGGCGGTGCTGACTTAATTCAGAGTTTGTGCTCAGTGTCTTACTAAAAAAAAAAAATAAAAAAAGAAGAAAAAGTCAAAGGTTCTTTGCTTGTACTTCCAGACCCCAAACATGATGGGCTTATCACTTCTTCTACTGGTCTGTTAAGGAAAGTACTGCCTTCACCCGATAATCGTTCTGCAAATAGATCAGATTCTGTTAAATCAGGATCTTCGAGGAGCTGATCCTCCTACAGTGAGCAAGTAGGCAGAAATAACATGAAAAAAGGGGGATTTCTCAAAGCACATTTTATTTAGGAATTAACTGAAGAGCTCTCCTAGTCAAACAAATACTTGTGCTAAACTTAAAGCCACCTGTAATTGATTATTGTTAATTAATTACCTGCACGCACAGTGTAAAGCAAGCATGGGCTACCTTCCAAAAAATGTATTTACGCTGGTTTTCATCAAAAGCTGTATCAGCTCTCCATTTTCTTAACTTTTAAGAAGAGATCTTAAGATTCAAAGCTACTTCCTACATCAATAACATGACTTTCAAAACTATTATCTTGTTTCCCCTCTCTGAAATTGAGTATTTATCAACATTATTCTAAACAAAGTTCCTTTTGAACCTCTCGGAGCTAGACAAGAGCACATTCCCAGTCTCTTACATCTTGTGCTGGAATTACCTCAACTTTTTCACTGCAAAAGTGACCAGCTCGTTAAGAAAGCACCACATACATAGGAACACACAAAGAAGAATTTACTCCCCCAATAATAAACCCACAAAACACTTCATTCGAAGCGTTTTCATTCAAACCTATTGGAAGAACTGCCCTGTGAAGAGGATGCTGGGCCACCTCTCTCCTCAGGAGCAGCTCAGGGTAACAAGCAGACCCCAGGAGCTCTCTCAGGGCAGTTGCAGAGGAGCAGGTGCACAGGAGGTGTTGCACATGAACCACCGACCACAGCAATGCTTCACCTCGGTGTTTCAGTGAGGGATTGCAGCCAGGGAATTGCTGGTAGGAATGGCTGAACAAACTGTCTTCTGCAGGGCACCCAACACAGCCCCGAAAGGCAAATCCAGCCTGCCACAACCCAACCCACAGATAGCTCTCCAAGCAGATCAGTGACCCTGTCCTGCTCCCTCAAGAGCAAGAAGAAAAGCACATTGTGAATGGGTGATCAGTTCCTGCTGAGCCTCTTCCTTCCAGCACCCCTTTTTCCCAGGGCTCGAGCCTCCAGGATCAAAGTGGTTCCCTCCTAGGTCACACCTACAAATTCCACGTGCATGTACTGCATATTCCATTTGGATGGTGACAGTCTTTTCCTGAGCAGGGCTGAGCACTGCACAAAATGCAAAGCTGTTATGAATTAACTTTTTGTCCCCTCTCTGGAAATATTGATATTTCATCACTGGCTGAAATAAAGATCACCTTCTGAAGCTGAACTGACAAATAACACCCTGTTCCTCCAACTTTTTATTCCTAGTAAATACATAATTCAGAAACCAAATATAGTTTGTGAAATTTTGAGGGCTTGGGTTTTTGGAAGAAAAAAAAAGTTTGAAAAAAATCTGAAGTAAGTCTTTCATTCAGTAAAATCAGCTCCCCAAAACCCATTCAAAATAAACAGTTACAGAGATACTAGTCTAGTTACAGACATACTTATTTCATTTCCTCTCATTAAATGATCACCAGTGAATAACGTATTACATAGTATTATGTAATTAATATGTAAGTGCTATAGATAAAACTATAAATATTTGTTCAAGGAATCAGTTTTGTTTTTCAAATTACAGAGAAGGCAAATTCTCGGGAAAAACACCATCATCACTTCTTGGCTGAGAAAGAATACATTTATGAATATAAAAACGAAGGAAACAAACAAACCCAATCAAAACAGTTATGCCTGAAGTGGACATTCTGAGGCTCGAGACAAAGGTACTTCTGCAGTCTCCCATCTGGAGCAACTTTCCAGCCGGATCACCCAGTTCTAGGCAGCATCAGCTTATGAAGGCCAAACTATTTCAGAGTGAAAAAAGCCGTGTCCCATTCTCACTGATCACAGAGGGATTTGTGTAACAGCCACCCACCACCTGGGTCACACTTATTTGGTGGCATGAAACGCCCATGGCTTGAATTTATTTCTTTTTTTCTGTTTTAAGAGTTTGTCTTCTAAGCCAATTATGCTTACATAAATGCCTAAGATTTTTACTAGTAAGTAGAAAAAAAAAGAAACTTTGCAAAAAATAGGATTGTTTTTTTAATTAGGAGGATTTGCATCTCTTCACAATTGATCTTTTTGAAAGAATTGCTGTTGTATTTCCCAAACAGCTAACTAAGTTTCCTGCTGGATGATCCACAACACAATAACAGATGTCTGAAAGGTCTATTAAGCTCAGGCAGTTTTCCAATTTGTTCAGTTATTATCTTCTCTGAAAACAGACTCAAGATATACCTAAGAAAATTTAAATACAGCATTTAGCATTTATTGATTTCAATCCCCATCTATCACTGCATCATTTGAGTGAACAGAATTATTCATCCTTACACAATTGCAATCACATTTATCCATCCCCCTAAGTTAGAAAACTTACAGGTTAAGGATGTACTACACTTTACATTATCTGTAGTACTTCTAACACAAAAAATTTCTCCTTTTTGAGAATTTCTCCTTTTCTTTGGGGCAAAAGACTGGAACAGCAGTTGGGCTACACACAGGAAAACTCTCTGACACTTACTGAAGAGGCAGCCCATAACAGTTAAAAGGGTTTGAGGCTTTTTTAGAACATGATTATTAAAAAATGCTTATTTAAGTATATGTTTGCTCTGGAACCACGCAATGGCAACCAAGTTTACACAAACCCAAGCTTTGGGGCTTAAATCAGAAGCTCTGGCTGCTCCTGTGTGCTTCATGCTGAACATCTCACCCTTGCCATCCCACAGCTCTGCTGGAAGCCTGTGCCCTGCCAGGAGACACAATCAGCAGTCACACCACGAGCCAATTCATGACTCTCTCCACACTTTTCCAGTGAGAAAAAAATACTACCATGGACTGGACTGTGACAGCTGAGAAACTCCCTGTCACCCCTGCCTGGGGACAGTAAACTCCAGCAGAGAGAGGGCAGGCAGCTGGGGTCACAGACATCTCAAAATAGCTGCAACTAAGACTCCAGAATCTAAAAGCACATCCTCGTGGTGGTTCCAGCAGAAAAGCCCCAGCAAGGCAAAACCCAGCACACGGGAAATGCCCAACTTTTCAGGAGGATGGTGGTGTACCTATGACTGACAGCACTGAAGTCAGCAGCTCAAAATTAGCAAGACAGTACCTATCAGTTGTAAAAACTGTAAAGTTAAGTACATGCTATTTTCAGGCTTTTCTCTAAATTTTCTTTCCTATCTTAAGCCTTTGAAAAAAAAAGTTGAATTTTACCTCAGCTGAGAGAAAGCCCAAGTGCTCAGCAGAGCCGGAGCTATAACTGTCTAGTTTACGTCAGCCAAGCTTACTGATAAAAAATCCCTCAGCATTAGCCTTGCATTATTGTTCTGTAATATAGGAAACCCACCGTGCTCTGTATAAGATATCCCAGACCATTCCCTACAGCAGTCATCCACACATTTCCCTGGAGAAGAAACGCAAGATTATTCCTTACAGCATTTTTCATTTTCATTGCCCAGTCTAGTTTTATGGGACCCAAAAGAGGGGTATTTCCACCACGATTCCTCTTGGGAAACTATTCTGTTCAAATAATCTATTGCTGTTGGGGTTTGTTTCCTGGTACACAGCCAAAGTGATCTTTTCCCCTCCTTAGTTTCACTCCATTACTCTTCCTCCAACAAATCACTGGCATGTGAAAGTACATTAAATCAAGACATTTCTTCCCTAAATGCTTCAGTTACACACAATCAAGAGTTCACCAAACTGAAAATGCTAATCTTAACTTTCTTCTTCGCACTTGGAACAGAAGTTTGTATCAGCCAACAGGAAGTTGATTTCAATCGTAACAAAAAAATATCTAGCAGATTCACAGCTAGTGAATTGGTGGTTTGGGTTGTTTTGCCTTTCTTTTCTTCTAAAACTCCTAAGATTTGTGAAAAGCACTGGCCTACACTCTCTGGAGACAGGTGTTTCCATGTGCTGCAAAGGAGCTGTACAGAGCAGCACGATGCTCTCCTCATTAACCTCTGGCATCACCTGCAAAGCTCACATCCAATTGCTACAACTGCTTTCAGCAGGCAAAAGCTCACACTCACAGATGTTGTCAGGAGGGGGGTTGATCACTCATTTGTTGCCCTGTTACCTCTCATGGCCAACCAGTGGTCACGTTTGTGCACGCAGCTGCATCTCGGAGGTTCTGAGAGTCACAGCTCATTTCAGGCCTGCTCTATGCCTGAGTGTCAGACTTTGAGAAAAAAACAACCGATACTTTTAAGCTAGGAAATTGAAAAAAATAGCCCAAAACTCAATTCTGCCACAGGACCGAACTGCATTCGATGCTAATTTCCCAAACAGTCTTGAAATTGAACTAATCCAGAACAGCTGATTAGACACATCCCAGGAAAGACAGGCAGGTCAAGAGGTAAAGCTGCACACACTCTTGCTTTGGTGAACATGAAGCAGGAATCTCTAAAAGCCATCGATGCAAGCAAAACTTGACCTCTCAGAATTGGACTGCAGCTAAACTGGTTTGGACCCACAGAGATAAAGAAAATCCCAAAAGTTCATAGAATCTTAGAATATCTTGAGTAGTAAGGATGAGTCCAGCTCACAAATTAGTCCAACAGAAACTGGCTTCTGAATTTCAAAGACAAGTACACAACTTCTACCATTCTATTATTCCAAAAACACCCAAGGTACTGTTTTGCTTATACTTTAGGATTGAAGAACCATTCAGATATAATCCGTTGAAGATCCCTTTTTCCACCACAAAAGCACTTGAAAGCTTGGCAGTTCCCTGTAAGTTTCCCCACTTACAGCACAGCCTTAGTTGCTCAAGACAGAAGAAAATTTCCCAAGTAAGTAGCAAGGCAAAGAGGCTGGCACAGGCCTGTCGGGGTGGCCTGGCTGTGGAGTAAATAGATCTGGTTTCATCCTGGGTGCTGTCAAACAAGGCAGACCAGAAGCAGATCTGAGTCTGCTGCTCTTTGCCTCCATCCACAGCAGACACAGCCCCGCTGTGAATCATCCCGCCGAGGCCACCTCGGCACACACGGAGCGGTGCCTGCAGTGCCGCCACAGAAATGCGCTCTCCCAGAGCACAAAAACAAACAGGAGGAAAAAATGCAATTTACTATCAGGAAATCAAGAAGTCAGCCAACACCAAGTGCCGAGCCTCTCTTTTACAAGTGACTCTGGAAACCTCTGAAGGCTCAGACACTGTAATTTATTAGTAACCCAGACTAACACTTGATGATGTTACTGCCATATATCTTTCCCCTCAGCACTCGGTGAGCAGAGTCTCACACTCGTTGGAGGGGATGGCACATTTCCAAACACAACTGCTATTTAAATCATTAAAAATGATGCCCGGCCTGTAAAACAATATTCAAAACCACTGACTACAGAAAAAAGGTAGGTTTTGCTTGATGATCTTATTAATATAACCAATCATAGCAGCTAACTCTGGATATAAAGTTTGCCACACACAAATTTTGAGCAGGTTACTGCCTATGGAAGCTTTTCTTTCACTTCTATCATGCCTTCCTGCTCTCTTCCCTCCCTCTCTCTCTCTCTTTATTTTTTTTCTTTTTTTTCTTTTTTTTTTTAATTTATGGGAAAACCCACACTTTAGGAGGATGTTACTAAAAAGGCCTTTTTTTTGCCATAAGCAAGACGGGAACTCCCCTAATCACAAGCCTCTCATGAGATGCAACAGTATTAATTCAAATCTTTCAGATTTATTTACCGTATTTTTTCCCCTGGATCAACCACCTGCCCAGTGGATTTAGCAAAACTCACAAAAAACGTATTTACGCAAACTTCTTCAGTGTAAGAAGTTTCAGTTTCCTAGAAGCTGTATCACTCATCGCAACACAAATATTATTCTGCTGCCATTTTTAATCTAAATTTGCTCGCTATATGCACGTAAGTAAACAAACAAAAAAAAAATCTACCTTGACATATTCTGCAGAAATCAGAAAAACCCACTGAAAATAGATTTCATACATTTCATTCCTCTGAAACCACCATATGCCAAGTGCAGTGCCAGACCCAAGAGTGAGATCACACCCACTTGGGCAGTCAGCACAGCAATGCATTGCATTAACCTGCAATCACACACATCAGCCAGAGATTGCAGAGAACTTCATCTCCAGAATAACATTTTCGGAACTGAAATAATATGACTTCTAATAAGTTCATACAGACTCTATGCAGAACTTTCCAAATGCATGAAAAAACCACCTAAAAATAGGTATAAATCCAGATGTACACAAATAATTGCTGCAATTAACTTTGCACACAGCACAGACACGTTAGTTAAAATGACTGTTTTGTCCTGTTACAGGAACAGTTATTCAACTTGATAAGTAAATATCAGTGTGCCCACTGGTACATCTGATACTTACAAAAAGGAGCTCAAATTTAGTATTTTCTTTATGTGTGGCTCCATCCCTGAAGCTGAAGCAAACCATATTAACCACCCGTTATCTAAATGCGTTTCAAAACAGTTCTGGTTTTATCTTCAAGAGTTTCGATTACATACAAGTAACTCTGAAATTAATCTTGGTTAACAAGGAATCTATCTCTTTTAAAATTTAAGAACTGCCACTAAAGAGTGCCGGTTTTGTTGCTGAGGTAATGTCTACAGATGAAGTAATTCAGAGCCCTATTGTGTTCAATGCTGAAGACAGTAAACGTGTGTCTCCTCTAAAGAATTTAAAGAAATTATTAGCTAATCTGAATCATTAGATTAATATATTAAGCGCTTGAAACAACAAATTACTTGTGTTCAGATTTTATTTCAACTTAACCCAGTGATTTTTAACTTAAACTCTGTGTATTGAAATCATCAGTCCTTCAGAGGCTACAGGCCATGCTAATGGAGAAAGCAGATCCATCAATTAGAAACCGAATAGGAAGAAAGAAAGCCAGGAAAATGAAAACTTTTGTGAAGTTTTCCAAAGAAAAAGTCAACACGGAACAGAGAGCTAGAAAGTAGGACACCAGAGGAGAAAGTTACACCAGCTATTCCTCAGGCCAGAGGAGTTCTGCACCTACACCTAATTTCAGTTGTTCAGGAAGCACCCGCTGATGCAATCACCCCAAACCCTTTTAGAGACACCCAAGTTTAATTAACTCGCCGAACACTCAGTACACAAGAAAACAAGGCATTTGAAAGAAATCAAGTACAAGTCATCGCTCCCCCCATTTCCTTCATTTCCACTCGTAGCCCTACTCACGAATCGATTTTGCAAAAGACTTGACCAACTGGTAAGTGAGCTCTTGGGAGGGGACAAACATTAAAGGAACAACCAGGAAGGAGGCCAAGAGAAAGCTTGGCTCCCGAGTTTCACCCAGTGATCCTTTCCACTGCACAATAAGAGGTTCCCACCCCATGAACTTTGGAAGTTTCCCAACTGCTGGAGACGTTTACTCCACCAGCAGCAGCACTGCCTACGCCAAGAGCTACTCTGTTGCGTTCTCCCTGGCACACAATTGCTTGTTCTTTCTATAAAGCAGCCAGGTAAATTACACATCAAATGATACTTCACCTTTGAACTACTTAAGAATTCAAGTCACAATACAGGGCAAGGAGCAAATGTCATGCGAGCCGCGGCGGATGAGCTGATGCACACTGTTACAATTAAAAGCAGCACATGTAATATTTTTCACCAAAAAATGAAGTGATAAATGGCTTCTGGGAGATGCAAGGCAGTATCAAGGATAAGTAATCTAATTCAGGGAATTTGGACATGTGAGCTCTCTGGATTATTCCATGCCAATGACTTTCTGAATCAGCTGAAAGAGTATCTCGCTTTCCACTACATTTCCCAAATGCTATATGCAAACACTCATCACGACAATGTTGACAGATACATGCATGGCTGCAAAGTGATTCCTTGCACAAAACATAAAAAACCTTGTAGCTGATAAAGAATAATTTTAAACCAGGCTACCAAAAAACACACTGGAAAGCTATCAAACTTGGATAAAATAGAACCAACCGAGTTGAGGTTTACAGCTGAGGGATTTTGGGTTAAGCTCTTTCCAATACTGAACATACACTCCTGCCAAAATTCCACCACACAAGATGAATAGCTAAAACATTACCAAAACCCCGTATTTATGCAAAACCCTCTGTAACACAGTTACACGCACTTCTTAAGAAACCCACTGAACTAAGGCAAGCGACCACCTTCTCTCAGTTAAGAACTACAACATCTAAATCACCACCACTAAAATACCTCCACCGCTCACAGAGTTGCAACACATCTCCTCTAAGCACTGAGCACAAACTGAACGAGAGATTTCCTGCTTCCATTTGAAGGGACAATTCCAATAGGAAGCCTTTTGATATGAGTGGGACAAGGAGCAACAGAATGTCACAGGAACACGAACTGGAAAGTTTCTCAAGAAATCAAAGGAAGGAAGGTCTCTTATGAATATGCATGTATTTCGTAGAGGGGAAAGGGAATTATGGAATCATGGGATGGTTTGGGTTTGAAGGAAACTTGAAGATAATTTCATTCCAATCCCCCTACCACAGGCAGGAACACCTTCCACTAGCCCAGGTTGCTCCAAGCACCATCCAACCTGGCCTTGGACACTTCCAGGCACGGGGCAGCCACAGCTTCCCTGGGCAACCTGTGCCAGTGCCAAGAGCCAAGGTACAAGAGCCTCTTGGAGAGCACAGGCATTAGTCAAGCACTGAGGCAAGCGCCTTCTATTTCATCCTAAAAACGCAGGGCCTAGGACGTACACGACAAAATGCACGGCCTTCGTGCTTTGATTGGGAGCACAGTATTTTGAAGATCCCAGGATTTTATGACTACAAGTATCAGGTTGCTGCTTCTGGGAAGTGTAACAATCTCACTTACACTTCCTTAGCCTCAACCAGGTTTTGCTAAATACACAGGAAGCAGACTGCTTTTGACAAGGAGACAGAAATGCCCATAAGGAGCATATGAACCTGTCACAAAAACTGTGAGAAAAAAACACCAAAAATATCCACTTGTCATCAACAGGAAAATATAACAAAAAAGAAAAAAGCAGGCTGAGGTAGTTTTGTAAGGCAAGACACACAGAAGCCTGGAAACATTCAACAGGACAAACTTCTAATTACCGCCACTTCTACAAGGGCATGAGCTGCAACGAGAAAAAAAGCGAACAGATGTGAAGAGATCGTGTATGAAAGGCTGGAAAAACAACAAATGCAGACAGAAAACCTGGGAAGAACGAATGAAGAGAGAAGTTAATGAGATCTAGGTGCAAGTCAACTGTTACCTATTGCTGTCCTCAGCTACTCCTTCTCCACTCTAACTTATGTGGATAATGGCAACTGGTTTCATTCTCTCTCCTGTATATTTATGTTTAGGTGCCTTCAAAGGCACAAAAATCAACAGAGAAACACAACCTATAGAAAGAAATAGAGGGAAAAAAAGTAGTTTTATAATATGTGACTCCAATTGAACATGCAAAACTGTAAACAGCGTGCACTGACAGTTGAAATCAGTGGTTAGGGCCAGGAAAATAACTTGGTGGCTTTTCAAATTCATTTTATATTTGTCTATAGCATATACAAGTTTTTAATAGCAACAAGTAGCTTGTGCCGCCTATGCAAGTACAGAATGTAATTCTTTATTTTCACTGACAGTTTAAAAGCAGACTGCAAAGTACCAAAGTTAAAAGTTTGGCAGAAAGCTGTTTCAAGGGAATATAACACCAAGGATATTTCTGGATATTTAAAATCTCAGATTTCCAGAAGAGAGTTAAATGCAGTTTCTGCTGATGTACCAAAGCCTGACAAGTTTGCAGCTTTATATACAAAAGGCATATTGTTTAAAAATTATTTTCCCTCTCCTGAGTAAATATCCCCTTACAGAGCAAGGGGGAAATACCATGCAACAGACACACACTGGAAATCCTTCACAAACATTTATGGTTGTCCTGGCCACACATCCCAGAAGGCCCAGAGAGAGAAGCCAGGTAAAATACTTTCAGAAGCGACAGTAACTGCTAAGTGCCCCTCTAAAAAGGGATATTTATTTCCAGACGTAATAAAACTTTTAGTAAAAACAGAAAAAGGGACTTTTTTTTTTTAAAACCTTTTTTTCTTATGGCTAAAACAAAATGCCTTGGCAGTCATACAAATGGTTTAGCTCAGAACCACTGTGGTAAAAATTCCTGTAACCATATGGGATAACTATCAAAATAATGCTTTCTGCAGAACTGATAAGAATAAGGAAGGACCCAGCTTGGCTCTGTCACAGATTGTTCTTCCTGGCAGGAGGTTGGAAACAATCCTTTTTGTTCAAATACTATTTTTATAACTCTTAACACCTGTTTAGAAAAGAACTGAAGAATATACTCACAAAGCAAAGCCACGTTTAAAAACAGATTGCTGATTTCAGTACCCTACAGTTAAAAAAATACCGAGAGCTCATCGACATCGCTCATGCTGTCTCCTTTGTTTTGCTGTTTCCCATTCTTTACGGTCTTTCTCACCTACTTCTGCCCTCGAACAGCCTCAGTGTGATGCAAATTCCCCCGGACTCCCGGGAATTTCAGCAGACGACATCATCAGGTGAAACCCAGCCTGAGTCAACTCCACTTCCTGACCACGTCTAAGATGGTGCGCGCAGCCCGGTGAATCGAGGGGAGCTCTCCTCACACCCCATCCACTCCCTGCCACAGCGTCCCTCAAACTTTGCCGCAGCCCAAACACGGCAAATAAACAGCCCACC
>VZTA01005509.1:694674-877692 GCA_013398855.1 Mohoua ochrocephala | reverse complement strand
TCAGGTGGAGCTTCCTGTGCCTTGCCGTGGCCTCGTGCCCCTCCAGAAGGATGGAACACCTCTCCTGAGGGGCTGTGACAAAGGGGCTGTTCAGCCTGGAAGAGAGAAGCTTTGGGGTGACCTTGCAGGACTTGAAGGGAACTTACTGGAAAGTCAGGAGGACTATTTACAGTGACAGGAAAAGGGGAAATGGGTTCAGATGGAAAGAGTAGGTTTAGATCAGATATTAGGAAAAAAAATTATTTTGAAGGTGGTGAGGCCCTGGCACAGGTTGCCCAGAGAAGCTGTGGCTGCCCCATCCCTGCAGATGTCTGAGGCCAGGCTGGGCAGGACTTGGAGCAGCCTGGTCCAGGGGAAGGTGTCCCTGCCCATGGCAGGGGGGGGGAACAAGGTGATTGTCAAGGTCGCCTTCCAACACAAACCATTCTGTGGTTTCCCAACACAAACCATTGCTTGGCACCACCAAGAGGACCTCGGCTTCATCTTCCTGGCACCCCCCTTTAGGTATTTATACACACTCATGAGGTCCCCTCTCAGCTATCTCTTTTCAAGGCTTAACAGGCCCTGCTCCCTCAGCCTTTCCTTGGAAGAGAAATGTTCCAGTCCCCCAACCATCCTCATTGCCCTCCTCTGGACCTCTGCTCTAAGGGGTCAGCAGGGCTCCTCTGAGGACTCCTTATTTCCTTATTTATTTTTTGTTTTATTTTTCAGATGAAGTTGACCTGAAATTGACACTCTCGAGCTCCATCTGCTCCCCAGTATTGGAGCTGGAGCAGAACCAGTCCTNCATCCTCATTGCCCTCCTCTGGACCTCTGCTCTAAGGGGTCAGCAGGGCTCCTCTGAGGACTCCTTATTTCCTTATTTATTTTTTGTTTTATTTTTCAGATGAAGTTGACCTGAAATTGACACTCTCGAGCTCCATCTGCTCCCCAGTATTGGAGCTGGAGCAGAACCAGTCCTCAGTGACTGCTTTTCTACGTACAGGGCTGGTGTTGGGCTCTCAGCTTCTCACCCTGCCCACAGATCTGTTCCTGGCTGGCACAGCCATGGGCTTCAAACCCTTCCGTCCACAGCCCCCGACCGGGACTCTTCTGTTCCCTCCACTCGTGTTCAACCACCCAGCAGTTCTGAGAGCTGCTGGTCAAATCTGTTTCCTTTAGAACCAGGTGAATTTCTCTACATCACTGAAGTAGTTGCTTCTAAAAATAAATGGTGTGATAATTTGTAAATTGCATACACAGTACTGCAAAATTCCCTGTGGAGGGCTGAAAATAAAACTTAAGCAGTATGTTTTGCTTTGTTTTTCAAACAAACAGGGCTTTAAAGAAAACATCCTCTATGGAGACAATTAAGACCCAGTGACACCTTAATTGCTTCTCTTGAGAATGAGCGCTGAGAATACACACACACAGCATTGTGCTGTGTAAGGATACCCAGGCTAGCAAGGTTTCAAAATCAATATAACTGCATTAGTGAGGCTCAGAGCCCTGGATAATTCATCCTGCAGAGAAAAACTGCACTGACAGGGCCGTAGTGCCTTTGGTAGTACTAGTTCTCTCAGAACTGTTTCAGGAACCTGTTCAGCACTGCGCTGTATTTTCAGATGTCTCAGCGTTTTTTGTTTATTTGGAGCCTTTTTCACACCAGCCCTTGTAGGAAACAGCTTTACTTCCACAGTCAGGACTTACTCCATTTAGTGATCAGGATTCTTGCAGGGGGACCAGGCTGCTTTTATGAGGCCCATAGCTTAGAAGAAAACACGGTAAACATTTGTCATTTGTGAGGAACACAAATAGAACACAGAGTATCAGGATGTTTGGTCTTGTGAGCTGAACACTGGAGTGCTTGGAGACACTGTTGCAACTGGGAAGTGAAAGATGTCCATTCTTTCACAGGGCAGAATTCAGTCCCTCTTAGTGGAAATCAGGGATGCATTCCTGGTTGTAACTGAAGAGCCTGCAATGGGAATCTTAGGATTTAAATAGAGTAACTTAGCACATAAGAAAAACAGTGAGTCAAGCGAATCTTTGTATTTAGAAACCATCATCTCCCTTAAATCCCACTCCAGAGAAAGTCTGCAAAGATGAATCATTAGCAGAAGTTGTGGAAAACATGCATATTTGCCAGCAGTCAAAAGGTGAGATTACAGCTCATGCATCCCTTGGGCTGAGAAGTTCCTTTGCTCACCCTCAGATATACAATATTGAGGGGGCGTGGGCACATGCCACAGCAGGGTGTGTAAATGGTGGCCAAGCAGAGCCACTACCACCTTCCAGATCTGGAGTCTCCACTTGGTTTTAGCAGAAGTTTAACTTATTTTCCTGTACTTTTCATCCACTGCTTAGTCCTATTCCCTGCTATTCCCCCGCAGATTCCTATTTTTGCTCCCTCTCACTGCTAAATTGAAGTGTCCCATATAGTGTTGGCCTCTTGTGTAACGTTGAGGTGAAATTCTGCCACATCAGGAGGCATCAGGGTGATTGGCATTTTGGCAGCACTTAGTGAGTCGATTGAGATAAGTGACCCTTCTTGCCAGATGTTTTACCAAACACTGAGTTTGTAACCTAATTAGGACAGAAAATGGTAGAGCAAAACAAGGCAGGGTGAAGTGATTAAGCTCACCTCCAGAACAAAGATTTTGGCAGAGACCAGAGGGAGGACAAAACTTTCCTGGGTCCAGAGTGAGTGCCCTGGATCATGCTTCCTCAGGCCAGGCAGCAGGACCCACAGGAATATACTCTTACAATATACACCATTTTCTGGCAGGACCTTGGTGGTATTTATACTTTCCAAAAAACTTTCACAGAAAGCTGCCATCTTAGTTTATTGTCCTAAATAAAACCTAATACTAAATGTATTTAGCTTCCAAATTACAGCCTGGGAAACTATATTTCTAAAGAAACCTGAGCAAAGCACAATGGGTGTTGTAGCTGTTTCTAGTTGTACACGCAGCCAGCAGGACTGACTCCTCTATTTACACTGCCCATCACATCTCATTATGAAAAAGCTCTCATTGCACACGTTTCTGTGTGGGGAAGGGTAGTTTCATGTGAAAGACCTCCAAAATAATTTTACTTAAGAATGCTCCTAGAAAGATTAAGGAAGCATATTAACATAGAGCTGTAAAAGGATTAGTATTTGGAGATTTGGAGTGCTCTAGTCTGGGCAGGCAACACGGTGTGATCAAGTTTCAGGCTGTTGGGACTTTCACCTGAGATAAACCCTTCAAAATACAAATTCTGTCTGCTGTAATACCAAACATCACATTTCCTGTGCTTCTGTGTGAAATAGAGAATTTATTCTAGGCTATTGATGAGATTTCTTCACCCTTGCTTTGTGATCTGAGGTGAGCTGAATTCAGCTGCTGCACGTGGTGATGTTAACTCTCAGGGCCTGTAAACAGACTGTTTTGGTGTTACTCCCACAGATTTAAGGGAAGTACTTCCATGTGTAAACATGAATTGAAATGATTTGCAAAATGCAGTTGTGAGTGGAAGTCCTTCTCTACCCAATAAGTAGTCACATTTCAATGGTGAAATTACATATCCTAATTACAGATTCATTATAAATCTCTTCGAGATATTTCTGGCGAAAGGAGCCGTTTATACACGTGCATGTAAGCACGTTGCTGCAACAAATTTTCAAGATCCACAACATGATTATGTCACTAAAATAACATTTTTTGAAAAAAAATAAAGACAGGAATATTAATTTAATCTATTTTCTTCATCAGTGTAATTATTTGATTAACATATTCTAGAAGAATCAATGGCAAACAACCCAAGAGAGGGCTAGTATCACACGCTTTCTGTTTTCTTTCCCTGTCAGTTGGCCAAATGTGAGCACTTTCTGGAGGAATCGTGAAAAATCCATGGCATCTTATTTCATTCAACCTTATTTACTTTTAACAGAGCCAGCAGACAACACTGCAAATGTACTGCCAAGATGTATGGGTGACTTTGCATTAAGTAAATGCAAAGGCAGATCTAGCTGATATAAATCACAGTTTTATGGGCAGTTTTAAAAGAGTGAAAAATTTCAGCAGGAAAGTTTTTAGTCTTTTTATAATACAGTGGCTTAAGAATTTGAATTGCTTTTTGGAATTTAAAGTTCCAGGGCATTAAGCTATCACTTAATGTAGAGTGACTTTTCCACCTTAAACTGTTTTGATATTTTCCTGGACTTCCTTTCTGAAAAAGAAAAGAAAAGAATACAACTGCTAAGCCACAACAAACAACTGATTTCCTACAAGGTAGTGATACAGCGCTGAAATTATTCAGTAATGTTTCAACAGAATGGGTCTTCACTCGAAAAGGTCAGTGTTTTGAAGCCAGTACTCTTCACTGTGAAATATGTGCTGGTTTTAGCAGAAAGGTTTTAGCAAAGAGGCAGTTTCTCCTGAGAGAGGAGGGTGACATTGGAGCAGTGAAGTGTTCCTGCCAGGGGAACAGAGCCTGGCAGTGGGGGGTGAGTCACAGGCGAGCCTCTGTTTTTCCTGATTCAGTGTGAGTTTTGATCTTCTATCTTTGACCGCAGATAAAAACCACCAAGCTACTGTAACCACCAAGTCTTCTCTGTTTATACTTTGTATGAGCAAACACTGTTGGTAGCAGAGACTTGAACTTGGGACTTCCAAACTTTGCCTGAGCTCAGCAGCTGCTGGGTGTGAGCATCCCTTTCTTCTTCCATTAAAAACAAAAAGATAGACACTGAAAAGATTTTCATGTAAAATATGAAAACATTTCAGTTTTCTGACTTCCACAAGACAGTAAAATGTTTCCCAAATAGTTTTAGTCAGTTTTTCAAGACATTTTATTTCATGAGGTCTTTACATGTTAATAGCGTTAAAAAAGAATTATTAAATAGAATTTGCTTTGTGTTGTCATGTTCCTTTCCCTCATTTTCTCTTTCTGTTTGCTCTATTCACTGTTGTGCCTTAAAATAGAGAGTAAGGACTTCAAAGCAGGTACCCTATCTTCCTGTGGATATTTCTTTAATTCATAATGGCAGAAAACTCACTGGAAGCTGGTTGCAGCACTGCATGACAATAATTTTTCTGCAGAATGACGAGCTGCAAATCACTGGTCATCTTTGTTTTATTCCTCCTCAGTATTTTCTAATGTGATATCACCAGTTTCTTGTCAAAAAAACCCCATAGTACTTTCAGTCATGCACTCCAACAAATATTCTGATTTTGTGCTTAGTTTTTCTTCATTCATATTTGCCAGAACTCCACAACCATGATGGCTGTACAACCGTGTGCTGTGTCCCAGGTTTTTTCTCCTTTACTCTCCCTTCACTGCCCTTGCGGGGTCACTGAGGGTCACAAGTGAGATGGCAAACCAGGGATTTTATTTGATGTGCTCAATAAGTCACAAACCTGACAGCCACAACTGGATGTGGTAACATTTTTTATAATAGTTTCTTCAGGGAAAGATGGTTTTTTTTTTTTTATTTCTTTGTAAAATTAATAGACTCTTTTCTAGATCTTGCTAAAGGATGAGAAAGCCTCTTTAAAGTTCTTTGCAAATAAGCATTCCGCTCCTTTCCAAAAAAAAAAAGTAAAATCAAACCCCATGGTTTTAAGTGTTATGCCAGATTTGTCCTCCTCTACTTCCTTCTGCTCTCCAAACAGCACTGAAACACAAAGGGGCTTCCCTTCCACAGACTTCAGAGAGTGTGGAAACTTCTTTTGGTACCAGAAAGCAACAATAAAGAGCGAATTTTGCTTTGTGGCTTGTACTCATAAATTTGATAATGAAGCCAAATGCAGTCTTTTCCTCATTTCAATACTAAGTAGCTTTTGAAATGGCTTTAAAAGTAACTTTCATAGAGAGAAGAACAAGCATAAAGTTCTGAATTTTATGAAAGCCCCAAATATCATCACTTATAAATGGAGATATGCCCAGCATCTGAACAGGATTCAGTTGGCTCAGAGAGCCTATGAACAGACTCTCAGAAGAATCAACAGATTCTTCACTGAATGAAGATCAAGCTGCTAAGGCACATTTAGAGGAAAAACCACACCTCAGTTCAGTTCTGTCAGGAAGACAAGTTGTTTTGAACCTTCTTCCCCTTTTGGGTTGTGAGATTCTGTGGTGTCGCCTCTTGAAACAACCTCCTGCTTCCCAGCTGATAAACAAAATCCTTAATTATGCTGCTCACAAGGGTACATTTCAATATTAATATATCCCAAATTCTCTGGAGTTTTGTGACAGGACTTGGCTTAATTGTCTCTATGCATGGTAAGAACCCCATATTGCTTCTAACGTAGCATTTTATAGGACTGAGCTCTTCTGCCATACCTTGCAAACCAAACATTTTTAGCATGGAGCACTAAAACATAACTTTTAATAATAACTAAAATAAAGCAGCATTGTCATTTCGGGAAATGCCTATTTTTAGACCTGCCAAATATGCCTAACAGGCAACTGGATATTTACTGATTGTTGCACCATAATTTACCCATGGATTTATGAGTTACACAAGAAATTGCCTATTTTGTTCAGTTCTGCATATCCCACCAAAATATCCTGTATTTTCTTGTTCTTTTTTTCCCTATTGTGCAAATTTTTGGTAGGAAATCATACATATGGGAAAAAAATGGATTGGGGGGGAAATATTAAATATAAAGCTCATGCCTTCATGTTTTACACGTGCCTTGGCCTCTGTTAATTCAGGAAGTTAATTAATCCCTAATGAAACATGCTTTTACTGTGTATCAAAGAACATTTTTGTTTGACCATAGATTGTTTTTCTTTTTTTTTTTCTGAGAAGTGAAAGCATTCTACTGGCTATTTTTTCTAATCTTTCAATTTCACCATCCCCACAAAAGACATAATTTACATGGCTTCATTCATCACCATTATCTGTAATTAATCTGGTCATGCGGTTCTAATAAAGTTAAATAGTTAAAGTGTAAGACTGTGACTATCTTCCAAAAAAATGCTAATTTTAAAGAGTGCTGGACCATGCACACTAGATAATAAGCAATATTAGATGTATGTGTATATAACAATATCTTTAGTAGTCAAAATAACATAGCCTGTGCAATAAGTTTGAGTTTCTGTAGGAAAATCCCCTAAGCAGAACGATTTCTGAATTTTACTGAAGGGACACGGGCTCACTGAATTTCATCTCTAAGAAATATTGGACATGTGCATAAGAGATTCCCCATTCCTTGTGAATAGATGTAAGGACAAATGGCACATTCTGAATACCAGGAAAAAACCAAACAACTTTCAGGATGGTTGGAAGGATCCCAATGCAAATGCTAAATACCAAGTTGGGAACACAGAACAGCTCCGTGGTGATTTCAAACAGAATTATGCCAGATATTTGAAATTTTGGTGAGGCAAACTTTTTCATTTTAAGACAATACATGTGTTTCTTACTTATTTTTTATTTCTCTTGGCATCCATTTAGACTTAACACCTTTTTAACGTTATCAGTGCGTGCTGTAAGCGCCGTAGTTCTCCTGAGCACAGATTTTGCACTGTTGATGTTTTCATCCAGTTCATTTCTCCTTGCTGGCAAGCATTTAGCGTCTCTAGACATATTATGATTCATAAGATGAATAGCTTCCCCTTGCTCTGGGATTCGAGAGACCAGCATGGAAGTATCCTATTCCTAGAGCAAAATCTCAGATGAATAATGCAGTATGACAAGGGTATTACTCACTGATGGAGATCTGCTGGAGTCTCTTCAGCAGCTTAAAACTGTTGGTCAGGAAGAGGTAGATCAGGGCAGACAGTGGTCTTCTGAGTCAGATTATGGAGTGGTAAAACAGTGATAGAATCGTTTTGCAATATTGTAATTGGATGCAAACTTCGTTTGAGATTTCAGCTTTCCACTGCTTTACCGAATTTACATAACACAAATGCTAATTAGTGATGAATATTCAAATATCATACAGCAAACTCCGGTGCACACTATGCTTAGGTCAAAGTCCCACTTATATCAAAAGGGAAAGTAGCTGCTTTTTTTTAAAAAAGAAAAGTCTATTGGCACCATTGATTTGAAAAGATGTGATATTTTCATATTTACATGGGGGTTCATTTTGTATCTCTTCATTAAAAAAGAATTTGCCATGGTTTTCCCAAGCATATATTAAAAGCCCAACTTTCTTGTAACTCAAAATTCAGGTGCCTAATTGCTCTCAACTCTTTCTTGTTTCATACTTTGAATACTTAAAATTAAATACTTGATGTTTAGAATCAGATATTTTAATGTGGCTGCTTTATGCCTGAGCATCTCTCTAATAATTCAACAGAATTATTCATCTAGAAGATGACTCAGTAGTGGTCACATCCAAAAAGCAGGAATTCCCTGTGGAACAATTGCAAGATATTGTGTTTAAGTTCAGAAAACATAAGTAATAGCTCCCTAGTGAGTCTTGGTGAAAAAGACCAGGTAGGTACCAATCCAGAGAGATATCTTGCATTTCAGTTGTTCAATAATAAAAAAGTGGAATGTCCTTTGAATTTTAGTATTTCAAGGTGTTTACATAAGCATATGAGGTAGATAATTAAAAAGGAAGAAGTTAAATATGTTCATCCTGGATAACGACCTTGAACTCTCTTTAAGTGCCAACAAAACTTGAAATGTGTTATCTCAAAGTCATTGACAGCCATGGCTGCAACTCTGAAAAATATCTTCTAAGAGCACAAGGATCAGATTTGTCATCTAAACCACCAGTTTGGCCCTGCAAGTTTTAAGATAAGAGATGATGACAGCAGCATCTCCTGAAAATGAAGAGATTCACAGGAAGCCGTGATCTCAATAAGCATGGAATAGCTTGAGGCTTTTCTCTGACTCATCTCTCCCTGATGGCAATTTTAAGGTCACTCCTGAATGTGGACAGTTTATTCTGGAGACAAGAAGCAATACTTGGCAAGAAAGAAACAGAGATCAATTGGCACAACACATGACTGTAGTCCAGTTAATCAAAGTGCCTTTGAAATACTTTTGATTTGCAGCTTTGGTATTCTGTTGTTCTAGAAATCGTTTCTAATTTTTCATCCAGTACTTTAGGAAGGAGTCTGAATTCCGTGACATCTGGATAGAGAATGATTTCGTTTTAGTGCTTTGATCAGTCTTCATTGACAAAGCTTCATCAACCATTACTGAGATTGATTTTTTTTTAGTTTTTATTTCAAAAATTTTATGCAAGGAAGACCTTTCACAAATGTTAATTCCTTGGAGTTACAGGCTAGCTCAGAACCCAAAACAGAGAGGGAAATTTCCAGCTGTTGATCTCTCACCTCACACTTGTTCCTAGTTCCTTGGCTGCTCATGTGCAAGGAGGTCGGTAGCTCTTATCTCTTAACTGTGTGCACCTTGTCTCAAATGCTTTTACCAAAGCTTGGGAATTTGGCTCTTTTCTACCTAAATGACCAATCACAAGAGGAGCTTTAAAAACTGGTTCATGAGAGCTCCTCATCAGTGGCAAACATATTTACTTACCAGAAATGTGGATGGGGGTATTGTGTTTCTGTTCTTATTTAAAAGGATAAGTCTATCGATATTTTTCTTTGAAATAAATGGAAAGCTGTTTTCCATTCAGCTGGCCTCTTTATCAGAGAATTAGTTATTGAATGGTCAATGTTACTCGTTCTTCTCTCCATGCACTGGATAATAGAGTGCAGATGCACAACAGGGCTTTTAGAACACTGCAAGAAGGGAGAGGGTTTGTGCAAACTCATTTATACAGATAAGAGAAACCTCTGAGGACTTGGGCCCAGAGCTTCATAGTACAGAACTGCCAGAATGGGTCCTGAGACCAGTTAGGGACAATGCTGAAAAAGGAAAAACTTGTGCTCCTGACATTACACCATTTTATTCACAGCAAATTTGCAGTTATATAGCATGGCATGCTGGTTAAAAAAGCCTTCATTAGCTCTTCTGAGTCTCAAACAACTTTAGAAGTTGAGGCCCTGTTTTGTAGCTATTGCTGACCGTCTCACCTGAAAGAAAGAAATCATGAGTGGTGTTAGTGCTACCCATGAAGATAAGGCTGAAGTTGAGCAGCAATTATGGCTGAAAACCTGCAACATTTGAAGCCTTTTCAATTCCTGTGCTGTAAGGAGTCTTTCATGCAAGTAATAAATTGGATGGCACTTAGATGAGGAGTCCAAGTTGAAAGACAGAAGAGTGCAGACCAGACAGCACAAATCTAAATGCATGGCTCAGACGTTTGCCACAGTTCTGGGATTTCTGTAAGTAGCAGATAAAGAACAATTCGATTGTAAAGCTCGAGCTGTTACTGTTCAGCATTCCCAAGATGAAATTTGATGTCACTGAGCAGATTTATGGCATCCACAACATGGCAGGAAATGCAATTAACAAGGCAAAACTGCAACACCTACAGAAAATGGTGATGAAAAAACAAATGGAGATTTTTTTTTTCCTCATTTTTCTTATTCTTTTATTTCTGTGCTTTCCCATTGCGAAGCAAGGACATAAAATGATTGACACTGTGACTAGGAATAATGCTTGAAATACTGGAATAAGTATTCAGTGTCTGATGAGAACTGTGACCTGAGACAGAAAGAGGCTTTAGAGTGAAAAGGACCAAAATCTTAATAGCCATTAATGCAGAACAATTACAAAAGTTCAAGGTAAGGGAACAGGGAAGCAGAGTAGGCAGGCACTGTCTGAGAGAGCAGACATTGCCTCTTAAGGCAGAGAAAACACACAAAAAGCAGGAGCTAAAACACTCAGCCCAAAATAATAGAGTGTTGTGTGGGCAGAGGAAATATCCCAGCTCTTGTTCCCTGAAGAAAATGGAAGCTGAAGCACGTGCAAGTACCCTCAGAGGCTACCAAGAAACACAAGTTGTGTGACAAGATTCTCAAAAGGACACTTCTTATCCAGAAAATAACATCCTGGTTGTTATTTTGCCACTTTGCTGAAAGACCAGTAACAACCCGGGTTCTGGCTGACCAGCAGAGCTGCAATCTCATTCCAGTAATGCTGATAAGCAACTGATACATGACCATGAGGAGAGGACTTCAGCATTGCAGGATCAGTGGACTGGCTATCAAAAAAGTCATCGCAAGAGGAGACATTGTTGCCTGCATTTTTTAACAAATGGCACAGAAATGCCCCACCTTCCAAGAAAATTGCCTCCCAAAACAGCTGAGTAAATCTCAGAGGAGCCATTAACTTGATCTACCATAGAAATGTATCACTTTTTTTCTAAAATCAAGTTGAGTTAAATTTTTTCTACTTTTACTTCAAAGTGACTTCTAAAATGTTTCCTAATGAAAAACCAAAACGAAATAATTATGTAACCTAGACCCAGAATATTTCTTACAAAACGTGTTGACTTCTCTCATTCCCTGCCATTTTTGACACTAACCTAGACAAAATGTGACTCAAAATCACAAATAACTTGGGTTCTCTTCAGTATTTTGGCAAATAAAAAAGTATTTGACCAGGAAATCAAGGAACATGTGCCACAATAATGAAAAAGTGTGCCTTGGTATTGAGTAGCAGGCAGAATTCACTGCTCTGGAATAAGGAACCAGTTCCACTTTCCACATGAGAGACAGGACAAAGCCTGAGTTGACAAAGCTGTCCAGGAGAACCTGAGAGTTTGCACGTCCTCTGTTTGGGAATATTGTGAATACAAAGCTCTCTGTGAATTCCTGTGTTACATTCACACCTCACATTTCTACAAACCCCAGCCTTTGTTCTAACAGAATCTCACAAGTGGCACAATTACAGAAGTAGACTAACAAACATTAAAACTGACAGAACATAAAATGTTCTCAGTTCAGTGGCTTGGATATAAGCTAAAAGCGAAGAAGACAGCACATGTTTCTTCACTTGAAAAGCTTCCCCCAGAATCTTCTTTCAGGGACAGCTTGAAAAGACAAATTGTACTGGAGTTTTCCAATCTGTCGCAGTAGAGGAAAGCTTCTGAGCTGCAGAGAGATGCCTTCAAATTAAAAATATATCGTTTCATCTGAGAATTTATAAACCTTTCGAGTTCAGTCGGTTTTTTTCTCTCCTTTGAATATCAGAAATACACCTTCCAACTCTTATCCAGAGACAAACTACCAAAACAACAACAACATCCAGAGACAAACTACCAAAACAACATTGGTATCAATCCAAACCAAGTGTCGGAGTGTTGATTTTTTTGTGTATTTTTAATGCTAGTTCTTTCTTCAAAATTTAAATGTCAATGTAGAGCAAAGTGAGGAAGTGTTTTAATGGGAACTCCAGGCTGAAGATGATTATCCATACTGTAGGGAAGCTGGAATCCAGGCTCAGTGATCTCACTGAAAAACAAAACAGTGGTTTTGTGAGAAGTTATTGTCTCTCATGCAAGGAAAGAGATTTTTTAAGACCCTACAAAACAGGTTTAATTTTAAGGCTAATGGAAAACTCAACCAATATCAGACATACAATATGTGGATTTAGCCTGGGAGATTTTCTTTTTTATGAGAAATCTGCATCAGTGCACAAGAACTGGTGGAATCTCCTCAAGCTCTGACATGATGCACATAAAATTGAAAAAGCACACTGTGTTTTCTGATCAAGTGATTCTTATAAACACAACTTCCTTGGTGGCTGCCTGTTCAGTGCTCATCTATGATCATCTGTGGGATTGTACTTTCGTATGAACTCTGTTCTAGCATGATGTCATGGGTCATAACCTTTACAGCTGGGTAAAGTTCTTCAAAAGGATCGTTTACAACTCATTTTCTTCTTGCGATTCTTCTGGTTGGGAAATACGTCAGCTGCAGGTTTTATTTTCTTTTCCTCAAGGAAGGTTCATATGTATTTTTCAGTTAAGCATTTTGATTAAGTGAATCACTTCACTTTCTGTGCAGTCAGTCACGATATTCATGTTTTACAAATGGGGAAGATGCAGAACAGAGAAGGAAAGTGACTTTCATGGAGATACTGCAAGTGGCAAGGCTGGGAATAGAAACTGGAGATCTTTACTGCCAGCTCCACTCTAGTGGATGGAGACCATCCCCTACTACCCCTTATTTTTCCATCATTTGCTTTTTCAAAGTCATTATCCTTGTGGGTTTGCAGACAGTATGGTAAGTGATGTATTAAGTCACCTTTATCAATGTCATGCAATTTTATTGCAAAATAGTAAAAGGTGATACTCTGGCATTGTTCTGGAGAAAATTTTTTTAGAACTCTTTAGAATTTTCAAAAATTAGAAGAGAATTCAAGGAATGGACTTGTAAATTTCAGGAAATTATCAAAAACATTCAAAGAAATTGTTGTAAAAGTGAGAGTGTAGAAAGCCTGTAATACCTCAAGGAAAAGGAAATGATTAGTGGAATGTAACTCAACACTTTTCAATTGGGGTAATGATTTGAGTGTGTAGTAAATGAGGATTTTGAATTCCTGCCTGATCAGAGAAGTCATGTGTTCCTTCTGCAAACCACCATCTCACATAAATTTCATTTGCCAGTTGAGATGCTCTGTCTTCATGTCATGGTAGAAAACCTTTCTAAGCATCATCCTTGGTCTGGATAATTCCACAGAAGTGCAGTTTGCATCTGTGGCTGGTGTGGAACAGATTTATATGGCAAAGATCCTGCACAGATCTGGTGTTGGTGTTTGCAGTCACAGCCTGAGCCAGAGCAAACAGCAATGACCAATCTGGAAAGAATCCCAATGTCATCACTTCTTTTACCCTGGTGAAACTCTCAACCAGACATGGTTCTGTTTCCATTCTCTCCCTGGCTCATTTCTTTGACCTATCCCTGAACAGGGTCATTCTCTGTGTTTAAGATTTAGAAGAACCATTTCCTGAGCTCTTACCCCATCTGCTCTTGGAGAGACCCAGATGTTTCTTTTAAAAATACACTCTTGCAAACGTTACACCTGAGCTTGCTGACCCCTTACCAGCAGGTTCTGTTGAGGAACCCCACATGGCACCTTCTGTTACTCTTAGAGGGTGGGAGGTGAGCCGGGTTGTGCAGGAAAGCTGCACGAAACAAGCTCAGACACTAAATAACAAGTTTCAGCCTAGAGTAAGATTTTTATGACTGAATTATGAGCCTCCTGTAATAGAAACTGTAAGGGAAATTCAAACAGGCTATTCATTGCAGCAGGGCCAATATATTAAGATGAGTAAGATTTTCTAAAGGTATATACTAAGCAATTTCTGTTCTTTTTACTTGCTTCATTAGGAGGAAATCCTTTGCAGATGCATTTCCAATAAATGTGTGTGCTGATTTAAGAGTTCCTGTATTGGAGTCAGTCACCCCTGCCAAGGCTCAGAAAACACCACGTTCCTAAAGCCATCAGGGCTGTACTGCGGTTACACGCTCCTCTCTGCCTTTGGCTTTCTCTAATCTTCATCTGACCTGCGGTAAATTCACGCTGACTGTTCTCACCCTCAAGGAAATGAAGTAAGAGCAAGGTTTCTGAGAGTATAAAGTTCTGAAAATGAATATCATGGTCCTGAAGCCTCTTGGCTGTTTTAGGAAACGGTACAAGTCCACTGGTCATGGTATTCTGTTCAGTTGACAGAACTGTTTTGTGGAAAGGCTGAAACTTCTCCTTTGAGAAGGGCAGCTTCAGTGATTCTTGGTCAACGAAGGATTCCCTGAAATTCTGCCTGAAATTTCAAACACAGAGGGAGAGAATCAATCCACCATTATCCATGGCTTGGTGGCTCTGTCACACAGCAAGAGAAGAAAGCTGGTTAAGTCCCTTCTCTGCCTGATTCAGGTCAAGGATTTGAGTCTCAGTTGAGATCTTCTGTCATAGCACTCACTTCACCTGGTCCAGTTTTTTTCTAATATTTACATGCACTAGAACAGTTCTTTGGAAAGACATTGAAAAAAAGGAAATAAGGATTGCCTTCTAATTTAAAAAATAAAATTCTCAGTCAGAACTCTTTTATCCAGGTCTCATTCTTCAGGAGCAGTTTGTGTAAAGTTCACAATATATGTGCATAAATACGTTAGCCACAAATCAGTGTGAGAACCAGAGAAGCTTTAAGTTAAAAGTGATGCCTCTAAGCACATTTACAAAGGACACACGGCAGAGCTCTACACTGAAGTAAGAACTGCATCCACAAAAGCAATTCTTGCCATTGAAATAAGAGAACAATTTTGTTTCCATAAAGAATCATCTGCACTGGGCTCCTTCTCGCTGTGCATGAGATAATAAGGTTATTTTGTTTCATTACTGGTTCTCTTCTTTTCTTCCCGTGCTAAGCCTCTGTGCATGCTACTGTGAGGAGAAATTCGTGTTTCATCCCTGTAGAAGTGCTTTGCCGTTGTGTATCTGGATGCTTAGGTGTATTTGGGGAACAGGCACCTCTGCCAGAAACAACTGAGTAAAAAAAATAGGTATCAGCATAAATGGTCCCCTATTTTTCCTGAATATTCATATTCTCATGGGAAGTATTTCCACAGACTTCCTTTAAAGGAATGAAGTGTTTGGAAAGCCTAAAGGGACAAAAAAATCATTTCCTCTGACTAAACATCCCTAAAATGTTAAACATAATTTTCATAATACACAAAAATATCTGTTACTTCATTTGACTTGCGCCAAAAAAAAACTGGTTTTCTGCCAACCTCTTCTTTCCTTAGCTTCTCTCAAAAAGACATTTCCATTCTGAGACCTGTTGCAAAAGAAATTAGGGAATCTCACCAATGGAATAAAAAGAAATATCAACTTTGTAACAGACGAAATTGGACGAAATTATTTCTATTTCTTGTTCTTCAGTGTTTGATGTATGTTGTTATTGACACAAATCCAGAAAGATTCTTATTTCTGTCTGTCCAGGAGCACATGCAAGACAGTAACTTCTCACTGTTTTCAGCTGCAAGGCACCTGCAATAGCACTTTGATCTCCAGGGGGCTTTTCCCAAGAGATCTAAAGACTGGGACATAAAAACTGTGCTCTGTGGACACCAGGCTACCAGGACCAGTCAGGCTGTTCCAACACACACAGGCTGAGGCTCTGGCCTGTGAGAGGCTGTGGTGTCCATCAGCACCAGGGCACTGTCAGGAGGGTTTTACACTGGCACCAGTATAAAGCACCTCTTCTTTCTTTTCTCTGCTCTGAAATCATGGAACTCTTTTTCTTAACTGCTTTTCATTACAGTTCTCTCTGGAAAAATACCAGTCATTTAAAGGTTAATAGAATGCTGATGTCACTGTAATTAGAGCAGAGGAAAAACATTTCTGTAATTACTGCTAATGCTTTCCTGCTGTTCAGCCAATAAGATATGGCCCCCAATCTGAGATGGAAGGTGGGTGTAGACATCTGTGTGTGCGAGAACTTGTGACAGGGTGATCAGACTAGTGCAGAAATGATGCCTGAGTCACTGGGAACATGTTGGAAATTGGTCATTAAGCAACCCACCTGGAAAAAATAGAAGTCAAAATGTCAAGGATGAGGATGTCATAAAAATGCAGTTTACGGCACTGGCTAGCTAAAAAAATTCAGGACATGGACTTAATCAAAATTCATGTTTTGATTTCACTACACAGCCTTACAAGCAATCCCATTAGTGTGGGAGTTTTACATTTTCAGAAATAGCTGTGATGCTGCAGAGCTGACCATGCACGGGAGCCTGTGGGACTGACCCCTGGGACACGGCTGGCAGTGGGTTACACCCGGATCATTATCCCTAAAGTTGGTGTGTTCTGTGCCTGGTCACTTCCCATGGACTGAGTTGGTGCCTTGAAGTGCACGGTGAGGTCTCTGCTCTGCCTCCCAAAGTGGGAAGTGGCATTTCAGAGCTCACTGAGCAAACATAGCAGCTCAGCTTGGGAGATTTTCTGTTCCTCTGATGGGAGATCTCTCAAAATTCAATTTATAGTTATTCAAATTTCTGTGTTGTCAAAAGACCGTAAAAAGAGAAAAATTGCTGCATTGTACTTGTTTCAAGAAATGCCAGTTCCTTTCCCCATTTTCCAACAGAAGTTTGAAATCGGTGGGTTTTTATTAGAAAAAGCATTTGTTTGCCTGCACCTAAGACCTTAAGAAAACAACTCTCTACAAATAAGGTGTCATGTGAGTTTTGCTGACTTTAATGGAATTGCATTTGCTCAATTGCTAATGAAATTCTACAGTCTGATGGATGCTCTGGTGAAGACACACTAACTTCCTTCCCTAATCCTCCTGGCATGGCACTGGGCTCAGGCTAATTAGCTCTGTCCCTCAGAGCTGCTCCATCCAGTAGTAGCTCAGGCATCCTGTGTGCTGCGGTATTTCACGGTGCAGAAATGCCCCAAAAAACTCATCAACGAAGAGTAAATTTTGCTGTTTCTCTGTCTACTCTCCTGTATTTCCCAGATTCCCTTTGGCAGACCTGTCGTTCCTCACCTCATGGTTTCCACGTGTCACAGTGGATGTGGATTGTAAGGGGAAAAAAAAGAGTTTACCAAAAAGTAGCTACATGTTTCAGTGCAGAGCTGGCATCCCCTGGAGGAGCCTGGGATGAGAGAAGGAGCACGTGCAGGTGAAGGTCAGAAACACCGAGAGGAGTTGGAGAATGTGATAATAGACAGGAGCAGATAACGGGAAGAGTTTCACGGCACAGGGAACAAGGAGGGCAGATCAGGAGGAAGATACATAGGCCTTTGAAACGTCAAATCTTCCCCTTTCCAATTTGACATATGAAAGTGAATTATATCTGAATGCTTATGGGGATTTAAAACTGAGAAACAGCCAAGGTTCTTTTCGGACTTCTTTTCAGTGTTCCGGCAGCTCCGTTTTCACTTTGAAACACAAGTGGCAAGCAAATGCTCCGAATGGGAGCTGTACAGCTCCGAAAGGCACAGCCTCCAGAGATAATCATTACAACAGCAGGTGCTCCTTTCCTGTACCATCTCTGCAGTGATCAGGACTCTTGTACAGACTCTGAATGTTGTACCGAACTGCCCCTAAGTGATTTTAATGATTTGGAATTGCAAATAAGTTATAGTTTAGCTGTACAAACTCAAATGTAATACCTGAAACCTGAGTATCTATTTCTGTACTACTTTTAAGTGAACTAAACTATCTGAATTTTACCTGGTGCTGTGGATGTAGTCTGCATTAACTTGTGATCATGGCTGGGAATCTGACAGACCTGAGATCTTCATGGTCTCAGCCTTAGGACAGGCTTTTTTCATACAGGCCAAATTGATTAATAAGAATTAACACCCGAAGGCTTAGCATAAATTTATTATCTCTAATTCTTTTCAAGCTGTTTTAACTGAGCATGACATAGAGTACAGACCAAATAAGTCAGACATTTCAAGCAAAACCAGAAATTGGAGGAATGGTACCTCTTTTATAGATCCAAGAGTTCTTGACAATTCAGGTAATAAATACATAGGAGAATGAAGGATACCATTTATATCTTGGATCTTCAGAAAACAGGAATCCTCCCCCTCAGTTAAGTGCAATTGCTGTGATTCAATGCAAATATTAAATTAATTGCTTTAATTCAGTGGGAAGATCACTGTTCAGGAGGTGGTTCATCCCCTCACTTTTAGGTTCCATTTCCAGCTTTTTCTAGCTGTCACTTCTGTTTAGACTACATCAGGCTAAAATGAAACTAATCACAGACATGCAGTGTGGCAAATCTGCCTGACCAGAAATTTCTCTTCACTCTTCTGGCAGGATTAGATCCTAACACTGTGCTAATTCAGCCAGGCTTTCCCTCTGATCAACAGAGTGACTAATGGTCCTGACTGTGGCGTTTGTCTCAAGGGCAAAGCAGACCGTGGCAGCCAGGAACTGGAGCTGTCACGTTGGGCACCCAGCAGAGTTTGCATTGCTATAAAACTTGGGGAAGCCGTGGCCACGCAGAGATGCTGCTAGAGGGGAGCATCGGCAGAGGACCTGTCGTTTGCTCAGGCTCACGGGAAGGAGTTGGCTTCTTCAGGCTCCAGAGGAGCGACCCTTGGACACGGAGAATGCTTATTTAGATTGTAAGGGGCAGTTTGCCAGTGAGGTGGAAGCCACGTTATGGGTGTCAAAGAGCTCTCAGGCCTTTCTGAATCCTTTTTCACCTGTATTCCTTCTCCTCTTCTTACTCCTGTTGTCCTCTGCTCCTTGTTCCCCTTGCTCCCATGACTTGAGATTAGTGAAGACAAGGTGATAATACACAGCAAACAGTTCTCTGTCAGGAAAACATGTGCACAGATCTTGTCCTTTTCACCAGATATTTAATTTTAATTTGTTACAGTACAGAAAACAGAGGTGTACGGAAACCGTATTGACTGATATAAGCTTCTCAAAGGAAAATCTGATATGGATTTCATGCACATATTGATGGAAAAGAGCATTTCATTTTCTCAGATAGCTAATGGCATAGAACTCTCAAGGACATTTAAAACAATGAGATAGTTTTGTAAAAAAAAAAAACCATAATAAATTGTGTGAGTTAATTCATCAAATTCCTTTAAAACCAATACGTGCTCATTATTGCTTGTCCTGGTTTTGGCTGAGAGGGAGTTCATTTTTTTCATTGCTCATAATCTGAATCTGTGAATAACATTTTTGCTTCATTTTTAAATGCCCCTACTGCGCTGCACAATGATTTCAGCAACTTCATGTGCAGTTTTTTTATCGAGGGGCAATTTGCCCTCAGCAGCTCTGGCACTTTCAAGGTGAGTAAGAATAGTGATAAGGTAATAGTTTTGCTATTGCAATTAAAGGTGAAAATTATTTCTTTTAAATTTGCAAACACTTTCAGTGGATACTGGACATAAACTTACAGCTATAGAATCACTCCAAGAATCTACACTAACTTTCAAAGCTCAAAGCACTAGCATAAAGAAGGAAAATGAGATGTAATGTACCAGTTTCTGTAATTCCCACTTTCATAACCCTGCTATCAACAGTTATTCTAATAGTATAGTAATGGGGAGAATTGTCAACATAGGCAAAAAGATTCTGTACCTTTTATTGTAATATGAAATTCATGAGTATCTTTACATGCACACTTGCTAAATGCAATAGTCAATCCCGTTGAAATGGTTTTCTCCTTTACCTTTTCCCTTGTGTCTGAGCACCTAAGGAAAAATGTGTTTTCATTTGTTTCTGTCTTAGCACAACAGTTACACAGTATTTTTCATGACAGAAACCAACAGAGCTCTCAGTAATCTATTAAAAAAACCCCAAAACCACAACAAACCACAAATACAACGCAAAGAAGAGAAAAAATAAGCAAAAACCATGGGATAAAAACCTGTTAATAATATTTCTGCTATTAAGCGACGCCTTCTGTGCCTTTAAACTTGCACTGTTTCCCTTGCCAAATGGCTGTTCTTTTTTGCATGTGCTGGCTTTTGCCTCTCTAGATAAAAAAATACTGCTGTGGTAGTATTAATAGTGCAGGCAAATGGTTTAATCGCAGGAAGGGACAAGAAGTTTCCTTGTAATTGGATAGGAGTATCTTCCCCTGGTTGAAAGTTTAGCTCGTGGCCATTTATAACCTTTCTATTTCCAGCTGAAACCTGAATCCCTGTTCTTTACATGGAGAGTGCTGCTTTCTGAGAATATTCCCCTATAACTGAGAGGAGGGGCTGAGTGTTGAGCGTGGAATCACAGGTCAATATTAGGCCCCTAAATTTCTCAGAGAAACGTTCACTTCTGTCAAATTCTTTGCTGCAAAGTATGGAGCTCTGCAGATCCCCTGACACAACTTGGCTGGCTGACGGTGATCCACAGACACCACTTCAGGAACCACTACCCGGAACCAAAGAACGATATGAAAGGCAAACGGTAGCAGGGATTTCTATCACAGCTGAGTTATGTTGTTCAGCACTGCAGTATCATGCTGTTTCTTGATCCCAGTTTGAGAGAATTTTCTTATCTATAAAATAGTAGTAGAAATGTCAAGTGCAACCGCTGCACTTGGAAGAGCTGTCTTACTCCTCACCGTGAGTGTTACACTGAGGAAAAGAAGGTGAAGAGCCATTTCATGTTTCTCTAGGCATCAGTGGATATTTGCTTCCACACTTTCCACTGCAGAAAAATGGTTCTTTCCTAGTATACATGGGCTTGTGTCTGACTATTACAAAATATTTTTTAGAATTTGTGTTCCTAGTGTGCTCATTTGTTATATAACAGAGGTTCAGTCTGTGTCATGAAATTGCAGCCTCTTTGTCTCCTCAGTTTAGTGCAGCTAAGAAGGGGCAATTAGGCTGAGAAAATAAATGTGTGTTTCACATGAACCTGCAGCAGCTTGAAGTGCCCTCTGTTCACAGCCTCTTAACCAACAAGTTTTAATTTAGGGAGGTTGTATTAGGTGCACAGCACGAGCTTATAGCACACTGAAGTGTCCTTGTTCACACAGGCAGGTAGCTGTTGTGTAAATATTCTTCAGTTTTAAGATGGGGACAAAAGTATCAGCCTGTGATCAGATCCTGTTAAATGGCTTCATGCTGTTATTTAAGGCACAGGGAATGTAGCTAGTTACAGATTTTGATATTTGCAGTGCACTGTCTGTATTTTGCCTGTGGCACAGCATGAAGTAAGAGAGCTTATTACAGGACCTAAGTATGGTACACATGAAACTTGTCTGGGCCTCAATTTTAGTAGCAGTTCTGTCATTACTTTTCCCATGCAAAGTTGTACTCTTTCGGCCAAATGAGTTTTAACTTGAATTGAAGCTGTTTCTCAGGAACAGATTTGCTTTAACCATCACTTTCATTCTCCACCTGTATGTGTTGGGCCATGGTTTTTTTCAAAACCTGGCTACCTCTCTCATGAGGCATTTAATCTTTTTTACTTTTTTGAAAATAGATGTGTGAGAAGGCCTTGTGTGAGCTACCAGAGCTTGCTTTCAAAACTCAACGAGTTCCCGGTTGTACGAGCCCTCTGCAAGATTGATTCAAGTCAATAGAGGATTTAGAAGTGAAAGGGGAGAAAAATCAGGTCAGCAAGAAATATGAATAGACTGATTGAATTGGTGGGAAATGCTGTGGTAAAAGACAGAGGATTCCAATTCCATTTATTATGAACTGGGAGTCTGAGATGCTTAATAACAAGGAAGGACAGTACTGCTTGAGAATTGGATTGAATTGGCAGAGCACACCCAAACATTCTCCTTCCAGCAGAATGATTGAATATGTAGCATAACTTGGTACAAGTCCTTGGTCTCTCTGCTTTTTAATAGGAGGACTGTGAATGTAACTCCTGAGGAAAAGATCAGTGGTGTTTCCTTCCACCAAAGGAATGAAGTGTCTAAGAATGCATTTGATACTCCGTGGTTTTGTGGTTTCTGTTTTAAAATAGTGGTGACAAAATCTGGGTGGACCTAGTTCATCATGGGCTATTCAGAAAGGTCAGGATGAAGTCCTGGTCCAATGATCAGTTCCAGAGTCCTTATTACTGCTTACACACAGCTATCAATACGTTCCAGAGTATGGTTTGCTGTCCTTTAAGTCCTAGATTTTGCTGTAGTAAAAACATTCCCCACTGCACTGAAAATCGATACAGGCAGGAAGGAGTATGTCTTGGATACTCTAGGAAGAGTTAAATTTGAAACAAAAATCCTAGCTTCCCTTAAAACCTATTTATAAGAGAAGTACCCAGCGTTGCTAAAATGTGCTGTCATGTGGGTTTTGGATCATGAGAGGCAGATGTTCTCTGGGGTTTTGTCATCTCCAAATGAGATAAATAATTTAGGCCCGTGATTGACTTGTTACAGACATGCAAAAAATCACAAACACAACAGAACCCCAAACTTCATTGGGGAATCCAGTCACTCGTTCTGTATAAATATTCAGTGGTAGGAGATGAGACAGAATTTCTCACTATGGCATTATGCATGCACCCAGCATGACGGCATTTTAATTCTCTTCTTAGATGGTACAGTGCTGTCACCCCACAGAAACTAGAAATGAAAAAGCCTGTGCCAGCCTGCACATTCCCCATGCTACATGGAAGAAAAGCTATCTGAAGCAACTGAGGGCTCAGAGGTGGCAGAGAATGTCTGGATTAAAGTTTGATGACAAAGGTACACATACCCCGAAGATCTGACTGTTATCATTGCCATCTGACACTTGAGAGTGCTGCTCAGCAGAGTGTGAATTGATGACATGCTGTTTGTTTCTCCTTATGCTAACTGCCTGTGTGGGCATGGCTTGTGTGTGTGTGTGTGTGTATATATATATATATATATGTAAAAGTGGACTCAGCTCTCACCATTACCTGGAAGTCAATGTAGAGCCATCAGAGATTTGGAAATTCATAGCCCAGGTTTGTGTATTTGTGTACAACTTCTTTATGTGGAGAGACCCTCCCCAGGCAAGTTAAAGTCACTGATTGTAATTGCCCATGGAGAAGTTTCATGAAGTTAAATAAACTGCAGCAAACTGTGTCAAGTTTCCCATTTGTCCCTCGGTAGGTGAGCTCTAAATATCTTCACCACGTTTTCTAACAGCCTTCCCAAATCCTTCATGAGTCCAATTTCCTGATGTCAGAACAGGACTGGGTTCTGCAACCACATCAAAGTTAACTTGTGGGATTTTGCTTTGCTTTTCATAGTTAGGGATGCTAAGCTTCAATAATGTGCTTAGCGCTGTAAGAGACAGCAAAAATGACACTTGGTGGCCCAAGGAGTGTGCAGTGTAACGACAGACAGGCAGTGCAGAGTGCGCTGGGAGACCCGGGGAGCGCGCTTCTGAGAGAAATGGTGCTCTCTGAAATAATGGTTGGGTGCCTGACAACATTTACATTAACACTGGTGAGTATTCATGGCTTCAAGAATGACGAGAGTTTAGGGAAGGGATTTGGCTTCAGCAGATTTTACTCTGCCACATGCAGAGGGATCAGATCAGTCAACCATTGATGCTACAGTCATATACGTTCCTTCCTTCCTTTTTTTTTCCCCATGTGGTGTTCGAGCCTGCTTTTTGATCTGTGCCCCTTACGTTCTGCACTCTGGCTAACAGGCTGCTCGCAAACGCAGAGGAGTTTGCATCTTGCCAAATGTGTAATTACTGCAGTACTCGGGGCACCTCACTGCATACTAAGGGAGTTTTGCTGGCCTTACACTGATGTCAGATATTGCTGTACCAAAAAATCGTCTCCAAGAAAATAAGCTTCTTTAGTCTATGATTTTTAGTAAGTCCTTCAAAGTAAAATTGATATATTTGGGCCCTTACTTCCTTTTCCTTAGTTATGTGGATATGTGTGGGATTAAAACTTCTTTCTCTATTAGTGATCTCTCTCCTGGTTAAATAAGTGTATTTATTGAAGGGACAATTCTATTAGTAGCAAAAAGTGTCTGAAGACAAAAAGTGAGAAATTTTCAAGCATGCTAACAATGCAAATTGCTAAGCTGTTTTGGGGCTGATTTTAGAACAGAATACACATGAGGAAATAATTTGTCATATGCTTAACTTGTATTTGGAATAGATTAATGAGCATGGTATCTAAAATCTGGGTCATGCAGTAAAAGTGAAAAAAACCTGACACGCAGCCCAAGCGAAGTCAATGAAATTCTCAAGTTAGGAACTGGAATAGGCCTTAAGAGAAAACAAGAGGATCTTTAGGGTAAAGCTGATGAATATGACACACTTCCCTTTGCTCTAATTCTTTTGCCCTGCTTGAGCTTTTGTTCCAGGTACAGATCCCGGGCTTGCCTGTATTTTAGCCTTCTGACTCTAGAAGCAGCTGAAGGCTCATCGTTTCCCATTGCAGATGTGTGAGAAATCAGTTCTCAGCACCCAGTAACTGTTTGCTAATTGTGATTACTCTGAAGCAAATGGATCTCCCCCTTAGAGCAGTGATGCAGTCTCTATGAAGCCTGACAGGACTCATCCAGTCCAGGCTCTAACAAAGGAATGTGTTGTTGTGTAAGGGGCCAATTAGTAGATCTATAGCTTTACTCAGACGGCAGCAATTACTGTAGTCATGATTTGTCACGATTACTTTGTGAATATTAATTATCAGCTTCTCAATCTATTTCCTCTGAAAGAGGCACCAACCACCGATGATGACCAATTTCTGATGGACTGGTTTGGGTTTTTCTTCTGTTACTGCCGTTGCCTCGGGCCTCACCTGCACTGGGTGGCTTCAACAGAAACACTCTTGCTCTTTCACAAGAGCTGCTGTAACTCATCTGTTCCTGGTTGAGAGTCCTCACAGAGACTGGTTTTACCTGCAGATGTTGTGCAGTGTTGTAAATGAGTGTTTTGTTGTCTTCTCTACAATGGTTGAGTGGGAGTTCATTTACGGTGCACCGCGGGATGCCTCCCTGGGATTGTGAAATCCTTAACATCAGTGCACTTGGTCCTCTGCACCCCATCAAACTTTGTTTCACAAACTTGGTGATTGCTTTAACTTGTGTACTGACTTCTCTTCAAAAGAAAAAAGCAGCCTCTGTACAGTTGTCTCTTTGTCTCGTACTCTAAGCTACATTTTCTTGTGATTTTTTACTTGCTTTTTAGCAGAAATGGCAATTCCTGGGAGGCTGTGTTTCTGCTTAGCTCGAGAAGCAGCGAATTGAATTTAATTAGAGGCGAGTGTGATCTGGTGATGTGACAGGCAGGCTTTGCCCAGCACCACCGACAGCACAACTTCCCCAGCTCCGAAACGGGATGGGCAGCAGGTCAGGGCACCCTTTTTCCCCGACATCCACACGCCTCAGCTTGCTGCACTTCACCTCGTTGTGCCTGTGAGTGTCTCAGCAGAGTCTGCAGGTGGGGACTTGTTGAAGCTCTCCCTGTGCTCAGGCAGCACCGGCTGCTCCGCGGATTTTCCATGGATTCCACAGCCCTGGACCTCCAGCACCAGCAACCCCTTTGTCAGCAGAGGCCAGAGAGAAAACACCACTACAGTGTGGGAGCAGAGCTGGTGGCTCAGCTGTACAGAAATCAATCACCAAGTTGAGCCCCTGGCAGGGGCTGTGAGGGCTGATAAGGCGGCATCCTCAGCTGGAGCAAACGTGCCTCATCTCACTGCACCTCAGCTGCTCTCCAGAGGGAGGCACGTCCAGCTTCCCGGGACTGGATTGCTGATTCACTGTGAGACTTCTGGGGGTTATGTGGAAAGAGGAAGTCCGAGGCTGTCAGGAGAAAAGGAGGAATCTTCATTTTTGGCAAGTGGCAGGGAGATGTGGTAATAGAAAATAGAAGGAAAAAACATTGTTGTGACAAAATGTGGATCTTCGCTGTTCTCCATTCGTGAGCCTTCATTTGAGAAGAAATCGAGAGATGGGATTTGCAAAGTGGCTTATATATGGGTTGTGGTTTTACTAAATATATACTATTGTTGACCAAGCTTTCTTCTTTCATCTGAAAAAATAAACAAATTTCAATCTCTAACAAGCCAAATTCAACATGAGATCAGATCACTGCAGCTGCTACAACTTTGCCACGTATATCCACAGAGTCAAGAGCTAGTGCTTTAAAAAAATGCATGTTTTGTGGTTTTCTTTCATCTTGAAAATCAACAGGATAATAAAGATAGCAAGCATTTTTCTGAAGTAATTGTTAAATGTCACAGAGGCAGTTAGGCATTCCATAATTAGCTAGAGAAACACATATATCTTTATACATTGACTCTTTGAAGTGTTTTATTGCAGTTTGACAATCATTTTGGGATACTGAGTAAAGGTGTTTACACCCTCAGCCTTCATGGCCACACCAAAGCAGGAACCAGCAGGAGGTTCAAGATCTTACAGTGTTGCAAGTGAAGGCAAGTAGTTTGCAGCTGAGTTGTTTGTTGCTGTGAAGATTTTATTTTCCTTAATTCAGAGACCATAAAATGGTACAGCAGATAAAATATTTGATGTGTGCAAAAGATTAAGTTGGAGACTGCAGTGCGGGTCAGTCTGAAACATATGTACCAAAAAAAAAGCATGGTTGAATGTGGCAGTAATCATTTTTTCTTCTTTAATTCAGGTGATCCTTACAAACTTGCCTGGACATTTTGTGGGAGGGACAAGAGCTCTGTTGTTGTGAAACCTCTACAATCATGTCTCAGAGCTTTCCAGATCACCTAGACTTGTAGTGGACAATGGGCTAATGTTATCTCATCCTCTCCCTTGTCTTTGACTTGCAGCCCCTGCCTGTCCCCAGTGAAAACACCAACCTCACAGTCTCGGTTTGCTTTTTGCTACACCCCAGAGTGGAACCAAGTGTTCAGTGCAAGTTGTTATCTGGGTGTGCTTTGTTTTAACCTGTTGGCGTTAGAGGAGATTCAAATAACCCAGTAAAGCTTCCAGGAGACCACCCCTCATAGTTTAAGGAATCCCATTTAAATGATTCACAAGCTGGTTTCCAGCAACAAGTAGGTGGAACTGTCAGTGGGGCTGCTATTCCATTACATAGCCTGCTGGGCAGCTGGGCCCTGAAATTTTTGGAGGCCGTGCAGATGGAACCAGAGAAGTTGGAACAGCTTCTGTGCCCAGAGGAGCAGCCAAACTTTTGATGTCCAAAACCTCTCTGTCCCCACCATTAAATTTCTACAGCGGTTTCCAGAATCCCAAATTGAACACTCAGGCTCTCTGCTTCGTAACTGTCTCCACTGAAAATCCAATTGACGCTGGAAAGCGCATGTGTGCACGGGCAATGTGCAATACACCTGAAAGAAATGTGTCTATGAGACAGACAGTGGTAAGATTTGCCTTTTGAAAAGCCATTATCTGGAGAAATGAAGGGTGCTGATTTTACAGCGTTAGGAGATCCTGCTGAATGGAGGGAAAGCAGCATGGCATGAACCTGTGAAAAGCTGGAAAGTGTACAAAGGACCGATCCCAGAGCTCCTAGCAACAGCAGCTGTGCTGTGACACACAGACTGATGTACCCGTTGTCTGATCCATAGGTTTCACTTCTAGGACTATTATTTCTTGGCAGCCAACCTAACGTAATTACGTGTGTTTTCCTGCAACAAGCAAACACTTTATGTGGCTGAGGAAACAGCTGCACTGCACTGAAGAGCTCATTTGCATAAATAGGAAAGTATAGTCGCAGAATTGCAAAATTACATATTGTGTAGGGTTACGTGTTAATGTCAAGGATTATAAATACCAATAGGGATTATAAATACCTATAATGCCTTTTTATTTAAAAGGAATTAATATTTAGCCACTTTGAACATTGAAAGACAGTTTGTCACCTGACTATTTAAAAGTGTGACTATTTAGTCTAAAAATAATTTTGGATGTGACTCTGAACTGGAAATCTTCGCATCTTCCCTTATTTTCTGGTTTGAGCTACTCTGCAGAGATGGAGAGGCAGAGAGACACCTTCAAAAAGGATTGCCAAGCCAGATAAAATTTGCCTCATTTTCTTTGAATTTAAACTATGCTTCTTGTTTGTAAATTCATAGAAGAGTTCCTGGAGGAACCTGGTAAAACTTCTTGTGTGTGAACTACATAAGACAGGAACTAAACTCCAGGCTGCGAGTAACATGACCAGGGGTACTCACTGAGTCATAACATGAAGTGTTTCCAGAAAAGGCCTAATGATAGCACAAGTATTTGTGCAGATGTGTGTCTAAAAGAACAGATTTGGTGGAGAAAAACTTAAAATGTTTGTTTCAGTCCCTCACCTGCTTCACTTTGTGACCATACAAGTGCTCGTGCCACACAAGAAAGATGTAGAAACTAGAAAAGGAAGGCTAAAAATGTGGAAGATACGGACACAGCACCAGCCTGTGGTGCCCTAAATGATATGTGGATTTACAGCACCACGCTGGGACAGCTGAGTTCCTGCTCTGTGCAGGGGCAGCTCGGCAGGGAGACCTCCTGGAGAGGGTGCAGCTTAGGTGGTGTTTAGCCCAGTGCTTTAAAGGAGGCTTGGCACCCATTCTGTGTTACCACAGGGCAGGGAGGCTGTAAACTGCACACACTTCTGTAGTGGGGACAGAAACCCCTGAGAACGGAGCTCCCTGGGCTGCTGGGGCCATCTCAGCCCTCTCTGCCTCTGCCCCCAGAGCCCCTGTGCTCACAGCACAGTCAGCACATTGCAGTGCTGACACAGTGCAGTGGGTCCAACCAAAGCTCTTGGTGCTGGCCTCAGAGTGATGTGTTGTTTTGTTTTCTTGGGTGGTTTCATGCAGATTTGATTGACGTGGTTGGTTTCAGCTGATAGATTCGGTTGTGCAATTTGTTCAGCTTTTAATGAAGTAAGAGCAGAAAAATGCTCCAAGTGTCATGACAGCATGGTGAGATGAGCTCTAACTCATCTTCTCATGATATTTCAAAATATGTTGCCACATTTTTCCTCCAGCTGTTTATTCAGCCCATCTGCTGGATGCTGCATTTCTTGCTGGCAATAGAAAATCCAGTCTCAGTGCCCAGAGGGTGAGGAGGTTTTTTCTGAGTTGGTTTTTGCTCACAGTTTTAACTTTAAGACTTGGCACTAAAGCAGCTCAAGAGCATGAACACGGACTGTTGAACGATACTGAGGCATTTCTGAGAGCCTGCTGCTCTCCAAGAGGAAGTCCTACTTGCTTTCATCCTTCTCCTTCCACCAGCTTTTCGTGAACAGATCAAACATTAACCAGAAAGAAAATTAACCTTGTTTTGGCCAAAGCAGCGTGGGCTCAGTGGCTTGAGGGCACAGTGAGAAGCAGAGGAAGAGGAAGAGCGAAGGAACCAACCCTCCTGTGGGCAAGCTGTCAAATTTGCCTTTTCGGATTACTGATTGCACGACACGACCCCACTGTCACCTCCAGCAAGAAGATGGTAACCCAGATCCAGAGGGAGGAGGTGCCCAAAGCTCTCAGGGCCATCTTTAGCTTTCCTGGCAGCAGATTGTTGTAGCTCTTGAATGACTGGTTTGCATCAGCATTTTGGGCCTGGAGAAGATAAACTGTTAACTATGTAGCCAATACATCCTTGTTACCTAGGGAAGAAGGCATTGGACTGTTACCAAAAATTTGGTAAAAATAAAAAAAAATTCCTTAACTCCAACATAGCATTAAGAAGCAGGCATTCTTTATTTGTTCTGGATGCATGAGGGGATGTCTTCTCCAAAACAGCACAGAAATATTCCTAGAATGCCTGTCCTCGCTGATATCCTTCTCCGAGCACAGGAATCACACAGCTGGAAGAACATAAGAGAGGTGCAGGAATGCATGGGGTGGGGGGGAATAGGAACTTTTTAAACTGGCTTTGCTATAAAGCGTGAGGGTGAACATCCACATCGGCTTGCATTCATCAGCTCTTGGCCATGCCCTCCCACCCATATATTCCTTACCTCTTTCATCACCAGTGATGCACAGGAAGCTGATTCATCTAAAATTTCCTGTGACAAAAAAAGAGAAGAGCTTGAGGCATGATGGAGATGCTCCCTTACTAGCAGGCAAGTGTGTGATGAGGAAATACTTCCTCTAAACACTGCTGGTACCTCGGAGACAACAGCAGTCGGATGAGACAATCCACAGGGCTTTTGACTGTTTCCTTGGACCCAAACTGATTTTCTCACCATGTGGTTTAGAATGGGAGGTTACTGGGATGATTTGGAAACCTGCAAAGAATCCAGGTTTGGTTTTGTGCTGAAGCAGGCGTACTGGAACCGGTGTGTATTTATAATAAGCTAAAAAGAGCTGCTGTGGGAAAATAAGAGGCCAGTAAGAAGATGTGGAATTAAAGAGGAGAACAGGTGATAAATAGGAGAAATATGAGTTAGAGTCACATGTATGAAAGGTACATGAAATAGCACTGCTTAGAACAATGCCAGTAAGTTAGTGCAGACTAATCAAATGTACATATAATGAGCAAAGATGAGTGAACTTGCAGCATTTTTCTTGTTGCTCAAAAAGGGGAGCAGAAACCTGTATCAAGATACCTTCTGGGTACTCTTACAGCTCTTGCAAGCTGCAGGAAAGTGTCTCCAGCTTCAGAAGAGGATGTTTGTGCTTTTCAGGCGATCTTGCCGAGACGAATAAACAAATAGGGCCGGGAAATGGCCTTTTTTGAATTTAAACAGGTGCATTACTCAGAGTGGGAAGACTGACTGAGAATTGATGGAGCCCTGTGGACTTGCTAAAAAGACTGGATGATGAAAGAATGATAACACGTGTGAGAACTGAAGCTGAAAAGGCATGTCAGTTAAAAGTGAGGCTGGAAATGCAACAGGACTCTGTCTTGTTCTCCAAGTTGTTTGAAATTCTCAGGCATAAGCCTCTTAACACTTGCTTGAAGAAGACATGCTAAAGATTACCAGCCTGGAGGTATTAGGGTATGCAAGGCATTAGGAATGGTAATTACCATGACCTCATACATAAATAATCATTTAATAACACAGCTGATTTCTGGAGACTTAACAGGGTGCTGTCAGTGTAGAAAACACAAAAAGGAAATTTCTTGAAGCAGGAAATGCCTTCAGTCTAAGAACTATAAAGGAAAGGAGCTTTGAAAAACAAAAAAGCAAGCGTTATCGTGTTCCATAAAAAGGCAGTGGAGCTGAGCAAGAGATGCTGCACAAGAACCTGTCGGCAGGTTTTCAGACTTGGCAATGTGAAGTGCTAATGATAAGCTCCTAAACAGAGCAGGCCAGGGCTGGATGATACTGCAAAATATCAGCTCCCACTAGACCAGCACATTTTTCTGATACCTTTTCAGATGAGCTGTTTTCCAGTTAGCTGAATTATGAACATAAAGTCTAATTTTAGAGATATTTGTGTTTGAAAAGTGGGACTTTATCTATACAATTACTTAAAATGTCTGGTTTGTTATCTTGTTTATTACTCTGTTGTCCGAAATCTCATCAATTTTATGGTTAGCATCAACTCTGGCAGTGTTTCCAGAGCCAAATAAACTGCACAACAACTTTACGGTGTAAGATGTGTAATAACTTGTCATTCATTGTGCAGCTCGACAATATTTATTCATAGCTTTAGCATTTGCAACTTGATAGCCTATTTTAACAATACTGCAAAAAAAATGTCCTCAAATAAACATTTCTGTAACTAAGCAATCCTAATGAATTTACATCATATACGGTAAGTGCATTTAATTTTTAATTTAAATGTAACTCCGGTTGGAATAGCCCCGAAATCATTAATGGAAAGTCAACGAAAAGTCATGAATGCTATTAATTGTGAGTAGGAGACTATTTTTAGTCTCTGTTCCCCATGATCACGGAAGACTTGTTCTTAAAAAAACTTGGTTTTGAGAATGAGTCCTAGATCTGTGCTGCAGATTTCTACAGGGAGAGATATTTTTAAAGTGGCAAATCATATCCAGTTAAGGCAACAATTGAATAGAAAACTTTAATGCTTAATCGCAATCTGTAGATTTTGCTGTTTAATATATAAATTTTCTCAGTTACAAAGGAAGATTTAAAAGATGAACTATTGATTATTACAGACATTTACATTCCTGCATTGAATTTTTTCCCCTTTTCTCACCCAACTTTTAAGAAGTGTCCTTCTGAGGGCAGTACTTAGCTAGAAATGAATTATCCAAAGCTGTGGATTAGTTTGTGGGGAGAATTGCTCTTGTTATTTAAACAAAAGACAAGGTTTGTATAAACACATTCTCATGCTATCCTGGGAGGAGTTGCAATTAAATGAATTAAGTTAGTTAGATACAGAAATACGAAATTTGGGCCAAATCTAGTGCTAATAATTTCAGAATTTGTTTCCATAAACTCTTAACTGAGAAGCCACCAGAAGGGTTGGTGACTCTGCTGCTTAAATTATTTTGTTTCAGAACTCGAGCCATTCATGTTTAACATTGTACATGAATTCCCCTGGGACTCCTTGCAGGATAGTGAGGTTTTTGAGGAGCTCGCACCGTACCGTAGGAGTATTTTTAAATTTTTTTTCTGAGGACGCGATTTTGTGTTGAAATGTAACTTCTTTATAGTTCCCATTGTTCACTGGATTTTCCAATTAGTGCCCACAACAGCTGAAGCCTGGGAGAATTCCCTGTGAATTACAGCATCGCGTTGAACCGCGGCAGATATGAAGGTGCTGTGTCAGAAAATATGAAGCGCTTTTCCCAAGTACACATCTGCAATTGCATTTATTTTAAAACTTGAAAGAGAAGTTGAAATTGAGGTTTTCTTACCGCTTTTTTTCTAATCTGTGTTTTTCAATCTCCTCTCTTTTCGCCCGAGGATCGATAATATGTATTGTGCCCAGAGGGTACATTTGTTTGTTACAGAACATCTCACGAGCCATCATTTCCAAGCTGCTGGACTGCAAAGCCAGGCTGAGTAGATTCTTAGTTTTCTTTTTAAATGTCACTGACTTCATTTCAGGTTTGTAGAGGTTTTTTCCCTACTATCTTGACAGCTAGCTTTCTCTTTGTAAGTGTCTCTTCATTCTTTTACTATTTCAGTACAACTTACAGTTTTCCACATAAAAATCGAAGAGTTGTACTCCTCTCACTCCTTCCAGACAGAGAATTCCTGTGCTGTGATTTTGGGCACTAGGAGGTAGGCTGTTACACAGATGACTGAAGGGGCTGGATGACTTTGGGTGCGATCAGTGGCTTATCAGTGACTCCGAAAACCTAATCATTGCCTCAACTCCCACTGGCTTGATGGAGGCTGGGCCAGAGTCTGCATAAAGCAGCAGGATGAGGTCTCTGCACTCCTTCAGTATGTGGCAGGACCACCACTGTAACCACCCCATAGGAAGTGGGCAGTTGGACGGTCCTCACTGTCCTCAGAACCCAAGTGACAGCTGGAAAACCTCGAGGTGAGGAAGACTCAGCTTTGCTTGATTGCATGCAAGCCTTTCTCTTCAGGATAACTGAGACATCTTAAAGGAGGACAGAGGGGTCCCTAAAGGGGCCATCAGCAGAAAGTCCTTGGCAATGCTGCAGCCCTGTTTAGATGAGTCACATCAAACAGTTCCCAAAGCAGGTACTGTGTTCAGGTGTCTCACCTTTCTCTGCAGATTGCACATCATGACAGTGCAACTTCGTTCACAGTTACTCCAAATCCTTTATCCTGTGTTTCACTGGGGCAGAAATAGATTAGAGACAACCTACAAGTCACAGAGAGCAGCAGAGGGAGTTCCAGCCCCTTTTAGAAAAGATCAGAAGGCCTCTTCCTCCTCCTCTTCCTCCTCCACCTCCACCGGGTATCAGGCACAATACAAGGACCCTTGAAATGGTATTTGATGGTTGTTACTACTAAATAAGTCACCACTAACATTTAATCAGTTTCTGAAGTCATGAATGAGACTAATGATGTCAATGATAGATCATTCATTCATTTCAGAAGAACGGAATCAATTTTTCTGGTATTAAGCCTGCGGAGGGGAAAATGCTAAATCAGCCGTAAAACACATCACTACAAAGTGTCAATTGGAATTCTAACTAGGATCCTTTGTCTTAACCTCTATTAGTAATTGATAACAGGGAAAAATTAATAGCACTCTTGGCTCTAATCCAAACTCTCCCCAATTTGAGATGGCTGTATGATCTGACACAGCTGGGAGAGGAAGGGAAGAAGTGATAAAGGTGGGAAGCTCCAACGGCTGATCTGTTCTGCCAGGTTTCTGTATTTTCAGACCCGTTTTAGAAGGTCCTGTTCCCTGCTCTTTGCATGGGGCTGTTCTAACCATGCAGGGTGGAATCCCTCACCAGTGGGTGGAGGGGGAAGGAAAGGCTTCTGACAGTGAGAAGTTCTTGCAATGCTAATACAAAGCTAAACTGATCCTTGTACTGAAAATAGTAAAAGAGTCAGTACACAAACCCTGACTTTTATCCTTTCCATCCTGGATAATGGATCCTTTTTTGAGAAATATCTTAACTTTGAATCCTGCTTAATTTAAACAGCAAGCTGTATTAAACCTTTCTAAAATACCACTCAAGGCAGCTGGATTTTGTTGGTGGATGAGGGAAAAGAAAGTTGCTTATCTGAAGACACATTCTAAGTACAAACTGCTGTTTGAGTGAAGCAAGTGGAGCTGAGTAGACCCCACTTTAGAAGCAAGACTAGCCATCAATTTCCTGTACCACTTACTTACCCTGAGAGCACTCTTGTATTCTTTCATTCCACCCTGAAATCACAATAACAGTTCAACACCTGGTATAGAACTCTGCTGATAATTCCCAGAGGCTGGAAAACCACTTCTCTTCATAAACAGAGGGACTGCTGAAATAGTTGATACACTCCCTTTAGCACCTGAACTTGAATTCCTACAGCACTCACTGACAGCAGTCTAAGACTCTGGAGTTCACTCCAGTCAGGTCTCGGACGTCAGCGTAAACAACGTTTAATTTTTAAATTGAGTTTGTGTTTAAAAGGCGGAAAATCACAATCGAATTCTTGCATTCAGGCTTCTCCAGCGCCATTCAGGCTTTCTAATATCTATACATCATATTTGCTGTATTTATAGTGTTTATCCATTTCTGAACTCGAAATCCCAAATAGTTCTATTTCTTCTAAGTTCAGGTATTATTTGAGATACTGCATTTTGCCTTTTTTCTTAGTTTTAAATAGGAACAGTTGATGAGAAAACATCCAAAATCAGAAGACCAAAAACGATTTTGTCACGTATCAACATCGTTTCAATTTAAGGTGATATTTGAGCAATATCATTTGTGATTGTGACCTGTTTTTAATAGAAATAACAGAAACTAAGAGATATGGTCATTTTACCCAGTGAAATTTTTTTTAATATTTGGAAAAAAGATATTGAAGCAAACAGGATTATCTCTGTGCTTTAATAACTTCTGTGGAAATGGGGTAAAACTACTTTAGTATATTTAGCATTTAAAAGACTCTTTAGTCTTGTAGGAATGTTATAAATACAGCCAGTTTCATGTTCCTGTTGGGTAAGTTTTTGACCTCTATGTGTTAATTAGATGCAAAAACTCTTCTGTAACCTTGCGTCTGAAACAGTTTTCTTTCAAACATGTGTTGCAGTGTAACAACCCAAGAGTAACTGAGGAGGCAGCAAGATAAGTAAGAAATTAATTTCTTGGAATGATTATAGAATAACTTAGTAATTAGCTAGGTAGAAAAATTACTATTGATTTGAGCAAGTCTGGCTTTGGATATGTGTAGGCAGCTGCCTGGGGAAGAAAATCCCAGCTCTGAGCTGCAGAAATGAATCTTGCTGCAGGCCTGACTTGGATTGGCTCAAAGGCGGTAGAAGGACAGCTCCTTGTATTGGGTTTGCCTGGCAAGGTTTTGGAACTGGGGGGCTGCAGGGGTGGCTTCTGTGAGGAGCTGCCAGAAGCTTCTCCCGTGTCCAATGGAGCCGATGCCGCCGGCTCCAGGATGGACCTGCCTCTGGCCCAGGCTGAGCCCACCAGCAGCAGCAGCAATGCCTTGGGATAACGTATCCAGGAAGAGGGAAAAATGCTGTGCAACTGCAGCCAGAGGGAGAGAAGAGAGAACAACCCTTTCCCAAAACAAACTGCACATGCTGCCTCTTGACTCACCTGTCTCTTACAGTCAGATAACAAGTTTTGGTGAGGACCTCAAAGAAATGCCCATTTTTACAGTGGTTCAGTCTTAAGGAAACCCTTCCTTGATGCTATAGAGAAAACTCACCAAAGATGAGATCTGAAGGTACAAAACCCCCTGGTATCCTCGAGTGAGAAGCCTGTTCACCATGAATCCAGGTAGGGATTTTAAACCTGGATCTGTTTCGTTGCAGATCTATTTTCATAGCTAAGCTCGCACAGAGAACTTGGCGCAGTAGATCATTCTCTGTTAACATCTCGAGCCCTGTTCTGCTGTACATAAGACTTCACAACTCAAAACTGCTCTTTTTTATTATTGTAGGTGAGGAATGAAATAAGTTGACATCGGAGGTGTTCTTTCATCTTTCTCTTTTGACTCTCCAAGATGAGTCGGGGGACCCTGACTATACTTAAATCAGATCTGCTGTTGTGAGTGCATTTGGACCACCCATTAGAGATGAAGACTCCATAATGGAGGCTGACAAACTAGCCAGGCATCTGATTAGGCACAGAATAATTTCAATGGCTAATCAAACGAATGAATCCTTACTTGATTACACTTCAGTTTTGTATCAGCTAATCATGAAAGCAGAAAATACACTAATGGATGCTGGTTTCTGTCAGCACCTGTTCACAGGTACAAGTTCTGTAATTTGGGAAGAAGAAGGGAGGGGGCAGCACTAATTTCCTAATCAAGAGCTGAGACAGATGTCAAGCTCTAATATTTTTAATGCAACAGTTTGTTTTTCTCTAGAGGAAAACAGGAGCTTTTCCAGGACTTGGAGATAAGTCAGCAGTGGGATGCTGGGATCAACCCCCCACATCTCCCAGTGCACATTTTTTTAATGTGTATATGTTGACCCTCAGTAAATCTTCTCGATAACATGGTGAAAAGAGACCTTCTTGAGACATTCTTAAGAAAATGAGACAACACAGCCTTTCCCTCACCCCTCAGGTCTCTTTTCACACTGACTGCTCAGCAGATATTAGCAGGGACAAGGAAGATCCCTGCAGAAAAACAGAAGTTGTTTATTGTGTGTGTGTGTTTGCACATGTTCACATTCTTTTGGTCCTCCTGGTGTCTCAGGAGATTTGGTCTTAGATGTGAAGGCCACAAGTTGTCATATGGGGGAGATACTTCTGAATTCTCTCCACCAAGGTCTCTGACTGAAAATATATTAAAAACCTCAGGAACTATTACTTGGAGGAAATCCCATTGTGCTCTGTGATAGTAGAGAAAGCAGCAGTACCTGGCTCAGCAAGCCTACTGTATCAAGCTGTATGTTTTCTTTTCATATAAAAAGGTAACAAAAGGGAAATATTGGAGCAAGAAAGGGAGATAAAGAACATTGGGTTCTGCTTTTAATATAGCCTGGACCTGTCAGTCCTTTGTTGTATGCAGAGAATAATTTTGGCACTGAGTTATGAACAAGATCTGACATCTGCTCTCACAATGAATCCCACAAAGCAGAGCCAGCCTTGAAGCTTTCAATGTCACACTTCCTCTGGTGAAGGATCTCATGAGAAACAGACTGAAAATAAGGCCGAGCCCTGAATCCTGAAATGTGGGTCCTGCCTTACAGAAGTCACTCTTCAGTTGCTGGGCAGCCTCTGTGTCAGGAGAGCTCCAGGAGGTGGGGCTTGTGTGCATTAGGCTGAAACCATTGCTAACAGAGCACAGTCCTTGCAGGAATGGCTTTAAAACCTCTGCCAATCAATGCTGTCCAGTTCTTTGAAGAACTCTTAGTTTAATGCTGCTTACCTACACAGTAAATGTCTCTGAAGTCTAAGGAGAGAAAATAGAGAGACCGAGGGCAGCTGGATTAGCAGCATTAAGCCACGGTCAATCTACTGCCTGCATTTTAATAGCTTTTGCAAAAGTGGAGCGCTGGATTTGCTGCTGTGTGAATCAGTGTAGATCCACTGAAAGTGCCAGAACTGTGCTGATTGATACAGGCTGAGGACTGCTCTCAGGATCTCCAGCAACAGCTGTTTCAGATGGTTGTGTTTGATCTGTCTTTTGAAACACTAAACCAACAGATAGATTGCATCTAAATTATCAGTGCTGGTTAATACATGAGATATGTCATAAATATCTCCTAAACAGCTCTCAGCTTCATTTCTTCATTGACTTAAAGAAGCTTATCCTGGAGCTTCTTTAACTTTTCGTACAAGATCCTAACTTCTAAAAAAAAGTCTTGGGAAAGACAAACATAGATAAACACTTCATTAAAAAGGTATGGTGTTACCATTTGTCATTTCATTGTTCACAGAATATCTGTATCTGAAAATAATAATAATAGTAATTATAATAATAACCCCCAAAAAACAACCAAAAATGCACCATCTGAAGTGCTTGAAGTTTTCTGAGGGTAAGACTGAGTTGCTAGAATCACATTTGGTGCTGTATTTAGGATTTTTTCCTACATCTCAGTTTAAAAGAGGGGACTGAAGGGTCCATCCTACAGTGAACTGAGCACTTTTTCAGATCTGCTAAGTAAATCTCTGGCCCATTTCAGAGGCACTAAAGATTTCCAGGTACCTCAGAATAGACACTTGGTGTTTCTCAGGATCTCTACACTGTATGAGCAGAACAACAGCTGTGTTCATCATCACAAAAGGGTTTTTTTTATTTGTGACGTGACTTAGATGTTAAGAAAATATGGACAATTTTTCCTATAAAAATTTTCCTATAAAAACAGTTTTCATATAAAATGTTTTCCTATAAAAACAGTAGTGATGTTCTGGAAGCATTTCAGAGGTCTAGGAAGGAAAATATTTCTTTTCATGCTGTCATAACTCATAGTCCTCCCTTCACATTCCTGGCCTACTTACTCTTCAAGTGTGGCCTTTTGGCTCTTCTCTCACCTGGGGGAACACAGTGTTCTGTTCTGTGCAGATCACGGCCTCGTGCACCCTGAACACCAGGTTTCCTGCCTGCTCCTCTCCCTGCCCTTTCATCTCTGGATGTCTCTTGGCGTGGTGCTCTAGCCGTTGTGCTGACACCAATCACCCAGTTTCCTCCAGAACCCCCTCGTCCTCCATCGATACCAGGCATGATCTTGGAGGTCATTGCTGTCCTCTGTTTCATTAAATCTCCTCCATTCACTTCGGGAGGAACTGGAGAAATAATTTTTCATCTGGTTTTCCTAGAGATTCCTGAAACAACAAGGAAAGAAAGCAGAAAGAAAGCAGAAAGGAAACCGATAAATATTGACACTGTTTACCTTCTCTCTCCTTCGTCTTCTTGTCCATTAACAGAGGAATGGGAAGCAATAGGAGAAGGGAATGACTGCTAGTTGCAGATTCAAAAGGAATATGAAGTCCATGGGCACCCTCTGTTCCATACTTGCTCCATGCAGAGCAAATAGTCCACTGGCATGCTGACTGAATAATTAGCTTTACACAGCACCTAGCAAATGGTGGTCATGGACCAGAACCCCCTGTGCTTGCTGCTCTGTTAACAGAAGGAAAAAAAACCCGAATTAGAAGACGGTCACCACTACCAGAGCTTAAACCCAAACTGTAAGACAGGAGACACCAGATGGAGATGGACAGATGGTGAAGTGCAAAGCACCTCCTAAACAGTTGATAAGCATGAAGGCAAACAGTATCGGCACACCAGCTGTCTAACATTTGTCCATTAGAGATGTCAAGCCAAGGAATGGGAGAAGAATGGTTCTGAAGGATAATGGGATAGCTCTGTGGATGCTCGGGGGGAAAAACAGTCCCAAGTGGAGATGGCAGCAGGGAACAGTTTGCCTGGAATCCCTGCTAACATCCAGCAGAGGCAGGAGCTGTTGTTTCCAGTGAGGGGTAGGCTGTGAAGGGCATGAGAGTGAGAACAAGCATTTTACCAAGGAGCGAGACCTGTGAAGGGGCAAAAAAGAGAGGGGTGCCAGGGTCACAGTGAGAAGCCTGAAGACTTTTTGTGTGGATGAAAATGAGGCAAAAGTTACACTTGCNAAAAAAAAAATTTAAAAATTGCTGAAAGCTGTAAATCTGCATGATTTTTAGCATCGTTTTAGAAGGGAAAGGCAGTTTCACAGTTCTTGTGTAGAAAGGATCGAGGCTTTGACACATCTCAGGCTCCCTTTTCAATGTTTTGAGTGACAGGCAAAATACATCACAAGAGGCAAGAAAAGGAGTAGCAGGGTCACATGCAGTGGAATAAGGGGGCTAACAGCAATATTTTAGTCATCTTTATTATGACATAATAGCTAAATATTTGCAAGGAGATGCCAGGGAGAAAGGCCAAGATGCTGTTTTGGGCTGTTAGAGACAAGCACAAGCTGGAGAGGTGGATATCTGTGGATGGCAGTGCACGTAAAGACATCATTTGAGTCTTGCTCACAGATCTGAGTACCCAAAGAGAAGGAAAAAGGGACTTAGGTTGAGTGTTGGGCAATCCTTTGAAAATTTTGGAGTCCCAAGAAGCAGGACCCTTTAAAGAATACCCTGAGTGAACACAAGGCAGTGATGGAGGTTGGTGCAGGGCAAGATTTCATGAAATGTGGTGACTTCCACCGTAATTGGCTAAAAAGTCAGGGAACTCCCTTGACGCTTAAATGACTCCACTGGGAGAACCCGGCCTTTCACAGATGATGTGGGCTGGTTTTTGTTGGTTTTTTTCAATCCTCCATGGCATTTTCCCTTTTTTAAGAGTGACTGCATAGCAGTTAGTCCATTTAACTGCAGCTGCTCGCCCTTCTCCGAGGTGTTCTGAGAGCGGGATGGATTAGGGATTTAAACACAGGTGATAGCAGCATTGCTTGGAGTGAGCAGAAAGGCAATATTTATAACACAAGCATATTGGTCTTTGGGTGGATAAGTGGTTCATAAAATTCAGTGCAGCATGATGCGAAGCAATGTAGCCAATTACCAAAAGAATAAGCACGAAGATTGCAGCCTAAATAGGGGCACAACAAGGAATTCATTGAAAGAAAAGAACCCAGAATGGACTGCAGATAATAGAGTAAACCATTAGCACTCTTCCCTGGTAACAATAACAGAAATGAAGAAGAGCAAGCAAGTTTTTGAAATATACCCTGGCAGTGTGGTGTACAAAGCTGCAGGAATTATTCTGGCCTGGTCTCATTAGAAAACAGGGCTCAGCCTCAGCCACTTGGTTACAGGGAGATACTGAGAAGGTGCTGCAGGGGCAATCTGAGATGATTTAGTAACTAAGGCATGATTTATGAAGAAAGTTTTGACTTATTTCTCCTCTGTACCTAAGAGAAGGGAGAATTCTCATGCAAGTACGCAAGGTCCTGAACAAATGGGAGTGGATCGGTGCTAAAGTACAGAGACCATATACAAACTTTAAATAAGAGACCTTAGATTAATGCTAGGGAAGAAAATACAAGCAGATTGTCAAACAGAAGACAGAGCTTTATGCAAATGGTGAAAAAGAAAATAACTCTATCTCAGGTCACATGAAAAATATTTGAGGAACTGACTATAAATGTGTAGAACGGATTACTAAAATTCTTCCTCTTATTTTTTAAAAGAATAAATCTTGAGCCAAGTATTATAACTTGTTCTTACATTTGTTACGTGAAGAAACCCCCACACAATAGAGAGAGACAGACAAAGAGATCTCTGTCAGCTGAGCACTTAAGACAGCAATTTCACAGGGACAGTTTTGCTCTCAGCTACCTAAAAATAAAAAGTGGTTGGCCTATCTCTCAAAGGAGACGAGAATGTAAAAATCGACTACAAAATATCAGGTTCCAAATGTGTTACAGCTATACGTGTTCCAGTATGAGCACCTGGATTTCTTTGTATGGATTCCTCTTCTGAAAATTAATCAGGTTGGAGCTCTTCTTTTGAGATGGAATGGGGAAAATTGTCCAGAATACAGAACCTGAAGACCTGAATAAATTTAAATATACATGGCACTTCTGATCATCAAAATGTCATTTCCTTAGTTTATTCCCTCAGATAATACTCGCTGGTAGGCTTGTACAAATACCTTCAGCTGACCAGATGAATTAGATTTTATTTGTTTCCAGACCTGCACTTTGCTCAGATTACTTTCTTTATCGGTTTACATTGGACCTGAACATCCTCTGGCAACACGAAAGGGCAGGAGATTGTGTGTAAGGACATCTTTTCCATATTGAGGAATGGTGCAGCTCCAAACACACCATTTCTCTACCCCTGCCCTGGCCTAGCTCTGAGCTTTTTCTCTAATTAAGTGAACTCAGTGGAGGACAGAGAAAGGTGTTCGGAAAAGGTGCAGGAGAGTGTTGGAGGCGGTGTGTACCACCTCAGAGTTCCCAATGGAATCAGACTTCCCCATATTCCTTCAGCAATGGGATGGCTGGCTCTCCTTCCCTCTGGGCAAGGGTACTGCCAGGTAAATACAGCAACAAACCACTGACTGACAGATCCACCATGAGCGAGGAGAGAAAAGCCAGTGGTATGAATAAATGTTAGGAGAAATGATACAACACCATTTTGAGTGAAATGTGTAACAGAGACTGAGTAGTTTTTAATGGGCACTGTTTGCAGAACATCGAGATATTCGAGATTATAATTTAATAAGCTGGTATCAAAGGTCTGCACACGGATGGTTTGCATCCACTGAAGTGACTTTAGGGTGAATGTAAGAAAATCAAAAGTATTGCTCTGTAGTGGATCCACCAGAGAGGACCCCACACTAACTCTGTGAACTCCTCCTGTGGGATACATCCCATTCACTTCAGTGGGAGGCTTACGAAGAAAGGTCTGCAGGAATCATCCTGACAGAATTCCTTAAATGCTCTCAAGCTTTTCCTCTCGAGCTGGTAAAAGTCTTGTTTGAGTCACCGACTGCATTATTTAGTCTGTGGGTTTAGATGCAGCAAAAGATACAGATTTTAGTGCTTGTATTAGAATCATGGTAAAATGAGTGTTTGCTCATCAACCCCTAGACATTTTAGCATGAGACTGTGCTGTGTGCACTCAGTGTTTTCCAAAGATAGTCGTGGTGACAGTGAACTTGCTTGGGAATACCTGGAATGCCTGTGCTCAAGTCTTCACAGCAGTCTCATAGGCTTGGAACCTGTTGCCATTCATTTTTCTGCTAATGGGGTGGACAGCTTTTTCCGGGAACAGGATTGGTTGCTAAAGATTAAAACTTATATTAAGATGCATTATTAAAAAAAATCAAACTGAGGATATTTATGGAAGAAAAATGTTGGGTAGGCTTTAGCAGCTTTATGTCTGGATTTTTGTCTGGTTGTCTGGATTTGAACTGTAATGTCTGCAGAACAGCAGCAGATCAGGTATGAGGGGATTCTCCAATCACATCCACAAAGGTCGGGCTTTAAATGAAACTACAGCTCTCTATAAATATTTTTGTAGCGTGGAAGTACCACCATAAATTTTTTTATTTAATTTTTTAAGCTCCTTTTGCTACCGTTGGCAGCTGCAGATGCCTACTTGCAAGTGAAATACAACATTTCAGCATTGGCTTCTCCTCAGCCCTGAATAACTGTCTTACAATCTTCTCCTCTTTGCTGACGCTGCCAGGAACGGGACCATTTACACTGATCCTTTGTTTGCTCGGAGTGGCTGCATTTCCCAGCCAAGCGCTTCCACGAGCAGCCCAGCCAAGCTCCTGCTGTTGAGGGAAGCTCCCGTACCTCCTTGGCAGGAATGATGCCTGGATCCAGCTCCAAAGAGCAAGGCACACATCCTGAGTGTGTGTGTGATCCCGAAGGATTGCCAGTGAATCAGGTGCTGCCTCTGGTGCCTGAGGCTTCCATGGACAAGGCTACTGAGTTCACTTTTCCCTTGGGATGGGGATCTTGACATGGATGCTCAGCGCTCAGCACTGGTACAAAGTCTTTGTGACACCGGGCAGGTCGAGTGAACTTTTCAGTGTGATTATTAATCCAATGCTCTTAGTGGCACCCACTTACACCACGTGCTTTTCTTAAGTACGTTTACAGATCTATATAAAAAAAAATCTTTGGCATTTTGGGGGGTGTTCATTACAGAAGAGCTGTGATATGCTGTGTACTCCTAAATACGGCATTTTTATATTCTCCGGGTCTTTTAACAGCTTTATGAAGGATATGGACAGCTTAATAAAATGTGAAATATACACTAAAACTACTTTTTCCCATGCAGTAAGATAATAAGATGTTACATTACTCACAGGTCCAATTTTAAATTTAAATATAACTTCATTTAATTTTACTTTGCAATCAGGTAAATTAATGAGAGAGAATCAAAACAATATGCTGTAATTACATTTGAAAATTACTCCTTCTGTCCTTCAGGAGTGTTCTTTCTGTTTAAGATATTGAAATTTGGTGTCTAAATATAAAACGCAGTAACATCTGGTTCTAATTGCTGGTTTCAATAATATAGACATTTAGACAGATATTTCATGCTTTTGAAAGGAGGCTTTTAGTAGGATATTCTGGGTCAAAGGTTAGAAAAAATTTCATGCCACTAAAAATAGCTAATATTCCATTTGTGTTCTAGATCTAAAGGATCTTTTACACACAAGATTTTTTGGCTGAAATATAGTTGGTTTAAGTTATTTTGTTTGGAAGGAACAACCAGTTTGCATGCCTTTTACATCTGCTCCTCACTGGTGCAAGTGAACATAGTGCAGAAAAATGCTGGAACAGTTTATTTCTAGACCTGAAAAATGTTACATCGTCCTCAAGATCTCTGATTTGCAGCACAGAACCTTGTCCTTCCAAAATTATGTATTTGAAGTCTTCTATTTGCTTGTGCTTTGTGACTCGTTTTCCCAAGAAAAGAAGTTGGACATATCAACATCAACGCTGAAGTGATTTTGGTGTCAAGCCACATAATCATACTGACCGCAAAGGTGCTTTAATTGGGGTTTAATACAGAAATTAATTTAAGCACATGCAGAACTCTAAAAATGTTGAGAACCATCCCAAATTTGAAAACTCTCAAGGCTGAATTAATCTCATCTATAGAACTACTTTCCCTCCTTTTAGCATGGGAGGGCTCGGCTGAAAAAGTGGGTTTGTTTTGTTGAGAAGGGATGGAGTTTTTTGGTCATTCTGACCTTTCCCAGACCTGTGTTAGTTTGCTTCCAATCTGTTCAGCCACCTGGATAAAAGACCTACAAATTCAACCTCACAGAGCCCACACGACCTACAAATGATTCATTGTCCCAGGCAGCAACATTTATTAGTATTCTTGAAAGAATCTCCTCCCTCCCCATCCCACTGACCCCAGGCCACCTTCATGCAAGCCTGCACTTCATTTATTGTCAGAAATTCTGAGGAACAAATCTAAGCAAAACAAGTTATGACCTGATCTCTCCCCACTGCATAACTTTTCCACTTGGGCACAGGGACAAATGGAAAACTGGAGGAATTATGGAATGCTGTAGCAGTGCCTCATGAACTAAAGCGTCATAACCTGATCAAAGGCCGAAAATATTAGAGCCCTGGTGAGGAAAGAGATGCACTGATCCAGATGCTACATGCATTTTGGCTCACTGTCGTTAGACACTGTGAGATTTCCCACTCTCTACGACTAAAAACTCTCCCAAGCCTCTCTGGCAGCAGTTCAGATCGAGTATAATTTTTCTTTTCACAGCCAAAATGTACCATCTGACATCTACGCATTGGGCATTCAAGGGAGAAGCTTGTGCTGTCCAGCATGAAAATCCTGACACGATACATCAACACCTTTCCTATCTGGGCCACCCCTGCTCCAGTTCTGTGTAGGGTTTGCCTGGAATACCATTCAGGAAACATCTCTTTTTCCTGTTGCCTGGAAGGGGGGGTTGCAGAAGGCTCTAGAGTGGTAATTACATCTGCAGATCCACCAGTTGTTGTGGTGTTGGTGCTGATTGCTAAGAAACCTCTGTCAGAATCTGCAGTTGTGCTGGACTTTAATACAGCAGTGGATCCATAAGGAAAGAGCTTGTGGGGGAATCAGAACAATTTGCATGTCTTGCACTGTTACCACTAGATGGTTTCTCTCAAAATATTCCAAAGGCTGTTACTTGCCAGGCCAAACACCTTCAGAAAACTGCAGCTCTACTGAGGGTCCTTCACATCCTCAGGCTTCAGAGTAAAACCTGGATTATTAGAGGCAATAGAAAAAACCCCAAACTCACCCTTCTTTTGCTTCAACAATATTCCACTCATGTTAAATGGGACACTGGCAGGTGTACGATAGTTTTACATCTTCCTTTAAAATATAAACGATTTCTAGCCAGAAGCAGGACCAAGAGATACAAGAATTAATGCTCTGTTCCAGTAGTGTGGGCCATTTCTCTGCTGTGGTCGTCTAAATTCAGAGGGATGCGATGGCCCCTTTTTAGGAGATACGGAATCATTATGCTTTCTGCCTTGATAAATTTCATGAGGAAGCTGGTAAATTACATATTTACCTTCTTCTGTTACTTCTAGTAAAATAAAACGTTACTTTGAAAAAAAGAGAAGAAATAATAAATTGCAGGTAGCAATTAATAACTAAATAAACCAAATCAATTTTTAAATGCTCAGTCATCTCTTCCTATGTTTGTTTTTAATATGCTTTATTTGAAATCTAAATGCTTAGACAATATTACTCCTGGGATTATTATTAGTTACCTAACAATCATTCACATCCTGCTTTATTTTTAATGCTTGTTGTGTTACAGTCTGCTAATATTATATTGTTTCAATTGTGGGGTGTTTTTTCTGCTTCTGCACAGGGAATATAGATTATTTCATTGCTTCGCTGGGTACTAGAAAGGTCTGTCTTTTATGATTGCTGAAAATCTGTGTACAGAGCAGAAAATGGCACTGCATGTTTCAAACCAGTGACTCCAGTCGCTGAGGCTGTGGTAATGAATGCTGGTGTTTGAGTGCTCTGATAAAGATAACATCACTGCTGCAGGATGCACAAGTCATCGTGTATTCCCATGCAGCGGCACGAAGGAGGCAGTTAATGTTTTTCTGGGTTTTTTATTTCTATTTTATTTGCTTGAGAAAAGCACAGAGAATCCTGTACTTTAAGGGCCATATTGGTTGAGATCCCTAAAACCTTGACAGCAGCGAATGAAGTGCTTAAACCCCATTAAAGCCACTGAAATCTAGGCTCATGCCTAACTTCACTGCACTAATGTCTTGGATTGGTGACTTGGTGAATAAATTGGAGATGCTTAAATTTACACTCAGTTGTCCATTTCCCTCTCGCTGCCTTGCGCTTTCTGTGCTAATATTTTAGTTCTTCATAAGACCCACTGCAATTTTCTTGATATCCAAGCCTGTGTGAAGACCTAGACATCATTTAGGGAGGTATTTTAGGACACGGTTTAAGTTCATTCTTTCATAAGTCATTTATGCTCCAGTGTAATTTTTATTAAATGCTTCCAACTCATTGAACGCAGTGCAGCTTTAGGCACACGGTTAAGTTAAGCAGTTTTGGTTAATGCTTTCCTGAGCTGGGGATTTAGGTGGTGGATAAAGGTGTCCTGGGAGCAGCTTCTGTCGCTTACCATTTCTGGAGCCTGGTGGCACACCCCTTCCTCCGCCCTGTTTGCCACCACCATCCATCAGAGGAGCAGTTGGGTGCATTTCTCTATCTAGTTTAAGTCCAAGGCATTGGACTGCTTTGTTAAGCAGTTTAAATGTTGGCTAATTCACTTGCTTTGGCAGAAACAAAGGCAGAAAAGCTTTTTGAAGTGTTTAAATGTACCTATTTGCAAGGAGGAATTGGCTTATCTTGCCCAAATTGGAAGCTGATGATTAGTTTTCTCTCATTTTGTTAAGCCATATTTCAACAACAGAAAGAATGGTTATTGCTTGAACACCTCATGCACGTCCAGGCAAGAAGCTGGGAAGGTGATGACCTCAGACAGGGAGGTGATGGTGCAGGCTGGGATCAGCACAGGCTGCACGGCTGTGCCTGGAAGGAGACGTAAGGTCAAAACTTCAGAGTGCTCTGCCTTGCAAAGAGTAGTAAATGCTTTGATACTGGCTGATCAACACTGTCAGTGCTTTGGGGGCTGAAAGTGGATGTGTGTTTTGTATTTCCAAGAGACTGAGTGCTGGATGCCAGGTTTCTGTCCGGTTGGTTTCTGGAGAACCGTGCCTGAAACGAAGCCTTAGCAAGCTTCCCTGCACTCTGAAGGGATGTTTGGATCTAAGGATTTCAGTGTGATTAAGATTTGAGCACCATGTGAGTTTCTTGCTGTGAGGAGCTTTATTAGCTGCTTTGAGCAGGTCAAGATTCAAATACCGCTTTTCATACTATTTCATATATTTGACCTTCCACAACTCGTGTTCTAAAGAAACGTCTATCCAAATACGATCTTTCAAGTGTAGTAATGTTTGTGTCAAATTAATCTGAAGCTTCCGTTGCCCTGGAGGCTGACTGAAATGTGGGTCAAGTCTGACATCAAGTGGTCAGACACACTCCATTCCCAATGGGACTATCAGCACAGTGCTGCTCCTGGTGTCTCGCACGAACCTCCCTCTCCACTCTTTTTCTCCTTGTTTTTCTCTCTGCTAACAGGACTTCTCAGTGCTCTTCCTTCTCTGGTTTCCACCAAGGTCGTGGAGTGTCACTGCTGACAGACACACCAGGAATCATATTAGTCTTGCATTAGACACTGCAGCTGCTGGACCTGTCAGCAGAGTGATGGGATCGTGTAAATAAAGCCTTGTTGGCTTGGCACTGCACGTAAGACCTTTACTCACTCTGCCTTGTTTAACCAACATATTCTAACAGGATCTGGGTCTTTTAAAAAGCAGTCCCAGCTCTTGAGGCACCAACTCCTCCACCTGTGCAGATTTTCAGTCTTATCAATAACTGCAAGAGCCCTCATCACTCACACATTTCTTCTTGTTTAAATACATTGCAAATACTAATTCCATTCATTTCTCATGACTCTGAAGAAGCTTAGTAAAATTGTTCATGCCATGATATAGGAGAGGAAGTGGGGATAGAGACCAGAGAGAATTTAAATCTTTGACTTGAGACCTAAAGTTTTCCCAGGTCTTGGGCTCAGTCCTCTGGCATACCGAGTTGGGACCTTCATGTTTTAATGGTATTTGTACCCACACTGACCCAGGAATACAAGGTTCAAGTTCAGCTCCTCGTGCTCTCTTCCTCCAGGGTGAGAAGTTATCCCTCAGCAGCCAGAGGGACATTTTTCGTCTCCATTCTCAGAGATCAGGCGACTCACTTTTGTCTTTTTCAAACAACAACAAACGACAGGTCATAAGCTGTACAATATAAACTTTTCATCTGCACAATTGATTCATTTGTGACTGGAAGGCTGGTGTGTTTCCATACCCTCTGCATAAAACAAACATCACAAAGGTCAGCGTTTTTGTGCACCTCGTAACTGAGTCAGCAATGCAAATACGAACTTTCCATTTCTCCCATAAATGCCACAGCCTGATAAGATAAAACACCGTGTTTGTGCCTCTGGGCCTCTCAGCTACCAGTTTGCACCCGGACACCTGTGTTTAAATTAATCTCAGAGGCAAAGTCTTCACTTCAGTGTTGTTTTTTTTTTCCTGTGCAAATTTGGAGCAGTAGTTTCACAGGGATCTTAAGCTGCCATAGACCAGTACTGATGCTAAAAAATACAGCCCTCTCCCTGGTTCAGCAAGGTTGTTTTTGCAGCTCCACAGCGTACGGGACTGGGGAATTGTTACAGAAAAACAAAACAAAACTAAACAAACTCAAAAAACCCACAAACAGAACCCCCTGCCAAGATTTCTGCACATCTAGTTCAGAGACCCACTGTCCTTTAATTCAGTGCTTAATGGTGGGTTTATCCTCTGTGAGCAGAGCTCCCTGTTTGAACCGGTTTTTACGATAAAAAGTTTTTGCGTGAGGTAAATGATCACCTTTCATGTTCCCAGTGTTATCTGGGCAGCCCAGGTCACTGAGGAGAAGGGCTATGTGGTATCTTAGGTTTAAAAGGCCTAAAGTGTCCTTACCTGAGAATAGTTCAGAAAGGAAATGAGCTCAATGACTGAGCTCTGTGCTTAAAAAGCAGTGCTGTGACTTTTTTTTTTCTCAATAGCCTCTTTTTTTTGTGTATTTGGATATGTTTCAGTTGCCATCAATCTAATTTTGAGTTCATTATCTTAAGTCTTCTGTAGTTTCACTGACTAGATAAAATTATGTTGAATATGCTAAAAGTTAAATGCCTGCTTGTATATTCATGGATTCATCCTAGTAAAAATTAATGTCTACAATAATTATTATAATTTAGAATAGTTTCTGCTTACATAGTGTGTGGTTTGCACTACATCACACTGTCATGAAGTCTCAAATCACACTAACTAGTCCTGACATTAGTCTTAGGATCCATACAACAGTCAGAAGATGGAAGCCTTTGCTCCAAAGAGTTGGCATTTTAGAGAAAATGGGGAGGATTCAGGATTCAAGCAAATGACCACAGAAGACAGACTTCAAAATATCTCCACAAACACATTTTCAGATCAGTTTCTAAGTCTGAAGCCACAAGGGACGTGAATGTCACAGCTACAAGTTCAGTTCTGGGTAAAAATCAGTTCAGAGTACACCTCCTTTCTGCTACATCTCTACTATGGCTTCTAATTCTCATAAAATATTTCTACTGAGTCACGCAATAGGCATTTTAACCAGAGTTCTTCTGTTGAGTAAAGCTTAGTCTCTGCAGCAAACGCACTGAATGGTACTGTGGAGCATCCAAAAGGACATTTTTGCCAACCACCTATTGATGCTACACTGATGGGTGCACGGAGGGTCACCACGGAAAATCAGCTCAGTGCCAAATGGCAGAGCTGTGGCAAGCCACATCTTACAGGCTTTGCAAGGAGTTTTGGCCAGAGTTCACAACTGCAGAGTTTATTGCAGCTCAGACAAAATGTTCGGCAATTTTAGACAGATCTGGGCATTTTTATACTGAACAGACTATTCAGCAGAAGTGTGTGCATCTTTCAGCAAAACAAATCATTCTCTTGTTTAAAAACAAAACCAAAATGCTACATATGTTACAGAACTATACTTGTCATTCTTTATTTTAAAGTCTTACACAAATGGCTTGTTCTGCTCTGATTAGCTTATTAGTTAATGTTGGATATGAAAGGCAGTTTTGGGGCATTGTCTGTCAACTTAGTGGAAATTAGGACAGTGAGTGCCTTCAATAGTCTTTGTTCATTAAACCATATCTCTGCAGATGTTCAGTGGTTTTTATTACTTTTGCTGTTCTGAAGCATTCTCATTTTTTTTCAGCTAATGAGAAATGTTTGACTTTGTACATTGTTCATGGAGCCAAGGTTCAAAAGAGTTGGGTTTGTTACTCAAAGGCTGACACCTCTCCTCTGAGTTTATCATACCCATAGGTGTTAATGCACATTTACAAGCCCTCTAAGATGAGCGAGTTAAACAATCTGTAGAAATTTTTGCTCTCAGGAGAGCCCTGAGAGCATCTTCCTGCAATCCAAGAAATTATCAGTCCCATGGGGAATTCAGCTGTAGCCAGCTGTGCTTTTTGTGTGAAGAAGGGTTCATACATGGGTTCCCATTGCCATATTATAGCTTGAATTATTATAGATGTTCACCAAAGTTAGCATGTCCTGTGTCTGCAGACAACTAATGAAAGGTCAGGTTACGTCTGTTGGCTTGAACCTCTGATTTTCTGGAGCCAGAGCTAACTGAATGGCAACTGGATGCTGTTTGTAAATGAATAGAGTTCTCTTGGTGGGGAAATCAACAACAGCCAGCTCTGGCTGACACTGCGTTCTCACCACCAGCAGAAATGCTGTATTTATTTAGAAATTAAAACAAAAGCAGCTGTATGTATTTCAAATGTAGTTTGGAGTAATGGCCTGGCTGGGGATGACAAATGAGAGCTCTGTTTGATTAGCCAAGGAAATGTACTTTATCTGCTTCTTTTTTCACGAGCTTCCTGTTGAATTGATCAACAAGGTGCTAGTGCTGCTCCTTAAGACTGATTTCTTCTTCAAATCGTGCACATCATTAGTCAGCAGGATGGATGGAAAGGTGGTGAGGTAGTTGTTTGTGCTTCTAAATAGATATTCATTATGCATGTAACTCTATTTCGTTAGGATTCTTGATCTCCTTCTAACTCCAGGTTGTGTTTTTTACTTAAGCAACTTTCAATTTGGTTAGAAATTTGCATATGCATAGGTACCACTGTTCCTTCTGGATAATATAATCTGCAAATGTGTATGAAATTTAGAAGTCCATTTTCATCAGCCTAATCCATTTCGAACCAGTCTTATCTTGAAAGTTCAGATAACAACCAACAAGAAAAGGAATAAAAATATAATTCCTTTGAAATATGTAGCTGTTTATGAAAGGAAGGCTCATGTTTTTATCTCGCTGCGTGCTATCCTGCATTGTCTGTACTTACACATAACAAGGTATTGCAGTGAAAATTAAGATAACACCACAATGAGTAAAAATATTAGCTGGTAGTAATACAACTGGCTGCTGGTACAACGTGCTCTTTGTGGAAACATAAAATAGACGTAGCTTGATAGTACAAAGAAAGGGGCAGTTGCAGTAGCTCAGTATATTAAAAATGATAGCATATCAGATATGGCAATTACACTAGCCATCAATCTTCAATAGTTTGTGAAGAATGCTGCTAAAATGCAGTGAAGCTTTATAAGATTTGTGATCACAGAGTGTAAAATATAACAGATGCTACAATATTTAGATGCCTGCTGGCATTTACTTTTACCCTACACAGCTCATTTCAGTTATATGAAAATTTTATGTGCTCTGTAACCTCACTGAAATAGGAACATATTTATAAAGCAACCACAATGGAACAGAGCATTTTCAATATATACACAACTTGATCTGTTTAATAAGATAAAAAAGGGCCAAAATTGCCGGTTAAATTAAATTACTATTAGTTTATTATTAAATTACTGTTAATGCAGCAGTTTTGATCCATGCGATGCCTTTGGAGCTGGACTCTCTGCCAGGGATGTGTCACTCAGAGCTGGTTGGAGACTCCATGCAGCCGTTGCTCAGCGTGGGCTGGAGTCTTGTGGGGGTGATCACTGCAAGTCAAAGCTAATGAAATGAGACAGGAAAAGAAAGTTCTTGCAGCTTTCAGCTGGGAAGCACAGTGGACGGCTTCCTTTGCGAAATGTGAATCTTACATAAGAGCTGCCAAGGTTGCTGCAATCTCTTGCGAGACTGAATATTACTGGAAGACAGTGAAATCAGGGCCTGGATATACTCACTAATTAATACTGCCTCTTGGAAGGGTGCCCAGCAGCACCTCCTGGTATCAAGCTGCGGAAGTTGCCGTGCTTCTGGTCCTGTGGACGACTGTGTTTCATTTCATCACATCTCCACGTTATTTACCTTTCCCTAGCTTCCCCTGAGGCAGCTGCGTTAGGAACATTTAATAGCTGAGTATGTCTGATGTAATTCTGCTAATCAGTGAACTTGCTGTGCTAAAAAATAAATGCATTAACTCGAGGAGTGCTCCCAAGGCTTGACCTTGTAGATGTCTGACACAGTATTTGAGCAGGAGGAAGAATTCACTCAACCCAGGCTTCCAAAGGAACACCAAGACTCGCAAAAGCATTTGAACTGGCAGTTTGTCCATCTGGCATTTGGCTCGGTTCCTTTGCAGTTTAGGGTTTCATGAACTGGTTTGCCATGTGGTAACCTGGCAAGTCTACAAGTGTTGGGCCTGTAGGACACCACGAGGCTTTGGCTGTTTGTCAGGGAGGGATTATAACGCAGCCAGGGTTAAAAAAGGCACAGTAACTCTTGTGTAGCAGTAAACTGCTCCTTTTTATCGAAAAAATTTTTATATTGTCAAGAGGAGTCTGGCTCTTTCTGAGGTCAGACTTTCTGAGTCTGAAATGTTTCTGAATCCAAAAATGTGACCCTTCACCGGCACTGCTTATGACATTTAGACCATTTCTATTTTATCTTTTGCAGCAGCTTACTCTTTATGGTTCCTGTTTACAAATCAGATCCCTTGTCACACTTGGAACCAAAATATCCTTTCTTCCTCTAGTAGCCCATAAAATGTAATACAGCAGGGAGCTTATCGCTTGGGGTGAGTCGCCTGGAAACAAGACACACTTGGGCCATGGAGGATATTTCTCCTGTGAGCTCGAGTTCCTTGAGCTTTAAAGAGCCACGTCGAGGCTCTTCCCTCCTGCACCGGCGTGAGGTACCTCACTGCAACGTGACAACACACACAGTAAGCGAGCTACACAATTGCTATTTGTTCAGGCTGTGTGTTCTGTGAATCAAAGCAGGATCCTGGAGCTGTGTCTCAGAAGCAATTAAAAGCAATTTTGTGGTCAAACTTCCTATCAATCTCCCCTGCTCTACCCGCACAAACAGCACAAGCATTTAGCCATACCTATATCCACTAAATCTAAGGTCTGGCTTTTCTTCTGCGAAGCAAACAGCTGTTTTCTAGCCTCAAAAGCCACGTTAGGAAGCTAGCAAGCGCTATAATTCCATTTTGGGCTTCTGCAAATTCAAACAAATCATGTCCAGATCAAAGTCAGAAAGTTGATCAATTTTCCTTTGAGGAGACTTAAGTTGGTTCTGTGCATGTCAGGCAATATTGCACAGTATATTCATTATAGCAATTTTGAAATGTAATCTAAGTTTATTTGAAAATACAGGTATTTAACAGTTGTTTGTGGCTCAAATGTATCAGACTTAGCACTGAAATTTGTGAAGTCTTTGATGTAAATGAACATGGAGTGCAGATAAGCAAACTGACTCAGAGAACTCTCATCTGTACGATTTCTTGATGAATTAAAAGTATTCTCAAGTTATATGAAATACATGCAAATGTGGGTGTTTTTAATAGCCAGAGAATCAAAGTCAATATCTGAGCTCATTTCATCTCAGCTGGCTTATGAAAAATACAATTATGCACAGAGATGTAACATAGGTCAGAGCTGTCAAATGTCACTCAGCCATCTCTGGTGGCTGCCGTGTGTGTGATGGCTGTGGTGCACCTGGTCCGAGTGGGAACAGCTCTGCCCGTGGTTTCTAGAGGCCACTGTGGCTTCAGGCTTGTGGGATGTCATCTCTGCCCTTCCCATGGCTGCTGTCCCTGGGGCTCCATCCGAGCTATGATTTGCCCAGGTGGCACTGGCAGCAGCAGCAGATGGCATGGCAGGTGCTGGGCACAGAAGCTGGAGAAGCATTTTGATTTTCTTCCCAGGTGCCCCAGTTCTTTCACCAGAGCTTGGTCCAGTAAAGGTGGAGGAGAGCTTGATCCTTGGCCTCTACACTATCCCAGCTCCAGGGGAATTCTCCCTCCCGGGAAGCAAGTGATGGCCCTGTCATCCTGACCCACCTATCTCCTGCCTGCTCAAAGTACCACATGCAACTCATCCAACCCATCAGCTTCCTCACTGCAACCAGCTCCAGCTAGTTGTATGTCCAGAAACTATTCGTAGATGCTGTATGGATAACTGGCTACAATTATGAGTCTAATTACTACTCATTTTTAGGATCCCTCAGTCTGATGAGTGAGATTTCCACCTCTCAGGCTTCTTCCATGTCCCCAGTCCAGCCCCAAAGCCTCAGGATCTCACTCAATGCAGCCATTTCCTCACCTGTGCAAACCTCTCTGCCTCCGTAGCTGTGCCCCAGGACAGGCAGAGCTGTCAGGGAGCTAATGTAGTATGTAGTGCTCTCCTTGTGGATCTGCCAGGCTGCTCCCCTGAGCACCTTCCCATTGACATCCGTGGGTTTCATACGAGGCCTTTATTCAGATAATATGCTGGAGTAAATTTGTTTCTCAGAGGTCACGTCCCAGGAGGCACGGTTTGCCCTGCTTCACATTCCATGACAAATCCATTCTGAATCCTTTTATTATTAATAATAGACAGCAAATTCTGATCTCAGGGTTCCTGGGGTAGAGTCAGTGATATCTGTGTAATTTAAATCAAACCTGCTCTTGCAGGTCTAAGTGAGTTCTAAAGATTGTATCAATGCAATTTCCCTGTGCAGCTGGGCAAGCCAGAGCGTAATTAGAGATAAGAGCCAAGAGCCTTACAAGTGCAAGAGGTGTAACTAACCTTTGCTAATGAAGGATATCATGCAAATAGTATTTGATATTTGTGTGTATCTGACGCTACAACTGAACAAGGAGTAGTTGCCTGGTGTTTAATGATGGCTTCTGTGATGGCACAGGCATTTCTTATTGAAAATGTGGTTGCGAGGAGTATTGCACAGATTCAAGGGAAAAAAAGACTCTGCCTGTTGAATAACAGCAAACCTGCCCTCTCTTTAAATTAGCTCAACCCTTCCCACTCAAGAAAGAGGGATAACATGTAGAATAATGACCACTTCCTCCACAAACAGAGTGGTGGAACAGACAATCTTGTCCTTTGTATAAATTTCCTAGGAGGCTGTGCATGCCCCCAGAACGCAAGTCGGTGGAAATTAGCCATCGTTTCCTAAAGATAATTTTATCCCAAAGTCCCTGAGAATAAGATTGACCCCGTGTCTGCCATTGCTCAAAACCAGCTCTCTGCTGCAACAACTCCAGTAATTTGAAAACATCAAAATCCGCATACAGTTCCTGTAGTTCCTTTTAAAGCTTTTCAAAGAGGGCACAAGGACTAATGCAAGTCTGCCTTAGGAGGGTTTGCTACTAGTAGGAAAGCTAACTGTTGGTAAAGTTGGGCTGTGTTAGTGCCAAGGATTTTGAGAAGATTGTTAATGGCATCCCTGCGAGCCCAAAGGTCTTTGTAAAATCATTGTTACTCTCATCATACTGTAGATGTGGACGTGATATGCATGAGTTAATGTGTGCTTGAAGTTATGAGATACCCTGGGTGTATTGCACATATAGTTTGAACCATCAGCAGGCTCTGAAGCATTCCCCGAGATCGTATCTTCCCGTGATTATTGGTGGGATGGTGGTGTGCCAGACCGAGGAGGATGTATAAACAGCTAACGAGCTGCTAGACACTTTTTCTGAGTGTTTTATAAGAGTAATTCAGGTCGGAAAGGACCTCAGGAGATCTCCAAACTCCTGCTCAAAGTGGGATCAGCTCTGGGGTCAGATCAGTCTGCTCAGGGCTTGACCCAGCTGTTGACCAAGACCCCCAGGCCTGGTCCCCAGCCAATATTGTGTCTGGGGATTGTTTGTGCTGGTCTTTGTTGAATTTCATAAGGTTCCCACTGGCCTATTCCTCTGGTTTATCTTATTCCTGAACGGTGGTGCTGCTGTGTCTGCTCTGCATTTTTCTTGTAGTTTTTCTAGGTATCTTTTAATTTATCTATTTCCTTTTTACTTTGCTAATTCTCCAGGTGAAATCAAGTCGTTGCTCTCAGAATTTTTCATTTCAGCCCAAAGTTATGGGTTGTGGCCTGAAATGTAGGCATTGGATGAAGTTCTGCAGAAGTGCTGGGTCTATATGAGCAGCAGAGGCAGGCAGACCCTCAAAACTGGCCTCGTGAGGCTGGATACAAATATGTTCTTTGCACATTTCTTAGCTTTCCTGATTGCTGTCAAAAAGCAAGCTTCAATTTAAGCCCACCGAAATAAAGAGAAGTGAATTAATGACAAAGTAGCTAATGAGAAATGCCAGCGTTTCTAATAAATGTTATCAGATAGGTTTAGTTTGATTTATTTTCTGATTTTTATTGGAAAATTCATATAATCAAAGAAGACTGGTTAAATTCTCTGTGCTTTGTGTGTATCATCAGCGGAATTGTTAGCAGAGATCTACCTGCTGAATCATTAACTCTGTGTGTGGAGAAATAACCCTCCACCACCCCACACAACCTCCACCGCAGCAGTGCTTTAGGCACCAAAAAATGGAAAGTCAGAAGATCCCACTCCAACCTTTTGTCTTTCTCATCCATGGGTACACAAATAACAGCAGGCTGAAGAATCCAATCAGATTTAATTGCATTGATTGGTGTCGTTAACCATTTCCAGCGGCCCTAAAATATTTGGACTTTTTGTCTTCTACATGTGGCAGCAGCCATGTTCCACACCAACAATGCTACAGCCTCGACATGCCAAGCAGTCCAACATAGCCAGCAGTAAATCAGTAAAAAACCTTTCCTCAGCCTCTCTTTTGGATTGGGGGTACATCTGTGCACTGTCACTTGGCCTTTTGAGGCCAAAAAAAGCACAACCTAACCAAGAGAATAGGAGGCCGAGTAAACTCTGAATGTGTTGTGAATGATTCAATCTTGCATTATGAATCTATTGGTTTTTTCCTCAGCTCTAATAGACCTAAGTAGCTCTGGAAGCTGTACTCTCACATGCTACAGAAGTACTATTTCACTAGCAGACTTGTTTGCCACTGAGAAAATTGTTGTTAAGAAATCATATAACAACCACTGCTGATCCCTAAAGGGGATTGCTTCTCCCACTAGCTATTATCTAAATTGGATGTTTTCTGGAAAGACGAGCTGAATAAATAAAATAACGCCAGCAAGACTGGAGTACTAAGGATGCAAAGATTCAGACTCCTCCATTTTAATGTTAGTGTAACTCCACTGAACTCAGTAGAGTTATTCTGGGTTTAAACCTAAGCCCTGGGGCCCAAAATGCTGCAGGGAAAGAAGCTGTCTGCTCCCATTTGAACGAGGGGAGGGCCACAGCGTGACTTCATTTACATAAACTGCCTACCAGATGGAGAGAAACCCTGGGGAAAGGCAGGCACTCCCTGCCCCATCCCTCCTGAAATCTGGGACATGGGAGAAGGCTCCATTTGATAAAAGCGCCCACCTGATTTCTCCTGGAGCGCCTCGGCAGTCACTACATGGATTTTGGGATTGTTTGCTCGGTGGAAATAAACTGTCTAAGAGGGGAATGGCATTTCAGACCAGAGAACATAACCCTGGTGACTCAAAGAGTCTGTGCACTGCTGGGCCTGTGCTGAGGGCCCTTTTGCATTAGAAGGACTTCACGATGGAAAGAGCAGAAGCAGAGCAAGGTCCGGCCCTCTGGCTGCTCCATGCATTGAAACCATGTGAGATCCCAGCCTGGGCAGGGCACGGAGTGTGAGACCTGGCCTGGAATGGGACAGGCTCTCTGGGGGTGCCCCAGCCCCTGCACGGGGGAGGAGAGGCAGGGAGGAGAAAGCTCCATGCTCAGTTTTGGGTTCCTCACTGTAAGGAAGATATTGAGGTGCTGGAGTGAGTCCAGAGAAGGGAACGCAGCTGGGAGAGGGTCTGGAGCAAAAGGATCATGAGGAGAGGCTGAGGGACGTGGCAGGGCTCAGCCTGGAGCAAAGGAGGCTCAGGGGATGTCGCCATGTGGGTGGTTGGTGGAGGAGCTGCCGCTTGTTCCAGAGGGGTCCTTAGCCAGGAACCTCCAGCGGTGTCCCTTGGCACCCTCGCTAGCCTGCTCCCTCTCACCCCGCGATGGAAGCACACAGACACTCTCACACAGAGCCAGCTTGCCCAGGCACAACCAGAGGAACAGGGGCAGCCCCTGTATGGGTTCTGATGGGTTTATTCGAATGGTTCCAGTGACTGAAATACCCAGGGACAGAAGGGACGAACTTCTGCTTGGGATAAACTTATAAAGGGGTCCCGAGGGGGTGGGGTAATACAACAACAACCAGTGGGGAGAAGGAGAGGGAAGAGCAGGGGGCTGGATTACACCCTCAAAGGGGACCTACATAGGATCACAAGATTTGATGGCAGAAGCCATTCTCACAGAGTTGAGAGGGGATCTTTAAACCTTGGAGTCGGTCCACCAGCAGGTCAATGCTGTACCTGGGCCTTCTGGCCCCCCAGCTACCACAGCCCTTGGTTCAGCCGCTGCAACAAGGGGAGATCTTATCACTCTCTACATTCCCTGACAAGAGGATGCAGTGAGGTGAGTGTCAGTGTCTTCTCCAAAGGAACAAGTGACAGGATGAGAGGAAATGGCCTGAAGTTGCACCAGACAAGGTTTAGATCAGTTATTAAGAATTTTTTTTTCATGGAATGGGTAGTAAAGCATTGGAACAGGCTGCCCAGGGAAGCGGTGGGGTCACCATCCCTGGAAGCGTTCAAGAAATGCGTAGATATGGCTCTTGAGGACATGGTTTAATGGCGAACGTGGTGGTGGAGCTGGGTTTGACAACTGGGCTGGATGATCTCAAAGGTCTTTTCCAACATTAACACTTCTGAGACTCTACTCTGAATTTTTCAGAGCTGCAGTTCTGGTGCTTCACCCCCCAGCCTGGAGGCTCTGAGTTTGGGATCAGGGTAACACATGGCTCTTGCAGCTGCCTGACCACCTTTCCCTTGCTCTCGCTCCCACAACAGCTTTGGCAGAGGTCAGCAGAGGATTTGCTATCTGATACAAATGTGGCTGCTACCTGAATTCTAATATGAAAGTGTTAGGGGGTTTATTTCTATTTGGTTTTCTTCCCATCAACTCATCTGTCTGGGATCTCCATTTCTGGAAAGAGGCAGAGTGAAGAATTTAGTCTAATACACCATTTAAATTCCATAAACAAGACAAAAATCTAGTAGCAGACCTGAGAATATATATTGCAGCAATAAAACTTCCCTGAAAGAATTGCAGTAGCAGCTAGGGAATGCTAATAAAGGTTTCTTTGCCTGTGAAGCAACACTCACAGGCCTAGGTTGGCTTGATTTTCATTTAATAAAAACACTACATTAATATAATCATGATTATATTGTGAAGAGGAAACACTTTGGAAACTTTTTGATTCTCTTCATTAATTACTTCTCTCTCCAGCAGTACCCCTGCACCGAAGAGATAAAAGGAGAGTGACTGATATTGAGTTTCATTTTTGAAGAACAAAGTGCATTTTAATTGGTTTTAATATGTAAGCTTGCAGGTAAAAGATGAGCTAAAAATATTTCTGAATTTAAAAAAAAAGGCAATTGCAAACTGCTGCCTTCCGATCGTGCCTGTCCCAGCCTATACACAGACCACCTACAAGGTGCAATTAACTGACTTGCTAATTGTACAGGGCAGTTTGAGATGCTCAGAGAAGTGGCTGGAGGTGGACAGTGCTCTCTAGTCTGTGTATCCTGGCCAGCTTTCCAGCTGGCATTTACCTTTCAGAGACAGGATCTAAAAACTGTTTTCAAAAAGGGGATTTTTTACGTCTGTGAGTTCAGAATGGATAGGTTTGTACGGAGCATGGGAGTAGTGTCAGCTCCTGCCTGGGGCTCCAGAGGTCACAAAGGCTAGGATGTGGGGCTAAAGCCAGCTGCAAATGTAGGGATAGTCAGAATTTTAGTTTTACTTTCCAGCTACGTGGTGAAACAAGTCATAGCAAAGATCACGTAGAAGCTGGAGAGCCAGCTCTGAAAGCAGCACACATAGAAAAACATGAAAGGAAAAAAAAGGACGTTCTTCAGCATGGAAAAGGCTTTTCCCTACACTCTTCTTGGAGCATTTTGTAGCTGAGGAAATGTGGAATACGGCATGGGAAGTCCTTGGAGGTCCAGTTAAGGGGATCAGCATGTGGATGTGCACTGTTCATGGAGCGGGTTGGTGGAGGAGGCTGCCCAGGCAGACATATCATTTACCTTCACATTTTAATCCTGCCACTGTCCTGTCAGCCTCAGGTGCTGCACTCTGTCAGTGGAAACTGCATCCCAACGAGGGCAGGGAGGGCAAAAGCCAGCCTGGATGTTCTGCTGCACCTCTCACACCTCCTGCTCTGGGCCAGGCTGCAGCTTCAGCTGGGCAGGAGGCTGAGCTGTGCCCCAGGTCACAGCAGCATCATCTGCCTGCAGGCACAGGTATCTACCAGAATTTCTCAGCTCTTTGTGTCTTGGAAATGAGAAAACATAAAGCGGTTACTCAGGAAACAGAACTAAGCATATGTCAGGAATTCATGGTGGTGATATAAAATTTGGAATGTCTTGCATTCCATTGCTTCAGCTTTATTCAAAAAGAGAAGTTGTGAAAAAAAAGGTATAAAAAGCACAACAAATATGAGGAACTTAATGTTTCCTTCAATGAGCCTGATATTGATGCTCCATGCCTTGCTCCAGTTAAAGTCAATAGCAGTAGCCTACCACAATGATTTATCTTCTCTTTATTTTATATTTCAAGTTGTTGATGTATGTAGTATTAATTGTGGTAAGTTAGCAGAGAGAAACAAGCTAATCCATGTGAGAAGATTGCTTCCTTTTGGTTCTCTGCCTGCCTGCCTACTGGCAGTTTCATGCTTAAGCCACTGATTCATTTTTTACCTCTCTCTTGCCAGCAATTATATTTCATTGGTGACTGTTGTGGTATGGAGTCGGAGGCGAGGGCTGCTGCTTTATCTGAGAAGAAATATTTCATACCCTAGATCACTTCTCAATGTATAGAATCTGGAAAACTAGTAATTTCTCATTTAATTTCCAGCATAATTTACTACGCTGGAGGAATAGTGCTGACAGCTTCTGCTGAGAATGGTATGTGGTATGTTTTCTGTCTTAAGGCTTGCCTTGCTTCTGTGCCCTCTCTCAAGTAAGGCAAACACAGATTACATTTCTGAGCCAACTCTCTAGTTCTCGGTCCCTTCATTTTGTAGCTTTGCCAAAGTAGCAATGACTTACTGTTTTCCAGGAAAAAAATAAATTTAAGCACAGAGCAGTGTAGCTGGTATCAATGCAAATCCATAGTTTTGGGGGCTTTAAAGTCACTGAAACAGAACACTAAAATTAATGTCTGCAAAAATACTCTCAGTTTGGCTTTTTGGCAGCAAACTTAAAGCTACAGGTAATAGTAGCTGATATGTTACATGGTACTGGCACCAAATAACAGGTCTGTGTCACAAAGTGGTGTTGCTCAAGTTAGGGACTGTGTTAAGCTGGAATGCTTCACAGTAGGAATTTCCTCCTTTACAACGAAGGAGTAAAACTCACAGTTAAACTTGTGAAATCAGGGGTTAAAAAGGTTAACCAAGTTGCAAGACTCCTCTGGGTTTGATAGAGCGGCTGAAATGTGCAGCAGTGCTAAAACCTTGGCTGACCTGGAGATCTGCTAACCAAAAGCCTTTTGTGAGTTGGGAACGGTACTGCAAAACTTTTGACTAAACAGTATCTGTGTATATGTTTGCACACACTGTGTTTATGACACATTGATCAGCTTCTCTGTGGAGCTCCTCTCAACCGCTGTTTAGAGACAGGCAATGTCTCTAAAGATTAAAAATCTTGTTATTGAGTGCAATTTTTAGATCCCATCTCTGACAGTTGAAAAACTGGCTGAGATACAAAGACTAGATAGTACTGCTCACTGGCACTAGAAGTCCATTTTATTTAGAACAGGTTTTCATTGCCCTTCTCTTCCCCCCTCCAGCAACTGGAAGCTTGTTTGGAAATCTGTAATTGTTTTGGCTTAAGACAGATTTCGTGCACAGCGCCAGGCTTGGGACCCTGCTCCAAACTGAGCAAACTGCTGAATTATATGTGTCTTTGTGATAATAAGGCATTAATCCCCAAACTCTCTTGCTGCAAGCTGAACATCTCAGGATCCAGCCCGCAAGGCGTGATGTGATGTGCAGCCTTGTGCACCCAGCACAGGAGGCAGCAGCTGGTGGCTGTTAAACACTGTTCATATCTTTGAATCCTGGCACTCCACGCTCTCCTAAAGGGGAAGGTGCCCGTGGTTTTTCGGTGCCTTTTAGCTGACACATTTCAGTGTATTTTGTGGTGTTTTCCAGCCCACGGAAGCACATCTCTTGCTGCAGAATGTGTCCTTATCCGTCTAAGTGATCCAAGCCTCCAGGATTCTGCTCACTGTCCATCCTGTTCAGGGAAGCATTGCAGATAAGAGCGAGGCTGAGGTCTGGGGAATTACCATCACAGTCATTTTTTTCGGGAGAAAATTCACTTGCCATAAAATTAGAACATCCCAGCTGAAAATGTAACACAGATTTTTCCCTATCCATCCTCCCTTCAATTCCAAGAAGCAGGCTTCGTGGCTTCTTGGCATTTTTGGAGCCTGTCAGGCAAATTTCTCTTACAGGGGCACTGGGGACTGACCCAGGACCGACATATTTCCTGACCCTGGGGTATTTTGGGAAGCCTCACATTTCTGGTTCAGAGGTTCTGGTTTCTAGTGTCTGGTTCTGCTGTGGTTTAGGAGAATTTAAGGGCTCTTGAAAACATTTGGAAACACTGAAACAATGTGAGGTTTTGATGGTTGCAAAATGAAATTTCTGAATTTTAATTTCTTGTGTAATGGTGCCTCTCACTCCCTTCCTCACACAAAGTGAGTTGCTGCATCTTCCTGCTGAGGCCGGGGAGTCTGCAGGCAGAGTCAGGGCAGAGTAATTTCTCAGGCTTTGCCAAAATTGCAGCACCATGTTTTCTCCAAATCACTTGGATTTTAATTAATGTACAGCCTTTCTGCTCGTGCTGCCATCATTTGTATAGAAATGAACGTTATGTTCGAGGATCCATAGTACACAAATGCCCACACCAGACCCTGTGAGGACCCTCCTAAATCTGTTATGTAATATATAAACCCCGAGTTAGTGACCCCAAGAAGCCCTGAAGGCAGTGTTCAGCTTCTCAGTAACCACTGCTGTGAGCAAGGCACGCAGCTCTGGCCCTCTTTGCTCCCAAAACATCGAGGCACACACCAGCAAAATCCCACCAGGCAGCCAGATTCTTACAGGCACCCCGCTCTCCGTGTCTGCCCTGTGGTAGCACTGGTCCCTCTTCAGCCAACACAGAGGCATAAGGCAAATAAAAGTAGATTTTCTTCCAGGGATGAGCTAAGTTTGTAATAAGCACAGCTTTGCTCTCTTTGGCACGTCAGCAGTTTGTTGTGGTGATTTTAATATCGTGCCCTTCACTTCCCTGTTAAGCTGGTGTAACGTAGCCGTGATTGTTGCAAGAAGTGTCCTTTTGCCTTCTGGTGCAATTAAGACCAAGATTCATTGCTGGGTAGATTTGGCCTTTTCTGTCAGTGGTTGTGATTTGTACTTGTCATAGACTCCACTTTTTGTGATGAAAAGACACAGCCTGTAGCATTTAGAGGAATAAATTGGAACCTCTGTTTCCTGCATGTGGAAAACCAGAATAACCCAGCTCTTGCTTTTTCGCTGTGGGAGATGAGGGAATGGCCACAGGACCTGCACATCTTAACTCCCAGGAACCTCCCCTGTTCACGTGTGCAGCGTGGAGGCCCAGAGCCTGGTTGGGGTGGAAGGGACATTCCCTGCCTCCTTCTGCACTTCCCAGATCTTGCCCTGGGAATATTCAGACATTGTGGCAGCAAATACACCGAGAGTAATTCAAGAGATGGATGGTGAGGCAGCAAGCAAATTGCTGCAGAAACGTGTACACTGCTTTCAAAGCATCCTGAATGGTCTATTAGGTGTAAAATTGGATTAGAGAGAGCAATTAAAATGGTAAACCTGTAAGAAAGAGTTGTATGTTGTTGCTTTAAAACTAGAATTGACCACTTGAACGCTATGTGTGGGCCACATCTCTTGACTTTTATTGAGCCTTGAGGAATTTTAAAATATTTCATTAGCATTAAACCTGATAGATTCTTTCCATTAAGCAAAGTGAAGCAAGTATAATGCAGCATAGCTGGTGGCATTATAGTGGTGTGAATGCTAAAATATATAAGAGGCTTCAGCTGGGGGCCCATTGTGCCCAGTTCATATTTTGAAAAGGTTTGGAAGCTTCTCATTAAAGATAATGAGAGTTGCCAGGTGTCCAGCAGCTCATGAAATGAAGGACTGAGTCCAAATTATTTCAGCGATATCTTGTAAATGGATTTCTGTTGTCCTTCACACAGATTTCCAGTAAATAAACCAATACTGGTTAACCAGACCTCTGACACTGTGAGCCATATATTTGATTAAACCCAGATACATGGAATAATATATTAAGCGTGATTATATTTACTATGAATATACTATCGTTCATATAGGGGAGAATTACGATCTTTTAAAGTTTATTGGATGAGAACAGCTTTTATCTCACAATTAATGGCTCTTACACACAAATTCATCTGAACGCTAAATCTAAATTAGCTGTTGTTTGAGGCGATTACATGGCTTAATTTTTTTTTTCTTTCAACTGGACCATGCATTTCCCAGCAGCTTCGTTTGTTGATGTTTGATTTGTGGTGATACAGATCATATACAAGCTGGCTTGTTGTTTTTAATGAACGGAATGTGTTGTATAATAGAATTGCTAGGTTTGTGTTAAATTGCAGCTTTGGGACTCATTATGGTGAGATGTTATCTGCTTTGAACTGGCTTATTTTATCACAAAGAAAGAAATTGAATTTGCTTAAGATGGCAAATGCGGCAATGGATGGGTTGGTTGGTGAGTGTTTTGGGGCACCCTGTTGAGCTGATATGTATTTTATCTGATCTCATTCACATCCTGCCCAGAAGATGCAGACACACCCGCACATATGTTGGAGTCCACATCAAAAAGAGCCTAAAACAAACAACGAGCAGAATGTATTGCTGGATGGTTAAATGCTGCTTTTTAGCCATTGGTTTTTGACCATTTCAACTGTAAATTCACGGGATCTTTTCCTTAGGGCATTTTTGTTCCAGTTTTCTCTACTGTGCATGCAGAAGCTAATGACACATTTCTGCCTGCACATATTTAGCTTTTGCATGCGCATATTTCAGCACTTGCACAGAAACACTTTGCAGGCATGGAAGTGTAAGTGTATGCAGCAGGATTAATTGTGTAAAACTCGGAAAATTGTGTTTCCTTTGACAACTGCAGGTTTGGGAGATGAAGCCCCTGTGTGTCGTTCTTGGCATTTCCATTCCTTTGCAAAGCACATTGAGCTTGCAGCCTAATGTAAGGATGATATATAGGAAAATTAAATAATTCTCTTTACTGTGGTAATTTTAGCTGTTCTCTGCAACAGTGCATAAAAACACTGATTTGCATTGACAGAAACTATGGGCACATTAAAACCACTTCTACTCAGTTTAAATCAATGAAAGAAGGGGTTCGATTCAGAGGCGATTTGAAGGAAACGCTGAAGGAATCTAAACTGGTGATAAACTGGGGTGGCACAACTCTCATTTGGGTTCTGCTGAGCCGCCTGTTAGAGCAGTGCCAGCTCCACTGAGTGTGGTGGGTGTATGGCAACGTGATAAACACGTGATGCCTGTGCTGTGGAGGGGCACCTGGTGTTCCCTTGCTGTGCCTGCCCATCTCCCCAGAGCACACATCCCAGCTTCTGGGACCACTGCCATGGCAATTCCAGTTTTTTTGTGTAGAGGCGTTTGAATCACTGCAGTTATAGTAAGAGTTTTATGATAAATGAGGGGTTTTTTTGATCGCTGTGGGGACCCAGATGTAAAATATCACATCGAAGGTTGTTCTTTGCAATGCAGCAGAACTACCCCCCCTCCACGAGAAAGCCAATAAGCAACAATAAATATTTTTCTTTCATAGAGGGCTTAGTAACTCATTTTAAATGGTTCTTCTAAACTCTCTGTGATCCAGCGTCACATGCTGTAGAGGTGGAAGAATTACCAGCTATTTGCACTTTGCATTAATGTTTAGGGTGGATTGTAATGACAAAGCAGATATCGAGCTCTGCAGTTAATTTGCTTTTGTTGAAATAACCTTTAAATTATTCTTCCCTTAAACAGATGGTTTTTTGCATACTGATGGGTGCTCTGTCCCTTTCCTACCCTGTATGCTGCTTTACGTCCTTTCTCACTTCATCTTGACCACCACTATTTAACAGATGGGATAGCATATACCGTAGAACATGATTTTTTTTTTCCCTCACTTTCCTCTCCTGGCTTTAGAAAGTTCAATTTTTGCATGACCTTGGTTCTGGAGGCCTTGATTTACATTACATTAACAGCTTTATGGAGTCACTTTATAGTTTGCTCTACCGCTGAAAAGCAGGACAGTTTTACCGACAGAATTTACTGTTCATTTTTTCCCAATTGTTTTTGGCATATGCTCGTGTTTTGGTTTTTACATCACTGTTGCTAGTAATTACCTTGCTTCCATTATTTTTCTTTAATAGAGGATAAATGAGCGCGTGGTATTTTTCTTTGGGAGAACCTGAGCGTATTGGAGATCTCTCTCACAATGGGGAGAATACTCCAGGCATGATTAATGGCATCATCATTGTAACATAATTTAGTTAGGAGGACTTATACAACTGATAAAGTGTCATGTACTTCCACTAAACTGCAATCTAAGTGAACTGTATTTCAGGTTTTTATATCCTCATTTCTGTCTTCTGTAAAGATATTACTGTAAGATTCATACAAGCGTCTTTATAGGCTCACGCTGTAAGCAGTGAAAGTTCAATCAGTTCTTCTTGCAGGGATCATAGTTTCTATAAAAAATGAGTAATTATAATTCAAAAAAGGGCATAAATTAGTTCACTAGATGCATTCATTGCAGACTGAAGTTGTGACTAGATGAGGTCTTTTGTAAAATAAAGAGAGATTTAGTTTAAAATAAAGATATCTGTGCTCGAAAGATGAGAGAGAAATCAAGTATTTACAGCAGGCAGTGCCTACAAAAACTTGCATTGTAAGTACTCCATAGACCACATTTATAAATTAATCAGAGAAAATCAATATGTAAGTTGGAGACTAATAAAGGACCTTTCCTTAGTAATTAAAAACATCTCTGTCTCCATCTACTTAATCCAGCTCCTTGGGCCAGTTGAAATACTGCATTTTAATTTCACCTCTGTGTGTTTTTATACAAAATTACCAAATTTTTATTAAATCTTTTCAAAACTTATTCACATAAAAAGAACGTTTTTCTTGGTTTTCACTGATCACTACTTTTTCCTGGTGGATCACTTTGTTTAGCTGAACTTCCCATTTGAGCCTTGCATGCTGCAGGGGAGTTGTGTATTTGATTTCATCTTTCTTTATGCTTGAACTTATGGTTTATGTCCCTTCCATCAGCAAAGGCAAGCAAGTTCCACACTGGAGTCCCTTTCCAGGACTCAAAATGAACTCAAGATGAGCCCAGCACTACTTTTCCCCATCTCCATCAGCTGGCACTTCTTATTTTCTTATCACCCCACCCTCTGTTTTGCCTGACTTCGATCACTTCCCCTTTTTCTGAGCTGGTTATGTGCACCATTTTCCCTTTCCTTGTCTGTCCATGGTCAGCTGTACTTGTAGACTCTGACATTTCAGATGGAATTGTTTTGCCCAGTGTGCAGCATGGTGGGGCCTCATTCTTTGTGACAGCCCTTATGGGCAGCAAAAATAAACAGTAGAGTCTCCACTAGATTGTTGATTTTCATTGTAGTTTCTCATCTTGGTGCTCCAAGCAGGGTGCTTCTGCAGAAATATTTATTGCGCATATTAATTAGGGAAAGATGAACAAAAATGAAGAATAAAAGATCGCTGTGTAGACCCAGATACTCGTGCAGGGTATTATCTGATCATTTCTGTGCAGAAGCAGCTCTGTGAGAGCTATGGTTCATACCATTTCATCATCCTTCCACTGAAAATTTGAATGGGCTTAAAATTAAGATCCCCTTACATAATGGAAGTCGTAATGAAGGATATGGTTCATAAATTTCAATTGTTAAATTGTCTCAGTGGGAAAGGTGACTTGACATTCCCATATTTTAAGGATTTAAAATCCACATTCAACAATAATGGTAAAGGGTTTAATTACCAGCTTATATTAAGACTTGAATATGAGAGACATTTCAACTGTTCTCTGTGTGAGCCATAAGCTTTCAACCGAAGATTTCTCTTACCTTCCAAGACCCAGATTCTGAAGGCATTTTTATGGGGTGCCTGTTTGTAAATATTATACTTTATGGATAAACATAGTGATGTCTTNTCCATACCAAGAGCCTCCGAGGGAGGTGTGAGGAGCACCAGGGTGGCATTATGTACCCAGAGTGCTTCATTCTGATTTGGTGAGGCTTCTGCCCCCATACGTGACAATTTAGCTTTGAAGAGAACATGACAGCCATTTACCGCCTAACCTCTGGGGTTAGGAAATGGAAAAAACAATGCAGCATGTATCTGAAATAGCAGAGGAATTACCCTAGACTGGAACTTGGCCAGGATGCTTCTGCTAATCTTGCAAAAAAAAAAAAAAAAAAAAAAAAAAAAGGGAAACCCAATTTAAAATTTCTTTTCATGTTCCAATATACACAAAATAGTTCCCAGGACCACAATGCATGTAAGGCCTTTTGAAGTATTTAAGGAGGCCACTTAATGGCCATTAGGCAAAGTAACCAGTAATGCTCAGAGCAGGGCCACTTGTCCCTTTCCACTCCAACAGAAGCAGCTCTTTGTGGTGCCTCGGAGCTCGGTGAGTTAAAGATGGAAACATCCATAATGGAACAAATGTTGCACTTTCCTGTTATTCAACACAAGGCTGTTGCAGTTTGTATTTATCTGTGCTGTCTAGGTTTGAAAGTCCTACTGTGCTAAAAATCTCCCTGCATGGCTCTTCCACTTTTGGTGGACGGGGTCTGTGGTTTTCCCTAGGTTTGGAAAGCACTGATCACTTCAGTGTTGTTATTGTAATAAAAATAAATAGTAATGACAATAATAAAAGAAAAGTGATATTGTGTTTGTAACCACCGCTGTAACAGAGGTAGTGAATGATGGCCATGTTTAGCCAGACTGCTGATGCAGGAATACAGAAACTGGAAAGATATCAACCAGACTGATTTAAGACCTGGAGAGAGCACAGAGCTGCGAGATTGATAGCACAGAAAGGAATCTCTTGGTTGAGGTCCATGGCCTGCATCAGAGCTTTTGGGATTGATAGCACACGGCGCTATCAATCTCCCAGCAGCAAATGGGATGACTATTCTCCATGAAGAATGGGCCATATTAAATACCCTGACATCCATTAGATTGAGAACTGCAAAATGAGTAAGGAAGAGTACATGTTTGTGGAGATAATACAGTGCTGGGTTTTGTGCACTTTGTTTTGCTGCAGGAACAGCCTCGCTGGCTCTTCCAAGCTCAGCTCCTGGAAGCTGCAAGTCATGCTGGAAATAATAATAATAAGCACAAAAAAGCACAGGGGATAGCAAATATGTAAGGGAGAGTGACTTCTTAAAATGCAAGGCCTGGTTAAAGGCTTTGAGAAACCTTGTCTAGAGGAAGGTGTCCCTGCCCATGGCAGGGCGTTGGAACAGGATAATCTGTGAGGTCCCTTCCAACACAAACCATTCTAGGCTTGTATGATTCTTTGAAAATTAAAGTGCAAAAATTAAGCAACAAAGCTCACTGTGATGTGTTTAATATTTTTGATTTGTGTTTCACTGAATATTTTGTACAGTACATCCTGGCCGTTTTCATGCTTAATCTTCTGTCCGTAAACTGGTGGCAAAATAATTCCTTTGTTGTACCTTGTGCTTTGATTCTCCTTGTGTTATGAAGCTCATGAAACTGAAAGCTTCAGGTAGACGTCTTGCTTCAGGTCTATGGAATTATCTGCATGAATTGGCTTGCATTTATTATTTAACATTTTTATTTAATATATGTGTGTAGCCTCCTTCAAGAATCCCATCCTGCATCATATTATTCCATCAGAAAAGTGTCATTTACTCACTCTAGCATTTCAAGGGATGTGGAAACTGCTTTTTTCCCCATGTGGCCAGAGCTCCCTTAGCAAACATTGCTTCTCAGAGCTCTGGCAGATGCATTGCTAAGTGAAAATAACCATCTCTTGTGTGAAATGGTTCTGATAGCAGCAATCCACAGACAAAGGCATTAAAGGACACGATACAGGCAGTAAAAGCTGTTGTTGCCTTCCAGCAGTAGAGAAATCCATGAATAGTAGAGGATCACCCCTGAAAATTGGAGGTTATTTGCTCCTCTAAATCCTTACAATTTTCTAATATGTTTAGATGTTCAGCATAAAATTAGGGACGTAGTATCAAACCTCTGTAAAACGAAATTAATTTTAAAAGTTTTGTTCAGAAGTCTGTGGAGGAAAAAAAAACCTTTAACCTAAGTTTATCTTCTGTAGTGTCTGGAGGCAAATAGAAATATTAATACAGAAAAGAAGTATCCAATTGCACTTGCTGGAGGGAATTTCCAACTTTGAATAATGTGGTACTAGATTTTAGTGTTCATGTGTGACATTACTTCTGTCCCCCCTTTTTACACTTTATAGCTTTTTTACTTTTTTAGTAATTTCCTCAAGTTTTACTTTAGAAGGCTGCAGAATTGCTTACCTTATAGGTATGTTGAGCTTGACTTTGATGGCCGGAGTCTTCTCTTAAAGACTCCTGGAAGATAAGAGGGATTTAAAATATGGTGCACCTGAATCAAGGAAAATTCTTATTTTCAGTGATTCAGAGAAGCACTAAAATTAAAGTATGGTCTTTACAGACTATCTCTTTTGTCTGAGAAACCAGGATTTCCAGCAGGAGTGATAAGCATTCTTAGATTACACTGAATAAATCGGTTTGTTGTTTGGGCTTACTGTATTATACAGACAGACTTCTGGTTGGAAAACGAATTTTAAAAAATATTCCATTTCAAATGTTTTGCAACATCTGAACGACTTTTATAGGCTTGCTGATAGCTAGATGCAATTTTAAGCATGCCCATGTCCATGAAATAGTCATGTCTCCCTCAGGGAAAAGTTTCTGGGGAGGGCTAACTGCGGCTCTGACCGTTCAATAGGAAACATAAACTGTTGCTCTCCTGGTCCTTTAGGAAGACTTAGAGGTAATCACATTTAGATTCTTAGAAGACTTTTCATAATAGTCCAGAGGGGATTTTAAAGTCAAAGTGAAAACTAAATATAGCTGGAGTAATTCCAGCGCGTGTGTGTCACAAACTCAGCCTTCAGTGAGAACGCTGTGGCCAGGGTTACGCCGAAACGCAAATGTTGCATTAGTGTCAGACTGTGACAGATTGAAATGATGGTGCTGTGCTGAGGGAGGCTGAGCTGGCACGGCAGAATATCCCCTCAATCTGCACTGAATTTCCAAGCAGTGACACCGACTCACAGTAACTGAGTGTGCAAAGAGAAAAGCCCCACGTGTTCAGCACTGCTCGTTTGGGAAAACATCGACGTGATGGGACCTACCAATGGCAAATGCAATTCAGCCCAGGTAAATGAATAAACAATGAAACCAAAAGCCATTCATAAACTGGAAAATATGCTGATATCCAGACAAATAAAGCAATCTGGGTGTTTCTGCATTAAAATAATCCCTGAAGTATTCATCCCAATGTGTACTGGCAATGAAAAACAAATCAAGCAGTGGAGTGAATTGAATTACCCGTCCTGTGCGCTATAAATCATAAGGAAATCCAAGCACTTTTATTGCTCCATATGGTAGGGTTGGACATTGTCTAGAGTACTGTTTGTAGCACTGCTCACATCAAAGCAGGAAAGTTAAAATTGCTGCAGAAGGTGGATCCAAAGCAACCCAGAAAAAGAAAACTGTTAGCCTAATCATTAACAGAGAAAAATAGAATGACATTCAAGTTCACAACAGCCAAAGGGAAAAGAACAAAAAAGAATCAAATTAATTCTAGGATCTTCTGGTCTATGAAGGAAATTCGTGACTGAAAATAGAGGAGGAGAACGGAAAACTGAGAGGATGTTTAGGCAAAATTCCACATCCAAACAAAATGCACATTTAATTCTATGTGCTATTCCAGTCAGAGGTGAGCTAATGGAAGTGGCACTACCTGGAGCTCTCTTGCATGCCCAAATCATGTCAAAGAGGAGGATGTTTATTGGGTGAGCCAGGGAGCTGGGGTGGGTATAGTGTTGACTCCAACACCAGTGTCATTAGAGAGGTGATCAGATCTCAATCATCGTCACTGATACTGCAAGAGTTACGAATAAATGCAATTAGAACAGGGTAATTTGTGAAATTAATGCTGATTCCGTCTTTAATATAAAATTCTGCTTCTGCCTCTTGGGTTCCTTCACAGCAATACCCAGCTTTACACCATATGTTCGCACAGCCCTGGAAACTGGAGGTGGTTGGATTGGCGGTGGGCGTCGAGCTGGATCTGCTGCCTGCTGCAGCTTCCCGTGTTTATAATTCCAGGGATCCTCTCTCCCAGGCACAGCCAGCCCTCGTCTGCGTGGGGAACAGCGCAGAGCACGTCCCGACCCGTTCACCTTTCTACCTTTGAACTGGCAGGTGGCCTCTGCCTTGAAAGAGTCTCCGGGCGGCCGCTGTTTGGGTTCCTCTCCGGTTCAGCTCTGTGCCTGAGGGAGGCACAGCTGATGGAGTTTGCTGATTGCAACTCGCCTCAGGACTGCTGAGTTTGCCTTTTTGAAGTTATAACCTCAGATTTAGGAACTCGCGGACTAAAATAGCTCATCAAAATATGCAGATGGGAGAGAGATTACCCTCCCTTCCTGCTGCATGGAATGAAATTTGTAGAGTCTCCAGTTTTCTTTTTATGGAAGCATTTGGCTCATATACGTCTGTTAGAACTGGAATGAATTTTAAACATGTTTCCACTGAGCATAATTAAACATATTAGAGCCTCAATGAACTGTATTGTCCTATGCCAAACTGAGGACTGCAAGGAATAAAAGGAATTATAAATGGATGTCAGAGTGAAATGAAGTTAACATTGAACACCTCCATTAAGATCAATAAGAAATTTGTTGTTGTTCGGTGTATTTAACAAGGTTCTGGAGATGTAAAATGAAGTGTATCACTGGTTAAAATTAAAGCACTGAAATGCTGCTGGGAGATCACAGGTACTATAGCTACCTGAGAACATATCGTAATTCTAGCAGCAGCCTGATAATTAAACTTTTGTCTCAGGTGCAAAACCTCTTTCCTGTAATAGGATACTGGAACTCGTGTAGGTGAAATGATGAATGGAAGCAGATATTTTAATTCTTTATTTTTAGACACTTTGGCAAAGAAACCAACATTAAAGCTCAATTCAGTGTATTGCTGTTTATTCCCAAAAGTAATATCTGTTTGGTTTTGCATCAATAAACACATTAATCAGAAGCAGAAAAATAGAAAGCATTAGTCAATGATCCAATAAAATTCTATAATATGAACCTAGTAATGAATAAAAGTTGATAGATGAATGAAGATAGTGATAACTGATAGAAAATGTGGCCTTCCAGTACACTGCTTATGGTGTTTGAATGGGTTTCAGAATTTAAGTATGAAAAATTATTCTAACCTATCCTATTTTTAAGGGTCCTCTGGAACTCTTACCATATAAATTTACAGCACAGTACTTAAATATTAGATGGTTTTATGCAAGTTTTTTTTCCTGACATGAGGGAAAACGCCAGAGTAAAACAACTCACCATACATCTGGGAGAAGTATGGGAATTTTTCCCCACCTTTATTAAAGATTCCAGGGATCCTTTTGCAGCGTAACATAACTGAAATTATCAGTCGAAATTATAATGTCGTTGTAAAGGTGCTACTGTCCTCTTTGGCTTCTTCTCAGGTACCTTGCTGACTTGATTTTGTTGTGTATTCTTCCCTGATATTTTAATTCCACATAAAATCAAGAGGTGTTAAAAGGAGTATTTAATTCTGGGGGTGGATTTGTTTTGCTTGCCTAAACTGCACCAAGTTGCCATGAAGATGGAACTGCAACCAAGAAACCAGAATGTTTGTGTTTTGAAACAAGAAAAACTAGCACCTGATTTGCTTTCATGTTTGAGGGAAGCCTTCATGTGAACTCCGGGGTGTCAAGCTGTGCGAAAGGCTTGGACTGCACTGTGCTGGAAGTGCGTGTTCCCTTGCATCTGGGTGGTTCTTCATGTGTCCACCTGTCTGCTGTTATTCAATGATATTTTAGTTTAATCCTCTGGAAAAACAAAGCCTGGTGCCGTCCCACTGTTTCAGAGCACATCTGCTGACAGCATTTGAACCCGCTGTCCGACCAAAGCTGACAAAGAAATCGGTGATTGCTGATTTGTGAAAATAGGTGGGTGAGAAAAAAAGCCAGACCCACTCAGTCTGAAAAGAGATTTGACTGTAAGACAGTGAAATGCTTGCACTGGATCATACATCTGTCCCAGTTACAAGACTTTCGGAGTAATCCGAAATAAAAATGCGCACACGGCCTGGCTTTCTTATTTCTGATGACAACGATGCATTTTGTGTACATAGAGACTTATCTTGACTTTTTCTTTGCACCTATGCACCTCTAAAAATGTGCAATCTCTTTATATTCAAGCAAACAAGACATCGTGGTGTGCTAGGGAGAATAAAATCTGCCTTGTGAGACAGTCATAAACTGAAACGTGTTTAACATGTTCTGAGTTAAAATATTGGCAAAAATCTCTTTAAATCAAACCATCTCGCTTTAAACTAAAAACGCTGATCCAGTTCCTCCATCTCCTGTAAAATCTGACATACACACACCTCTGATTTTAAATTATGACAAGTGTTTCGTAAGCATGAATTTTCAGACTAGTGGAGCATAAGATGTTCTGGTGGATTTTGTCACCGAGACATGTTCTCCAAAAACCGTGCTAATCCTGAAAAGCCGATGCAATGAATTTACACTTCCTAGAAAAATCAGATGAAAATTTTTCACTGTATTCAGTGTAAGTCCATTGACTTCCATGGATTTTCTGTTGATTTATGTGAGTATGAATGAAATGAGGAAGGGCCCAGTAGAATAAGTTGTAGTTTACACAAAAAGGATTTATTGCAAGGACTCATCAAAAGAATTTTTCAGCGTAATTTATAAACTGTTTACTGACTGTAGCTGACCTTCAAAATTGCTATTAAATATTCGCTCTAAGGACTACTCTGTGTATTTAACTAAAACCTCAGTTTAGAAAGGTTGCCAGTACATTTCTACCTCCTGTCTATGTTTTCCTCCCAATTTCAATGTAAGACAAAATGAATTGCTAGAAAAGGCACGTCTTTTCCATTTGGAATCGACAACAAGAAGTCCAATATTTTTTGACAAATAGTCGTATTTCATGACTCTAAATGTCCACCAGAATCAGTGTGTTGGATTGAGAATATTTCATTCTTTCCTGTTTCTATGATGTGTCCTCCTGTTTCTGAGAATTTGTCCTGCCTACATTTATTGAAGTATTTAAGGCACTGTTGTTAGCTGTGCACCACTTGTGTGGCTGAGGTCCTCACCTTCTTGCATGTGCTGGAGTAGAATATCTTCTCTGCAGTGTTATTAGCAAAAAAGTTTCCTTTAACCACGTTCCAGCCAGAATGTGACACTGCTGTGCTTTTGTAGGGTACAAACACCCTTTGAAACAATGCTAGGAGGTGTTAGCTAATCCTTTTCAATGATGTCTTTTTACAGCCTAATCGAGAGAAACCCCAGGAGGGAAAGAGAGGTTTGCAAGATGGATCTGTGCCCCGTGTGGTTTTTCAAATGGATTAAAAGTCCATTTTATTAACGGAGTGCAGTGTAGTATGAAATAAACCTGAAAGCATATGGGTTTGCCCTGCCGGAGAGCCATAGGTTGGAGCTCTGCTGTGATTTTCCCAGTCCCAGCCTCCCTCTGCCAGGAAACTTCAGCAGCACTGGGCCAACATCCGAACCTCTCCTGCTGGTCTGAGGCTGGAGGCAGGGAGGTGTTTGGGACAGTGGTGCCTGAGCCCAAACTGGTCATCCAAGGCTGGGAAGGGTGAGGTCGGGAGCACTTCACGTGGGTTTGGGGGAGCCTGAGTCTTTACAGGTGGCCATTTCCTCTCTCTGATGGGAAAAAAGTGAGCTCACTGGGATATTTGGTATTCTTCAGGTCCACCTCTGTGATTGCTGTGGATGATCCTTGAGTGGGGTGCACCAGTTATCTGCAAACTAAGCTCTGTTAGGGGAAAGTTTTCGTATGCTTTTTTCCCTGTCAATAGAATAGCTTTCTCTCTTGAAGAAAAAATCAGTGTGACCTCAAGAGCTGCAAATGCATCTGCAAGATAAGGATAAGTTCTGTTTGAACTACCAGGGTCCTGGGACATTTTCTGGCACTCAGCCTTTCTCTTGAGCCTCTGATCTTTCCTCTGCAGCTGCCAGGACCGCGAGGGACAGGTTTTGCTTTCCATGAATTGAATTGCTAAAACACGGCTCCTGCAAAAGCCAGCCAACACCATCTTCTACCCAGACCAGGGGAGTGCTGATGTGAGCACCCATTCCAGCTCTTCAAAACATTCTTGCCCATGCTGCAAACAGCCAAAGATTTCCTCACGTGCACCACATAAAATATCCCACGTAGTTGCCTGGATTTCTGTTATATTTCTTAATACTTCCTCCAAGAGCTTAAAAAACGTTTTAAATTAAGTCAGTTGCAGCTGCTCTGTCAGGAATTCACTAAGCACTGCAGCCACTGAAGCAATTAAAAAAATGGCACAGAAGGTAATTAAAAGCCTTACTGGTTCTTGCTATTAGACTGACATTTTAAATGCCTCTAGATGTTTTATTGTGCCAATAACCTATTTCCCTAGTCTCGAAGAGAAATACAACTGACATCAGTAATTTAGTAAAGTATTCTACAGGTATCATAATGTTCCAAGTAGAAATCTATATTAAATCACTGTGGTTTTCTGTTCTGCACAGTCCTCACCGCTCAGCTTAATGAAACAGTGGTTATTTGTTAATGAGTGTTAGAGCTTAGTCCCTCATTCTCATTCCCTGTAGCGAGCTGTGTAATGTTTGTATTACTTGTGCACAAAGAGATGTTTTCTGGTTACCGTGAGCGTGTGGGCTGCAGGGAGTCAGGCAGAGATTGTCCTTCTCCTGTGCAACAGCAGAGCTGAAATCCTGGTTTGCTGTACAGGGCTGCACGAGTCGCCTTTCCCTGCCCCAAGGAGCTTTACTAATGAGTAGTGCCAAGCAGTTTGTGACTGGCTGCTGTCCACAAGCTCTGCAAGGACGGAGTGGGGCTTCTCAGTCCTTCTCTGTCCTCAAGTCCTGTGTTTGCAGATGGATTAATAGAAGGAGGTCCCTCCCAGAGACTTATGTCAGTGCCCAGAGCCAGAAAAGTCAGGCTGCCTCAGTATAATCCTTAGAGTAACCCCACCCCTCGTACAACCCCTTGTCTGTCCAGCAAGGGAAGCTGGTGGGATATTAGGCATTTTTCTACCTTTCAATTGAAGGTTCAAGCAGACACTTTAAAAGGATGCAGGGAAAATATTTCATTATAAAATTTTCCCTGATAGCCTCAAAATGCGAACGTGCAAACCCTTTTCATTGTGCCAGTGAACTACTGTTATTCACCCCTGATAGGAAGTCATAGGAAAAACACGACAGAGAGGAAGGTAACTGGAGGTTGCTTAATTTTTTCACCTTGATTAATTTTGTAGATCCCACTGGAACATAAAATCAAACCAGAATTCAAGGATATTACACTTATCTGTAAAGCATAGAGAAGTTAGACTACAGCAAACAGCATCGTGTTATAGGTGTTATTATATCTCGGGGTTTGACAGAAATTATTCTGGTATGTAAGCTGCATTAATGCTGAGCTTTCAGCTTTTATTCCATTTCTTCTCTCCTGGGTCGCCCTAATGCTGTGTAAACAGGGGTGCTGTGGAAGGGATTTCAGCAATAAACAAACCCACACCTATCCCTGTGACTCGGGAGGAAGCCCCCACAGGCTGGCTCACAGTGACCTCTGCGGAGCCTTCTGATCGAAGCCCTGCTGATCCACGCTACACGTCCCTACAGTCTGCATCAACGGGAACGTAAAATGGCAAAACTCTCTTGGCTCTAATCTCCAAAGCCACGTCTAATTCTCGTTTTTAATGAGGCATTGAATTATTCCGTGCAGTGCGATGCCTGTCAGTTTGCAGCACAGCTCCGTGCGTGCTGTTGTGCCACCAGAGATAAACAATCAGTAGGACTGATCAGGCAGGCAATCACTTAAACAAATCTGAGGAGGGAAAAAAAACTTCACATGCACTGCTCAGGATGAAACAGATACTCTGATAAAGTTGCATATTGAAAATATCTGATGTGTGAATACAGTGACTGGCAGTAACTAATTAATAGCGAGTTAGCTTTTGCATAAATGATGTATTTTCTGGAGCTGCAGTGTGAGGAAGGTCCAAGAACCAGAACACGAAGATCCACGGTCAGTTTCTCATTTTTGCCACAGGTTTAGACCCGGTGTCCATGTAGTAAGAAGGCTTCTAAGACACACCACAAACCACAACCCCACTGTAGCCTCCCTGTCCTGTCCTGCCAAGCCATCCTGCCTGTATTTGCCATCACAACCATGAGCACCACAACAAAACAGAGCATAGATGTTTGCTCATGCCCCCCAGGAAAGGGTTCAAGCATTGCTGGTGATGTCTGGATTGCTGTGTAGAAATCTTTGCCATGATCTCATACCAGTAACCCAGCAGTGATTCAAGCACTTCAGTCACTCAGATCTGCTCCATTGTTCATTAAGTCTGTGGGTTTCTATTGAGTTTGAAGGGCAGCAAATAAACTAATCAGGCAGTTTATCATCTGTTTTTGCTGCATCCTGGTTTAACTGTTGCTATTTAAAGCCACGTGATGGATACATTGATTTCTGCATCTACCTACATCCCAGCCAACCCATCATTTCCTTTGGGTTTATGTTCAAGGGAGTTCTCGGCTGTTTTACAAAATCTTTTTTTTTTTTTAAGAAATCATCTGTCACCAAAAAATATCATTAAATCTCAAAATTTCATTTAAAAAACCCAGTCCTTGTCTTCTACTTGGCTTAGCATGTACTGAGTGTCTTTTAACAAGACAGAGAGGGTTCCTTTCCTGCAAAACCCTGCTAAGCTGAACTCCTGTGCTGTCATCTTTGTGTACAGAAAATATCACTCTGAGAAATCCTGAGTCTGTTTGAGCTCCACGCCGTGCCAGAACAGCACATCTGAAGTCACTGCCCAGCTGCTCGTGATGGCTCTTGGTGCCAGAAGTTGTTCCCCTTCAGCCTCCCGGCCGAGCTGCTCACGGGATTCCTCCAAATGAATCATTTAGCGTGGGCAGCCTGGGCAGTGACAGGTTCTCATCAAGCCAGAGGGGCAGAGCGCTGGCACCCAGCAGAGAACACGTGTCCACGGCTCAAGGGAATGTGGCTTCACAGGGAGCCAAAATCTCTGGAGCTGCAAAGCTCTCAGAAATGTTTCTCCATCTAACATGAAAGTCTGGTGTAAAGTCTGATGCTCTAAAGCGTAAGAACATTTTAATTAGGGAACATCTAGATGGTTAAGTGTAGCTGAGTAGTAACCGAAGAGTGTTTGGGTGGGAAATGTTTGGGCAGAATTGTAAAGCAGGGAGGTGGTTCACTGGCATGCAGAGTAATTTGTGGTTAAGGTTATCTGCAATATCTAACCTTCCAGTAAATGCCAGCTGCATAATGGCTGTCAGTTTTCTTTCTCAGGTATCGCATTGCAGAAGGTTCTATCTGACCATAAGAATCTATTTAATAAGACCCTAATGGGAAATGACCAGTGTCTGAGTATTACAGATTAAAAGTGACAATGCTAATTGACTGCAGAGGTATCTACATGAAGAGGGACCAGAAAAATCATTTAAGTCTAAATGAAATTGGACTGATTTGATATTTGAAAAAGCATTACATTCCTCTTGTGTTTGCCAGTGTGGATTAATTGTTCCCTGTGTCAGGTTCCTATGTAGCAATAGGCTGAGATTGGCGGGGAGTAAAGAACACAGACTTGGGGGATTTAGAAATGCATTCGTTTACTAAAATTAGAAGTGCAGGGGAAGGTCTGTATTGTATGCAATTTTTATGGTGAAGACTGAAATTATATTTTGTATCTGCAGTTCCTGATTGCTGGTGAAACAAATTGGGTGCACAACCACATTTCTGTTCTGAGGATGCAAATTTAATTACCTTTTTCTTTTAGCTTTCAAAAAAGCATTTTGCAAATAGATAGAACAGGGAAATAGAAAATCACAGTTTTATTTTGTGAGGAGAAATTGATAGGAATCATAACAATAGGAAAATGATCATACATGGCATATACTTATCTGAAAAATGACTTAAAATCATTAGGTATCAGGTAAATGCATGTGCTTAATTTCTATATAGTTTGCTGTGCACAAATCTTTACTTTCAATCAGAGGCTGCAGCCCAAATTCATTTCTCTGTGTGATTTTTTACAGGTGTAACAAGGGAATAAAACACATAGCATTGATTCCAAATAACATGTTATGTTCATAGAAAAAGCAGCATTCTCATGAGTAGGTGCATAAAGAGTTTTTGAGAAATGGATATTAGACACCCTTTAAAAGTCCCAAGACACTGAGAAAAATTCCCTTCTAGCGTGGCTCTATGTGCTTCAGAATAGAATGGGAGAATGGTTGTAAAGATAAAGAAAAGACTTGGAGGTTCAATACATTCTGTCACTGCCTCTCCCCAAAAATTAATCAAGGTAAATGCTTTGTGGAATAAAGCAGCATATGAGCCACCTCGACAGATTTTATTTTATTTTATTTTATTTTATTTTATTTTATTTTATTTTATTTTATTTTAATTTTTTTATAGAAAAATGAGTGGTTTGATTCTCTGGTTGTTTTTAAAACCTGCAAGAACACAGGGAAAACTGCTTCTGAATTCCATATAGAATTCAGAGAGTTAATAGAGAAAACAGTTAAGTATGTGCTTAAATTCAGTGTGTGAGCAATTCTGTCGAAGTTGGAGGAACATGTGGCATGGTTCAAACTTAATGAATCCATAAGTCTTTGCAAAATCATCTGCTTAGAGTCTCTGGTGGAAGATAAAGAAGGAGAGAAGCATGGTAATTTTACAGGAATATGCACTGAAATATGCTCTGCTTTTCACTGACCCCGCTGTATCCCCAGCTCATACCTGAGAATGTTTGCAATGTGCTCTGTGGGACATTGTGCCAGTGCTAGGAAGAATATAAAGACGGGAAACAAACAAACAAAAATAATTCTAAATTCTTAGAAATATGGTAATTGGGTTATTGTGCGATTTTCAGATTAAAGTCCAGGTAATTTATTTTTAAGGTAATTTTTTTTATGTTCTGCTTATATAATGCATAGGATTAAGGCAAAAATGAAGGCTGCTCTTGAAGTTCAGAATGCAGGTTGTGTTTACTTTTATGCAGGAATTGATAAACCATTCCTATAGCTGCTGCAATGTGAAATAATCATCCACAACTGGATCATCCACAGCATGGAGCTAGGAAACACAGCTAAGTAATCAGCATGAGAGTGAACCATAGAATGTGCTGAACGTAAATATATGGCCTAATTCTCCCTTCGTGTCAGTTTTAGGCCAATGTAGCTGTTGCAATATAAATAAAAACACAGCAGTAATTTCAGTGATTTCAGTGCAGCTGGTCCTTAGATAAGTGAAACTGTTTAGGCTTTCATTCTGCGATCCTTAGTTTGAAATGAAATGTACAGTGTTTTCCTTGGCTTCGTTTTTTTTACAACTAAAAATGAATCAGGGCGGTGCTAAAGAAAAAAAAAAGTGTGAATATTTATATAAATACTGGAACTTTGGTTGCATTTGATCACAATAGCCTTTGAGGTCTTTCTGTTCCAGAAACTCGGAGCTTCTTGAAGCTGGTCTGGAGAATTCATTTGAATACAGATATCACATGGCTGCATATTTGTGTTTGTTATTCAACACCCACATTTGAAGCCATATCTCTGCATTTAGCTCACTGGTAACTTAGCTGAGCACAGCTTAAATATCAAACCTCTGTGTCAGGCTTCTCATGAGGAATCTGTGAACTGACACTTTCTCACTCTTGATTTGGCTGGGGAGCATCTTTGAAACCTGGCTGGGCTAACAAGGGATAGAATTGATTCATACATGTTCTGCAAAGGTCAGGACTGACCATGTTTTATTGCAGAGTAATGCACTCACTCACTGGTGGATAACTTGGTGGACAAAGTCGTTTGGGTTTCTCTCTCCAAGTGCTCTGTTGCTATCACACAGTTTCTTTACCCTGTCCTTAAATCCTGGCTTGCCCGGGGATGAAACTATAAATTGTGCTCCCTGTGACATTTTATGGTGAGCAGCAGCCTGCAGAGGTGCTGCAGAACAAAATCTGACACCCTCATCTCTATGCTCTGGTTAACTTTAGCACCCTAACACCGGTTTGGATCCAAGCAAACATTTCCCCACCTGCACACGCTCCCCTGCTCTTTGCTGCACAAGGTGCTGCACATCTGGAATCAGCTGGGCGAGTCTGCTCCCCTCCATGACAATCACACCCAGGAAATCCCCAAGCTGAATCCTGGAAGTTTCTCTGTCTCAGTTCAAAGCAGAGATAAGTGGTCCTCGCATGTCTTGTTAAGCTTTTGTGTTAGCACAAGATATAATTGTAGAAATGAGAATAGAGCTGTACAAGAGGGAGATCCACATGGAAGTGCAAGGCAGGGTTCCTCAAAATTATATTGATTAAGCATTGCAGAGACTTTCCAAAAAATGGCAGAGAAAAATCTTGAAATAGTTTGCTTTCAAGAGTTTTAATAATTTTTAAAAGTAATCTCTTAAACTCAATGTAAATCAGAGATGATATTTTATATTTGTCACTCTTCTCATAGTGAAGGGGCAAGGAGAGGATGAATGCAAAGGTGAGAGAAGCTGCTTTTCCTGGAGATCACCACTACGGAGAGGAAATTATGTCTGAACAGATTGCACAATTAGGTCCAGCAGTCAGCATACAGATAAATACTTTTTAATACCACAAAACACAATAAAAAAACAGCTCTCGTGAGTTTTCTCCTGCTTTATTTTACTCAGTTTCGATAGGAAAAATGTACATATCCATTAAAAATATTGTCTACTTTTTATTTTTTGAACATCAATATCATGCCAGAATCATTTTTAACCTAACTGTAGAATCCGTCACTGTTGATAGATATAAGAATGGCTTCAATTTTTTTTTTCTTTCCAACAACTTACCATTTTGACATGTAAAGAAGAGTCATTTTATAAAATTCTAAACTTTTACAAAGGTAAGAAATGGCAAAATAATAACAACATTTGTCTTCTGTCAAGAAATATTGACATGGCATTACTACAGCAAAATTGGTTTGTGTTGTGAAGTGTGTCTCATAGATAAATCAGATTTGAGACTTTTTTAAGTTAACTAAATTGTACTTCGGTGCTGATATATTTAAGAATATCAAGACACATGATAGTGACTTTTTTTACCAAAGTAGGCTAAGAGCAGTTCAGTTAAAAAAAAACAAAACAAAACAAAACATTTCCTGCTCTTTATGTGCCCTCACTTTTTTCACGCTTCACTCTAACAGGATCCAATCTGTCAGTAAGCGGGCAGTGCATGCCTCAGCCTCAGCTAGGAACAAACAGAGCTGAGGTAACTCATATACAGATTTATGGAAAGATGCCTTTTCCCTGTCCGATTAAATAGATATCATTCCAGCATTCCAGTATAAACACATTTATATTTCCACAAGATTCCAATACGTGTGAGGCACGGGCTCTGTAAAACCTTTACGGGCTCAGGATGTTCAGCAGACTGAGCTGAAAACCTCTGCACTCGTTGCACAGCTTGGTGAAGGACTCGCAGAAGATTTGGGGAGTGCTGCTCCTCGTGGCTGTGCTTTGCTGGGAGTTGTTGAGCTGACATCTGGCAGAGCATCTTCTTGCTTCAGGGCATCCTCCACGCCGTCAGAGGAGGTGCTGGGCCACTTTGCCAAATGCTTGGCTTGAACTGGTTTCTTCATGCCTTTCTCTGCAGAACACCAATGGCTTTCCCCCATGAACTTGAGAGGAACAGCAGCAAACAATTAGCAGTTCTTCAGCCCTAGAAAATATCCATCTGCTCTTGGCACAACTGTTTGTCAACATATAAATAGCTACACTGCCAGCAAATGGAGCAATTTTCTGCATCTGGCTCACGCTCCCCTTCCTCCCTGTGCAAGTGGCATTTGCAGTTCAGTAATAGAATTAATATTTTCACAAAAACACCGGTTCTTACTGCATTATTTTAAAAGGAATAATTTGAGAAAAGTAATGGGAACGTGGAGATTCCTTGAAAGTTTTTTGTCCTGTTTTTTTTTTATCACTGGAGTACCCTTTCATACTCTGAGAGGGGTAAAGAACGTGTCTGATGGGCTGCGTTTGATTTTGCATTGTGTAATTAGTTACCTGCTGGAGTTTCTCACAGCTTTTCCATTTGCTCCTAGAAGGGCTAATCCTAACTAAGAAAGAAATGAGTCATTCTGTGGCCAGTGGAACTTATGAAGCTTCGTTTCCAGCAGCTCCCTCCCATGTGGTTTCTCCAGTGTCTAATAGCTTGGTTGAGTTCGCGCCGCAGGTTCTCCCACAGTAAGATACCCAGATTAGTTCCCTTTCATTTGACTTCCAATTTTCGCAGAGCAAGTAGAAATTTACTTTAGAATTAACATAATGTGGAAATATGCTTCATTTCTTAAAAAAAAAAAAAGGAAAAAAAAAGAAAAGAAATCAAAACACTGGTGCTTTAGAGCAGCCACAAAACTGCATTTTACTTTTTCCCAATTAGCCAATGATCATAAATGCTGTCAGCTGTGTAATGGACACAGTGGTGGTGTTTACATATCTGGAGCTGCCCTTGATCCCACCCCTGGGCTTTCTGAAACACTGCGGTATTTCTGAGTATTTGGAAGAGGCAAATAACTCATAATTTCCTCAAATATCAACAGAAGTTGAGTGGGAAAACTCAACAAAACTGCTTCCTCTAGAACCTTTGCTGTTTAGAAGACAGTTTTGGTTTTTCACGTTTTCAGTGGTTGATGTAGAGGATGCTTGGAATTCCAAGTCAAGGGATGGAAGCTGTCACACCTGTGACAGGTAAGGCAGGCATCCAGCCTAGATCACTTAGGGGGAAAGTTTGGGGTGGCCCAAGCTCTGCCACTGAAGGCAGGGCTGGCTGAGACATTTCCATCCAGCATCCTCCTTTCCTTCCAGAGTTCTGTTTGATGGAGCGACCACGCAAGTGAAAGCTGCTCTGCCTGTCGAGCGCTGGATCAATGATCCCTGAGGCTCATAATCTGATCAATATCAAACATAGTAAGTGACTGGCAGGTCTGGTTTAGTGAGCTCAGTGCTTCTCACATGTTTGGCTCTTGAAGAGTTTCACCTGCGGGGTTTGATGCTCTGCAGCAGAATTTTGAGTCTGGTTTTGGTTCGTTTGGTTTAAATCCACCTAAACTTCCTGGCTTCCCATTTTCCTGTGCTCAAAGTGCATTTGGGAGAACAGGCAGAGTGTGTAGCTTTGTTTTGACTTGATTTTTAACACAATTATTAAAAATATCCCTGGAAGTGTTCAAGGCCAGGTTGGTTGGGGCTCTGAGCAACCTGGTCTAGTGGAAGGTTCCCTGCCCATGACGGGGGGTTGGAACGAGTTGATTTTAAGGTCCCTCCCAACTCAAACCATCCTGGGATTCTGTGATATCTGTACTACTGATTTATTGATGGCAAACTCTTGCAGAAATAAAAGTGACGAGTCTCCAGGGGGTTCTCAGACTCCAATCCAGGCTGAACTGGAATTCTCTCTTGAACAGTCAGGTGGTCTTGCATAAGTGTTGACATATCCCAGCTGGCCAAACTCTGATCTCACACCAGTTTCATTCACCTTCAAACCCGCTTGCTTCTGTGGTTTCTGTATTTTAAATTGGCATAATGTGGTGGTTTGGAACATCAGTCGGCGACACTCAGACATTCCCATCCTAAGAATGAAATGTTCTTGTAAAGCAGTTTGGGAACAGAATGTTTCTTCCTCATGTGATGGTGTCAGAGATGTCCAGGATTCTTAGGAAAATGCCAGTACTGGATGTGCTTCATTTTGGTATCCTGAGAGCCAAAACTGCACCCTGAGGCTTCAGATTGAAGATTAGCAGATCCTGGTCCAAGGAGCACAGGACTGATCCATTGCCACTGTCTTAACAAAAAAAGGAAGCAGTACAAAAATAGAAAGAAAAACAAACAAAAAAGAAGAAGAAGAAGAAGAAGAAGAAGAAGAAGAAGAAGAAGAAGAAGAAGAAGAAGAAGAAGAAGAAGAAGAAAGAAGAAGAAGAAAGAAGAAGAAGAAAGAAGAAAGAAGAAGAAGAAAGAAGAAGAAGAAGAAAGAAGAAGAAAGAAGAAGAAAGAAGAAGAAAGAAGAAGAAAGAAGAAGAAAGAAGAAGAAGGAAGAAGGAAGAAGAAGAAGAAGAAGAAGAAGAAGAAGAAGAAGAAGCATTATTTAGTGCCTGATAACGACATTTTGCATTAGTCACTAAGAGCTTAGTGCCTTGAAATACCGTGCCCAGGCTTTGCTTGTGGAAGTTGAGGAACATATAAATAGCACAGCAAATCATGCTGGCACGATGGGTGCTCAGAGCTGTTATAAGATTTCTCAGTCCTTGTCATTAGTTTATTTTCAGAGGGCTGTAAGTAGCATGAATTAAAAAGATTTTTTGTAGGTCTTTCCACTTTTTAATTTTCCGTATGACAACTCCCTTTTAACTTCTCATTCAGACCAGCAGAGCACAGTGCAGCTATTGTGCATACCCTGTGAACGAGCTACAAACACACACACACAGAGTTCTGTCTGCACAAACCAGAGTGGAAGCAGAACACTACAGACAACATCATTAGCAAACAATACCAAACAAAAATGACAATATTTTTAAAGCTAAATAGTGTGGGTTTAAGGGATTTTTAATTTACTACATTTTATTTACTTTTGGTGGACTTTCCTCAGGGATATTTAGGATTTACAGAAAGCAAATGGTAATAGTGTGTGCATTCTAAAACAAAAATCTCTTGTGCTCTGCTGAGAGAATAGACCTAGTTCAGTATGTGTACACTTCCAGAATAAACAAAAAACCCGTGGAGTTTCGTTAATGGACTAGGTCTAAATCTGGGCTTGGTGAAAACTTCAGGAGTCATGGAATGCTCAGGACCAGGCGGATTCAAACCCAGGAGCTCTGTCCAGCCCCACACAACCCCTGTCTGCTGGTGTGACAATGTCGTGGCTCTCGTGCCAGGAGACTGCAGTTCCAGTGTCTGCACACAGCGGTGACGTGGATCCTTTTCCACTAAAACCCTGCCCTAGAATGTGAGCCCAGAGTAATTCAGCCATTGTTAACCTAAATATGCCATCTCATGTTTCATTCAGGCTTACTCCAGCACGGATGTCTCTCGCTGATTGCAGCTGAAATGAAGACAAATCAGGCTTATTATATTTAAGGGTTGCGAATATTTTTATTTTTGGGTTTTCAGTGGGCCTGATTCTAAAGTGGTAGCCATTTCCACCAGAGTAAATTGGGAGCAATCACCTCGCTCCTTGTCATCATTCACCCTGCAGTTAAACCAGGCTCTCATTCGCTGGAGCAAAACGTGCCTGAGCTCTGAGCAATCAGCACAACATGGTGAAGCATTCAGCAGAACAAGGACTGAAACACGACTCCATCGTTCCCCTAAGTGCCCCAACAGGAGCCTGCAGAAAGCGGCTGCTGCCACTTCTTGCCTTCTCTCTCTTCTCCTGTTTATACAAAACCTGAACCAGGGCGAGCGCTTCGCTTCACCCAGGAGACAAACTTGGTGTCAAGTCACCATAAAATGGGAGATTTGTGGTTTAATCCCACTGGAGAGATCAGGCGTTGAACCAGATACCTGTGATCCGAATGAGTTAAGCTGCTGGAAAGGCTTTCCTTCACCAAGCAGGCAAGCTGTAACTATTCAGCTTGCAAAGTGTGATGGGGATATGACAAAAATCTGTAAAATCACTGCTGGCAGAGAGAGGGTGAACAGGGACTTTCCAGTCCCCCTTCTAAAACAAGAGCAAATTCAAAACAAACAAAAGGNCCCCCCCCACACCAAACCTGTGATTTAAATTTGGAGCTCCTTGCCAGAAGAGACTGTGGATGTTGAAGGTTTGAGAGAGCTTGGGGAAGACCTGACAACTGCATGGAAGAGAAATCTGTTAAGGAGTAGGGAATATGGAGAATTTGTCCTTTGCACAGGAAGTGCAGGAGTCGCGGGTTAGTGGAAGCTGCAGTCGTGTTCAGGGGAGGGGATGGATGCTCCTACCAGTGCAATGAGCTGCACAGACAGAGCTGCTCTGCTCCTGCCAGTGCCAGAGCTGCTGCCAGAGGCAGAGCAGGGAGCTGGAACACCCTTGGCCTCAGCACTACCAGCGGGCTTTGCTTGGATAAGGGACCTGGGATGCTGAGATGGAAAATTCTCCAGGTTACGCACAGAGGGAGCTGCCACGTGCCCGGCGAACACGAAGTCTCATGTGCTTCTCTGCTGTTCACAAGCAAAACTTCCCACATTTGCACATCCCACACCACCTGCAGAAGGGTTTGCAGGCCTGGGATACCCTCACCTATAGGCAACAAGTTTAGACCTGACCACCTATGTCCTTTATATATCCATCCCTAGAAAACACTTCAAGGTCACCCAAAACCACCAGAGTAAAAGATGATGGCTGAAACCTGTCTTGTCCACTGGAATCATCCTACTCTGACAATTATTGGCTTAATGTTTTAATTTTTAGAAAGACTCAGAAGCATTTAGAAAGAATAGGTTTACCTTTGGTAATACTTGCTTTTTTATGTATGAAGTTCCTAGCATAAACAAATTCTGAAAAACAGAAGGCTTTAAAGATATTTTTGTCAGATCATGGTAAGAACAACCTTGATGTGGTTTGCCAAGCTTTGAATTATAATGTATGTCATCAGTAACCTAAGTTGTTATAATTTACTTCTGACATTAAGATCTTGCTTTTGGGCATATAGTTGCAAATGTATCCTATTCACTTCCTTACTTTCTAAATGCCCTTCATGTTTCAGTAAGACAATCCAATCAAAACTAAAGACCAAATGCACTGTAAAACAAATCAAGCATACAAACAATTCTTAAGCCTTCCTCTTACACATTCGCTGGCTTGCCCAAGGCTTCTAAACTTCATAAGCTGTGTAATCATGAAGTACACAGAAGTTTTCGAAGGAAACAGTTATACCATTTATTTTGTATGTTGCTCAGGTTGGAATTTGTACAAAGAGAATCGCAGAGATAAGAATTTATCATAAATCTAACCATCCTGGTCTAAGACTCGCCGCTGCTGAACATTCTCGCTCAAAATGGTTTGGTCTTTTCCAATTTTCTTAAGTTACAATTCAAAATGCAACGTTTTATGATGACGGCACTTTGGGGGTGACTAATTGTGCTAAGAGATGTTCAACCTCTGATGAAATAAAAGTCCCCCACGAGGAGAGATACTTTAATTTAATGATGGTCATAATGCCAATTTTCAAAGCTATAAAAGCCACTGATTCTCTGCCTTTAGCCTTAGGCCGAATCCCTTATTCTGCACGTGCTTTCCATCAAAACCATTTCATGTTTTGCTCAGAAGGGCAGAGTATGCGTGGTTTTGCCTTTTCCCACTCTTCAGAACAAAACATAAAAGTGTTTTTAGCAAGGACCCATGAAAAGCACTTAGAAGTCTCTGGCAGGAGTTGGGTCTTTATTAAAATTCGATATTAACCTGTGCTCCAGAGGCACTGGGGCCTCAGCCGCTTTGCAGCACCGCGGCAGCGAGAAGGCACCGTCGGGCCCTGGTTTGGCAGTGGCTGCCCAGGGTTGCAGAGAATCCAAATTACCCCATTCATTTCACCTGGCAACTGAAACAACCACTGGGCATGTTTGCAATCCCACCCTTAACAATTTTGTTGCACGGCAAGGAGCAGCAGCTTCGGGATTTCCAGGACAGGGTCTGTGTTCAGGGAGTCTGTGGACATCTGCTTGCAAAACCCTTCTAAATCTCTGGTAGAAATCACCCCCCTTGAAAAAACCACCAAAAGGAAGAGTGGTGTACTGACAAACAGTTACCAGGGGTGGGGCTGAGGGAAGCACAGGAACCCAAACCAACTTCCCCGGGCTGGGGTTTCAGCTGATAAAGAAGAGGATTAGATTTTCCTGGTGAGATAACCATCTCCCTGCCCTCCTCAGCTGCAATAATTAAATGAGTTTCAGTAAGTGTGACATAAGATCAGATCCCAAGAGCTCCTGCCAAAGAGCACTTATAAGGCATGAATTAAATAAAGGTTGAAGTACTTTTAACCAATCAGCCGGTTTCTCACGGAGAGCCAGGAGCTTCTTCATTTAGGAACCTGACATTTTGTTCAAGTTCTGCTGAGCAGAACAGATCACACCAGTTAACGTGGTAATGAAGAAGTGATGGTGGTATTTGCACTTGACTCGAACGTCAGCATAAATTCTGTCCCTCGTCCAGATCAGTACGACTCCCCTGAAATAAAGCGTATTTCAGCCTCATTAACCAATTTAAGATCTCAAATGAAATGAGATCAATTTCACTTAAATCCATCATAACCAGGCTGGCTTAAAGAATTAGTTTTTCTGGGTCCATAAGGATACTCCCAGTGACTGTTCCTGCAAGGTCGTCTGTTCTGAGCTTTTTCGGACTTTCAGTTACACACGAAATTTTAATTGTAAAAACTCAAAGAATATATAGAAATTTTTGCTTTCTTTAATGTTACTGCCCCCGTGAAAACTTGCTCTATTCCTGCATTAGAATTCAGGTAGTAAATGAATTTTATCATTTAACCACCAACACAGAATTAGAACAATAAACGGTTTTAGAAATGATTGCTGCACTTTAGAATAACCTTTATCTCAAACTATAAATTCCAGTTCTGTTCATACCGCACAGTTAAAACTACGCTTAAATATTTTAACTTTTCAACCAGGTGGCCACCCAAAATTGGACCTCTGAGAAATAAAATTTTGTAATTAAAACCTTGAAAGGAGGCTACGTTTGCTAAGTTACTGGTTGTGAGAAATGTGACGTGGTTTTCAAAGTTCAGCCTGTCGGGATTAGCCAAATAGGTGTCGTTTCTTCATAAATTAATTAATTTTCTCTCAGCCCTAGTATAGTCAAATGTTAAATTCAAAATAACCTGTCTACAAGGGGTCACCTTTATGTGACAGCCCTGTACTGATGTCATGAAAATTAATAGGAAAAATTGCCTTAAGCTTAATTGGTATTTCAATGCCTACATTTTTAAATTACTTGAACAATTTTTTAATTAAACTGGAGCATTAAAAATGGAGCTGCTCTTTATTTTTTGCTGTTTTCTTAATTTTAAAATATTGCAAAGATAATTGCAATCCACATGGAAGAGTGCTTTTTTGTAAAATAAAAATACAAAATCTTGTACTCGATGCTAGATGTTAATTATAAGAAGGAAACAACCGGGGGAAAAAAATGTGATGGGAAGTCCAAAGGCCAGCCATGATTTCACCTGAATGATTGAACATACCAATTGTTTCCCAGATGTTTAGATTGCAGTCTCATGGTGGATTTGTATTGCTTTCACTGACTATATCTTTAATATCTACATGGGCCAATACTGTTCTGGTTGTTAAAACATTATAGGAAACTTGCATCTTCCATCACCGTTGTCACAAGTTAAAGGTCCAGAGACCTTAAGCAGATGGTTCAAACTCATCTTGCCAAAGCAACAGAGTGAAAAAATATGTCTGGCTTTTTACTGCTCATTTTAAAGAAAATAAAGTCAATGATGAGATTTTTCGACATCAATAAAATCCTTCTTTCCCTCAGCTTGCAATGTTTGTGGACCTCTATTGAACAGATAACTTCTGACATCTTTCTAATCTATGGATCATTTATTGTGTGGATGTATTTTAGCATCCACCTCGTTCTTGCATCCTCACTCGGCACCCTGAAATTAGATAAAGCACAGAGTTGTGTTCACCAGGCAGTTTCACAGCTAGGGATGGAAGTGCGTCATTGAGCCTAAATTAATGTACCAATTCATTAAACCCTTTCCGAGCTGTATGCCCATATTTGTTAGGGACAAGGTGCTCAAGGACCGCAGTAAAATGCATTTTGGGCTCCAGTATAACCAACCTAAGTCACCTCATCTCCCAGCTCACTCAAACCTAACCCACGCCAAGCTGTGGTCACTGCAAATTAGACAGCTTTCCACTGGTTGCTTTAATTCGATCTCATTTTCTTCCAGGTGCACCAGTGCCAGTTCAGAGCGACTCCACCTTGGCCTGTGGTTTTGTCAGCTTTATATCAGCAAAAGCAAGGCCAGAGTCAGACCCTGGCTTCTCTCCCATGTGCTGAACCACTCTTGGCACCCTGCAGCTCTTCACACAAAGAGCCAGTGGCTCCCAGCAGAGTACCAAGGCTGCAGGAGGTTTGCCCATTTTTTTCTTCTGACTCCTTTTAAACTTGGTATTTGCTTAAAGAAAAATAGACTGCTCGTGCCGATTAGATAACTGGATCCTTCTCCTTCTGGCAGAAAATTCTTTTACTTCGAAGGGCCCCGCTTCTGAAGCCCAACAGCACACATCTAATTAAGTGGGTTGCTTGTGAGAATGAGCTCTGAAATTATAGACACCCTCTGAGTTTGTAAGGAAGATTCTTCAGAGAAATTTGCACTCCTCCATTTTTAAAAATCACCTGTCTGGTGATGCAGCACATGCCACACCAGTGTCTGCAGGGAAAATCCTCTGGGGCAGATTGTCCCATCCTTCACACCCTGGAGCCAGGCCACTGTCCCCTCCCTGGACAGAGGACACAAGCCACAGCCACTTGCTCCTTTTATATTTTCGGAAATGGGAGAAATTCTGCTGCCTTCACTACTGTAGTAGACACAGCAGTGGTTGTTTTGGTGGTTCTTGCTGCTGTTGGTGTTTTTCCCCCCCTCTGCTTTACCCAACAAAATAACCTGGGCAGCTGGAGCCCACAGGAAGGGCCTTTCTTTTCTTCCCAAGTAATTACACAGCAACTCCGTGGTCTCTGATGTTGTTGCTGTGAACATTGATAAAACTTGAAGAGCTTTAGAACATGTAACTTGCTGCAACCACTTTTTCTGGCTGTTCAGGTGTGAATACCCTATCGAGTCAGCAATTACCTTAAACCTTTATTGTGAGTCAATGCAAAATAGAGGGAGTATTTTTCCATAATTATTTTTTATAAGACCCTGCCGCAAGATCCCACTCCACATGCAAATTCACCCATACTTGCTGGGTTTTATAGCATTCCTAGAAGTGTTGCTCCACATGATTTTGCCATTATTTAGGATTGTGGTGAGATTTCATGGTAAGGTTGGGATTTGGGAGGGAAGGGCACATCCACCAGAGATGCTCCTGCCCAAGCAGTGTCTGGTGGTACTGGCAGAATTTACCCTTTTGCACTATATCACCTCTTTTTGCATTCGTAATAATATGGCTCTTTAACACACTGGAAAAAAAGGCTCTGCACTTAAAAATGCCACAGGAGTGAAGATTAAGAAAGCAAGTGCAGACACCCAGCTGTTGAAAGCGCAAGCAGTATGAAATTGGGGGTGGGGGACAAAATTAACATTCTCCTCACGTGCTCACCGCCCGCTCTAATCACAATGCAGGCATTATCAGCCAGCACTGAATCTTTGTATTATTTCCAAGTTTCCCCTATTGTCAGTCATTGTGACAAAGTGCGGGACAATCTGACACAATGATGAATCACTCCAGACATTGAGTTTTCACATGGCTGTCAGATGATCTCAGTAGGCTGTGTCACCTGAAAATGCCACAAGACTAAACCCGCGCTGTACTTCAGAAAAAAAACGGAGTTTGGTATAAACTCCACTGATTCAGGGCATAAACATGGGAGCCTGGAGGGCTGGCTCAGCTTTCTCTCATGCAGGAAATCTCAGCATTTTCATCCAGAGTGAATGAAACCAGAATCAGGGCTCAGGAGGTGTTAACATCTCTTGCATGCAAACCGGGAAGATATGTTGTTTGGGGGGTTAAATTAAATTCCTGCATGGGTGGATCTGTGCTGTGTGGGTTTTTTTTTTTAAATACTTATCCAATACGTAATGCCCATCAAAGTAGAGGGCATTTCTCCTAACAGTTTCAGGTGCAAATATTAAAATGAGTCCCTCGCAGTTTCTTTTTCCTGCATGGCAAAGTTATCTAGCAGGCTTTTTATTTTCTCTGTGGGCCAGGTAAGATGCAGCTGCGCTGATAACTGATTGATATATAGTCAAATGCAAATATGCTTGTTTAAGTACATGCCTTGCCTTCGTGTGTATTTGCTTGTTGGTGCTATTGTGAGCCTAGCCCAGAAGAACATTGCTCTTTCCCACATTATTATTCACAAAGGCAGCTTTCTGAGTTATTTCTGCTCCTGCACAATATTCATGATAGCAATTTGATACCTTAGCAGTTTCAAGGTTATCAAGTGATTGAAAATCCTGCTGCTTACTTCAAGGTGTAACATATAAACTGTACTGCCATCCATTCTAGTAATATAATAGTTTTTCCCAATGCCTTTCATGAACTCCTGATTTAAAGTGTAAGCTGACTTCAGAAAGGGCTTATCAGCCCCAGACTTCGCCGGCGCTGCTGGGCCGCTGGCTTCGGCCCCGCGAGTTTGTATCTCTGCATGTAGCACTTAAGCAGGCAATATTTAATCTCTCACGGAGATATTGATACATCAGCTCCCGCGCGAGGACGCCGAACCGCAGCCGTAATGAGAAACAAAGAAGTGGTTATTTATCCCGCGTGTCGGAGGGCTGGCGCTCCGCGGAGATGAATCTTGAGGGGAAGGAATTGCAGATTGTAGATCACGGGGATTAACTTCGTACCAACGAGCAGCCACAGAGCCACACGGTACAGCAGCACTCGTTAACCGTGAACAAATAAGTGCCACCGGATGCGCGGTGAGGACGCTGAAGTAAAGCGCCTCATTTCTCAACCTGTTTTGGAGGCTCCCAGCCACCCACTGAATTTTGGCTGCAGATGTAGTTTGGGTGGTTTCTGATTGGTGGGTTGTGCTGCTTGATGGAGTTTACATGGTGGCATCTGCTTAAGTAACAGATGTCTGTGCCACTAAGGTGCTATGTTCTCACTTTTTATACAGAAAGAAATTGCTTCTCAAAGAGTTTTTATTGTCTTTATGCAAATTAAAATACAAAATTCCTCTCCTTAAAGGATCCTCATTATAACAAGAACCTTAAATAATCATAAATACGTATGCAGCCTCATAAAATTTTTTGCTCTTTGGATATCAAGGAAGTTCCTTCTGCGCTGCCAATTGTGCATGAAATTAATTCTTATTTCAACTACCAGTATGAAGATGCTAGCTTTTATTCAGTGAAGCCCCGCTGGATTTCTAAACAAATAGTGCAGAATAGTTGTTTGTGCCAAAATATTTCAAGGAGGAAATTTTGCATTCCGTATCTTATGCGGTGCTGAAGAGTAAGATAGAGCTCTGTACTTATTCCCTAGGAGGCTGGTGATAGAAATATATAAGTTTTTTATCTTTCCTTTGTCAATTTCCTTTAGTAGGCAAACGCGTGACGTCTTTACGGATTCTTTTTTTTTTTTAACCGGGGATTGAAATCTGTGAAGGACTCACGCCTAGAAAAATCTCCACATATTCCAGCCTGCTGTGAGCTGAGTGTTAAAGTCCTTACATTTCTGGTTCATCTCACCTCATAACTTTGTGTCAGGTATGACTTAGTGCTTTGCACAGCTCTAGATTCCCCACCTTTCCTGTTTATTTCCAGTGACAGAGAGGGATGAAGGACCTTTATCTTTTGCTTTAGCTAAGTGTGGATCAAGCAAGATGCACCTTCAGGCAGGATGAAAGGAGTGGCTGCTCAGGGAGGGAGGCTGTGGCCCCAACCCGTTTGCACGGGAGTGAAACCAGTCCCTGAGGGAGGAAAGACTGAGTGTTTGGAGATTTTCTCCTGTGGGCTACACAGTTCAGGACAAAAAGGAAGGCAAGGTGAGTGTGATAACACCAGAGCATCTACCGGCCTCTTCCAGGCCCTTTACCAAAAAAAAAATATGTATGGATTGCAGTCAGCTTTGAAAAGCACCTGCCTGTCACCTCATCACCCTCAGGCAAAACAAATTGCCCCTCAAGGACTCCCAAGGTCAGCCTTGGCTGCCAACCCAGAGACGATTTGTCTGCCCCCAGCCCTCCCTGCCACCCACAAAACTGGACACAGGATGTTGCCTAGGAGAGCATGTAGCCACACACCTTGTCCTCTCTCCTCTGGGCTCAGCAATCACCAAACCTGTGGTGAAATTATTGCAGAGGGGAGCCTGCATCACGCCTGGTCTCATCGTGTGCTTGTGCTTTTATAATACCCTGTTTTGAAGGAAAATAAATTGAAAAAGAAAGCGAAGGGAACAGAGAGATGATTCTTGTTTTTTACTGACCTGGGGGATTTGATGCTGTAGGAGCCAGAAGACTCTGTTCCATGTTTCAGTGGGTAAACCTAATTTTAAATAGATATTTCTGATATGACCTTTTCCTAGCGATATTTTTTTTCACATGGCTAGCCAGTAGACTGAGTAAGGATGTGGTGGACGTGCAGTGGATTATTAACCTGGTGGCAACAACATTAGTAACAGAGAAGGGTGCTTTATTCTACTGCATCTGTTTCACAAACATTACCAAGATAATCACATTCTTCCTGCATCTGCTTTGCTTTAACTCACACAGATAATTCAAGGGTAATGCACCTTGTCTAAGCTAATTCTAAACACAGGCCTCAAACACACAAAAAAAAGTGCTTGGTGGGTATTTTGACCCAATGCACTACATCAAAGTAACCAAGTAAGCTGTAAATGCTTTGAATAAAATTGGACAAAAATTGGCATTTGTCCAGCCGTGTTTCTGGCTGGCAGTTATTTGAGTTTTAAACTTTCTCTGTATGTGAATTTATATGAAATGACAGTGCAACCTGTAAGTTATTCAGGTGCTCCAGTGAGAGCTGTGCTGAAAGATAAAATATACCATGAACAATGTGCTCTTGAGTCTAAGATGAGTCCTGGAATTCCGACCTTTGCAGGTAACTTGCAGGCTAACAATATTGCCAGTATGGGGTGACACCTTTGGAATGAGGCACCTGACGTAGAGGAACTCGGAGCCCTGTGGGTCCATCTCACTGGGACTTTGGCCTGTGGATCCAGACATTAAATCCTGAAAACTGCAATCGTGCAGATGGTTGTTGAAAGTGAGGTTAAATGAAATGAAGCAAAATTATAAATTTAGTAAACGATTTGCTTTATAAAAGCAGAACGTTAGAATCACAGAATCACAGAAAGGTTTGGGTTGGAGGGGACCTGAAAGCTCATCTTGTTCCACCTCCTCCACGGGCAGGGTTGCCTTCCACTAGACCAGGTTGCTCCAAGCCCCATCCAGTCTGGCCTTGGACACTTCCAGGTTGAACATCCCCAAGTCTCTCAGCCTGATTGAAAACCAACAAGAGGTCAGAGCCCTGGAGGAAGCCTCACCTCCTGGCTGAAGCTGTGCTTGTCACGCGCTGCCGATATGAAATGCTGGTTTTAAGAAATATCAGTGACCATTAGTGTCAGCAGCTCCTGCGAGGTTCTGTGGTCAGGTAATAATCTGATGTGTCAGAAGCTTGAAATTACTCCATTAGAGCCGAGAAAGAAGATAATTTATGAAGGCATCATTGGCATTTCCTTCTCCAACTTCACGCGGATTTCTTGGAGGGACAAATGCTGAGCATCCTCCCTTAGCACTTGGAACTGAGTGGAGTCTCCTCAACGTTGGCTACCGCCTGTCATCCCCTAAACACTGTGCCATATGGTTTCAGAGGGCTGGTACTACCCTGGACACCATTCATAAGCTTGCTGTCTTCTAACCACAGCCCATTTTTAAATGTTGCTACTCCCAGTGATGAGTATGATCAATCCATTTAAAAAATAGATTATTAACACTATTCCTGTTTGCCAATACACTTGTGACAGATGTAATCGATAAAGTTTAACTTGTGTTTGACTCATGTCATATTAAAATGCACATCAACATAAAAGGACAAATAAAAATGATGATTTTTTAACCAACACCTGAGGTTGTACAGACACCAGAGACAACTGTGAGTCCCTCCTAAACCCAAACAAACTTGTATGTAGAAAATTAGCTTTTGGAAACACAAGATGGCAAAGAGGGATCTGAAACGTCTTTATTTCTCATCTTTCAATGCTAAAATCCAGAATTGGACATTTGAAAGCAAAGGCAACAGAAAATGAGTAGAGAAAACCTGCAAGTTTATCTCCAATAGAAAAATTATTTAGTGTTATATGAGGTGATTTATGAGCTATTTTCCTGTTGCACTGACAAACGGTCACAAGTCTGTTACACAAATTTGACCTGAAAAGGGTCCCTGCTCGACCTTGGGGGACTGCATCAAATGCAGGGTGTTTGTCCCAGGGCTGAGAACTGCTGCCACAGTAAAAACACATCCTGCGTTTGATCGTTTGTCTCACAAACATTGTAGCAGTGAGTTTTGTGGACTAATTTCTATTTTAACCCAGTATAAGTGCGAGTTAATTTATGCCCATTTTATTTTCCACTGTTCTCACTTGTTCCCGTCACTGATTTTGCTTTCCTGCCTTTCTGTCTCTGTTGCCCTTGTTTTGCTGTGTATTTTTTAACCCGAGATTTTTATAACTTCATAACCACTGTAATTCCTCACAAAAATTCAATAGAATCCCATCAGTATTAAATCATTTAAATTAAAAGCAATATGTGATAGGGCATCTTTGGGCATGCTAAGTGGCATTCAGAAATTTGAACCAAATGTAATCTTGCCTGCGACCCTTGGTGCCTTGTGTGGGAATTCCTCCTGGCCCCAGGAACAAGGAGCAAACCAGGACAAAAAGCTGGATCTTTCTGCAGCTCACAGGAAAGAGTTTTTAAAATGGCTTGTGGAAACACTCACAAAAAACACTGCCCTGTCATTGGGAATAATAGGCAACAAATTGATACAGTCATTAGGGAGCTGAAAATGAGAAGTATAGGAAACAGCAATTAAGCAATTTCAAGCCTAGATCATAACAGCGCAAGAGAAACTCCCCAGATGCCTTTGCAGCCTTTCAAATAAACACTGAATAAGTTTTGCCAGGGAAAAAAAGAAGGAGCATAGGAAAAAAGGAAAAGGAAAAAAAAAAAAGAAGGAAAAATCAGTGCATATGCTCAGGAAAACACAGAACTGCAAAATCAAATTAACGAGGGGGAACTCCCTGTGGATAGAAGAGGAAAAGGCATGTGAGGACTGCACAGTCCCCCAGGACAGTGGCACAGGACATGGCTTTGAAGGGAGCAGCCATGCAGGAGCTGTGTGGCCACCAGTCCTGCCCCCGAGCCCTGCTCAGTCCCTCTAGGGACCTCCTCACTCTCGGTGTGGGATTTCTGTAACTCTGTCTGTGGTGGAGGAGATTCACCTTCTCTGATTCAGGGGCCAGGAGGGATCTCCTCTGGGAAGCCATCAGGATCCTGCTGTTCTCCTGGTCCCTGCAGCCTCTCCCCAGGCTTATGTTCCATTGCTCTGGTCCCTTCATGTCAAAACACAGCTGGGCAGCCAGAGCACCCTGAAATACCCACACCTGCACAGTCCAAACTGGCTGATCTGGGCAGCCTGGCAGCCAAGGAATCGTCCTGAGTGGAAATTTAGCAGCACTGACTCCCCTTGTCTGAGTCTCTGCTGGTGAGTACACATTTTGGGCACCATAAGCAGTGCTCTCTGCTCCCCAGCCCTCTAAATCTATGCATTTACTCAGATTCATCCTTCTCAGCAGTCGTGCAAGGGAAATCATTTGGTTGTCCTTGACAAATCCTCCAGGACAGTTTAGCATGGAAGCCCTGAATCTCAGTGCCTGATGGTGAAGAGAACCCTGGGGTTTAACAGGCTTGATAAGGCTTGTGGTTTTTCAGATGATGGCCCGAGCTGAAGCCCTAACACTGCTCTGTGTGTGAGCTTTCCCGAGCCCAGCCACGTTTTCTGCCAAGCCACACCGTCCTCATGTACCTTGTGAATTTGTGAGTTTTGTCCTGAAACCTTAAATGTGTTTCCAAACTGATTCCGTGACTAAGAAGGGCTCTGGCTGGGGGTTAGGGACTTCAAACACCTCGTATCTGTTGGTGCAATGTCCGGCGTGGTGGCAAAATTCTGTTTGTCCCTTACGAACTGCAAAGTCACTTTGTGTATTCCCAGGAAGCGCCATGTTCTGCAGAAAAGCTGGATTTGCAGACCCATGCCAGCAATCTGGGCGGTGTCCATGCAGGAGGTGCACACTTTCTGAAGGCATGGGATCCATTACACACAGGCACATTGCTTTGTATTCAGTGTGAAATAAGATTTGCCAGAAATGTGTCTTTTCAGGACCAGTAAGACAATGACACAGCGGAGGGATCCAGCATCTGTTTATCTTCAACAGCAAAAGCAGAAAGTCATGGAAATTATTAACAAAAACAAATGAAGGAACCAAATAAGAGAAAACTAACTATATGAAGTCCCAAATCTAAGCTCCAGGTACAGCAATCCTCTGTATACCTATTTCTTCCCATTTGCATGATTAATTGACGTTCTTGTTAACTGCTCCTCGGGGACACCGCAAATCAGCACGGAGCAAAACAAACACTCCGCACCAGAGAAGAGGGTCTCTAATTGTGAGTTATACCCGAATCAAAACTGAGTTTTAAATAGGCATTTCAGGAGCCAACCTGTGTTACCCACCAGGTAAACTGGAGACTGGAAACTTTCTGATCTGCTGCTGGAGAGTGCGCGGGGCAGCTCGAGCTATGCTTGAAACGCTGCTCTGACTGTGAAACCGTAGGGGTGGTGTTGTGAGGACAGCTGTGATTAATGAATTGGTGGCTGTGGGAACTTCCTAATACCCAGGAGAGTTTGCAGCACAGTCCCATGGCTCCCTGCACCCCTCGCAGAGGGATTGGTGCCTTCCCATGCACGGTGCTTGGCCAGGAGATCAACAACCACTTAATGCTCCTGCACACTGAAGCAGTGGTATTACGAGATTTTTCTCCCTGTTGCAGCCTGACAGTTCCAGTGGGAATTCTGGACTAAATGGCTTTTTATTTTTTTTCATGCACCAGAGAGTAATTTAATTTGTTTTCTCTCTTGCTTGTTTTGTGTTGCCACGGCAGAAAGGACAACGACTGATAAAGGGAGAAAGCGAGAGAGCTGCAGCAGTGATTTTCCATTTTATTTATGGTGATGCTGTGTAGTGAAATGTAAAAATAGATCTTGATGCTGACAATTTTGTCCTTTCTTGATCCCAGGCTGGCACTTTGGAGCTCTGTCCTCCACCCTCTGTGAGGAGCAGTGCCCGAGCAGAGGGATCAGGCAAAGGCCTGCATCCTTGAGAGTATGCACCCCGTGCATCCTGCATACTCTCAAGACTCTCAAAAAAGCAAAAACAATGGAGTGAACAGTTTCTTTTTCTTGGAGGAGACATCTTGGGCTAAATCTTGCTCTCCTGAAACTGAAGTCAAAGGAACGAGTCCTGTGAATGATGAGAGAGAAGGCTGGGAACTAGAGACATGGCAAAAGAACAGAAATGCCCGGCTTCTCTTGCAATCTTTTCCAACTTGTACCTAATTTGCATGACAGGTGAGCACTGAATCATGCTGTGGGAGACTTTTTGATCCATAAAAACCTTACTGAAGGAGGCCATGAACATTTCAAAATCAATGGCCTGAGCAACCAGCACAGTATCAGTGGTGGTAACTGCCCTCGTGAAAAAAAGGCAGAAACGTAGTGGGGTGGAACCTGAGCAAGTACAGACTCAGTGATACCATTAACTTTTCTTTTGAAAGCCACTCTTACAGAGATGCACCTCCTGTTCGCTGCCCTGCCTGGCCACACATCATATTTTTATTAGAAGCAAACAAAATAATTCAAAAAGCATGTAAGTAAATATTGAATAAGAACAATCAAATGACAAAGGAGGCAGAGAAAGGCCCTGATTTCTTTTTAACTCAGGGGAAGCATTCCCAAACCACAGAGAGAAACAATACGTGAGCATCTTTTCAAAGGGCAGCAGCATTTAATGGCATAAATATGTCAGCCTTGCTTTTAAAATTCTTTTTCAGTTGTGTTTTGTTGCAGGAGGCAGTGGCAGCACCCATGTTCATGAATACAGTGAGGGTGCAACGCAAGCGTTGCCACGCTGGGCTAAACTTTTGATGTCCTCGAGGGACTGCACAGCGAAGTGACTTTGATGGATCACAGCTGCACTTGAAACCGAGCAGGGAAAGATTAGCGTGTCTCAGGCAGAGAGATTCCACTCACCTGATTTTTTTCTGTTCTGATGAGATAATTTTTCTAATTAACCTTGATAACACTTCCAGACACAAAGGCCTATCCACACACGGGTGGAAATACGTTTTCAAATGGACATTTCACTCCCTACCCATGTTTTCCAGTAGCGAATACAGAATTTTAACACCTTTGTTGCCAACTGATTTGTTTGGGAAACTAAAGCTGAGCCTCTGTAACATAAGCAGAAGTTACCCTCAAGAGCCTTTGGCAGAAATCCAGGCTTCCACAGGCACTGAGGTGTCTTGTGTATGCTGATGGAATAAAGGGAGCAGTGTGAATTTAGGAGCACCCTCAGAGTGTCAGGTGTCAATTTCTGTTCATTCCTCTTTTGATGTCTATTAAGGAAGTCAGTGATGCTGTCCTTTTCTGAGCAGGGTCTGAACAACTGTAAAAATATTTCGAAAGCCAAAGCATGCCAGAACGGGGTCCTTGGGAAATGTTCAGTGTCTGACCTTTATCCCTTTATCCCTTTCCACCTAGGAAAAGGAAGGACCATCCCATGATCCCACTGAATTCACATGAAAATCATCCTGGAAGAGAAATGAACCATTCCCCCTGCTCTCACCTACTTTGTTCAGTTTCAAATGTGTCCAGCAAGAAGTTTTTCAAAGCTTTCCTGAGTCCCCTTGCTCTTGTCTGGTTTTACACCAACACCGATTTTCTACTCTCTAGAGCTGGAAACGCAGATCTCTGCTTCCCCAAAGGACCTGTGAGAAAGAGCAAGTGTCTCCCTGGCCATTCTTTCACAACTTTGAACCTGCTTCAGGTGAGGTGAGGTGAGGTGAGGCAAGTGCTGCTCTCAAAGGCTTTCCCAGGGCACTTGCTGCAGGTCAGGTTTTTCTCTGATACCTGAAAGATGCTAAAGCTTGCTGAGAATGCTTAATAAAAAAATCTAACATGTTATCTAGGCTCAAATGCAATGAAACTGAATTTATTCCTAACTACTCATCATGTTTCCAAATCTCTGACTATGGCATTACCAACACAGCAATGTTTAAAGGGGGCTGCAACAGCATTTCCTAAGCCTTCACGGAGGCAGAGTAACAGAGAATCTCTAACACAGGTAAGAACCTGCATTTTCCCCAGGAGGTGGCAATTTGGATTTAGGGAGAACTTTTAGGAGGATATTTGGCACCAGCTAAACAGAGTTTTAGAGAGAGCCAATGTATATGTGAGGTTTGAGACAGAAATTTTAAGGATATCACAACTCTTCTTTTTCTCTTCAGAGGTTGTGCTGGCACCACATCACCAACCTGCATTTCCCCTCCTCAGAGAGAGGCTGCTCCCATTTTTCCTGCAGCTGGGTTTCTACAAAGCCAATACGTAACTGTCCAGTTCCATGTGATTTTATAGGTCTCTTAACATCTGGTAAAAAGTGCAATTGCTGTGGGTGAGCTTGACTCTGCTGGGCAGAAATTATCCTTTGGTGGAATTGGATTTCTCTAGCTGTAGTAAGTTTTTGTGTTTTCCTTCTCAAAAAAGTCAATGACACCGCCCATTTCTGAGCCAATTGTACAGAAATCGTAAAATGAGAGTGTTTTGTAAGTAAAACATGCCAATACTCCAAAATCCCTAATTTAAACCCCAGCTGTGCCATTGGCCTGAACAGGCTGATGAGGAGGTGTCACTCACCCAAGCCTCAAAGACAATCTTCAGGATGGTTCACAAAAGAATTAGCAAAATTGCAGACTTGAACCTGTGTGTGTGTGTATATATATATATATATATTGCAGAGGTCGTTTGATGAAGGGTTTGTTTCACTTCTCTTATTTCTGAGGCACACAGTCTTTCGACCTCGTCAGCCTTTGCCATAGCTTTTAAAGGACACAGGCAGAGAAAGAACAGATGGAAATAAGGATAATTGCTTACTTTGAACACTGAGAGAAATGCACATTGCCTATAAGGTCTCATCCAAAGTTAATGGAAAGACAATCAATCCATTGTACTTACACTGTGCCCACAGGCTCTGAGCAGCTTTCAGGAATTTAGCCTGAGGACTACAGAAGGTGAGGAAACACATTTTTCCCCACTTCACTGAGGCAGAGAAAGGCTTTCTGTGCTTCCCAAGGTCACACACGCCGATGGAGCAGGGATGGAAGCTGGGTATTTCAAGTTCTTTAGTTGCTTTATGGTGACCAGATCCCTCCTCACCTGCACCACAGCATTCCCGTAGCACCGAGCAGTCCCAAAGCTCCTCCAGCACCCCCCAGCCCACACAGTGCTCTGCAGCCCTCTGGTATTGGTTATAAAGCTCCCTGTGTAGGAAAAGGGATTTTGCACAACAGCTTAGGATGTGGAGGGCTGGGATGTGATGAAGACCCTCCTGCTTTGTAGGGTGTGTTTGGGCTAATCACAGCTGAATTTGACCCTGCCACACATGAGGAGTGTGATTCTGTGAGGGATAGGTGTACAACAGTAACCAAGATGGGAATTCACACTAAACACCTACTGCATGCAGTGCTCGTGTATTTCCAGGAACTACGTAAAGATAGCTCGAAGGGCTTAGCTGTGAGGATTGGAATAGTAGGGAGAATTCAGAAACCATAGTTAAAGAACTTAAAAAGAACATCTGAGAAGATGAAGCTTGTGATAGGATTTAGGCTGCCTATGGGATTCTGGAGCTTTAATCAACAAAAGCAGCTTATTCTATCAGTGTCGTGAGCAAGAGCAGAAAAGGCATCATCAGGGAGGAACGCTGTAGAAAACAATTTCTTTGGTTTAAAAACTTGTTGAGAGAAATCTGAGGCTCCCCCCTTAGTCTGGTGACCATCTGGATGGATTTTGTTTCGGAAAGCCTGTTTTGAACTTGAAGCAAACAAACATTTGTTCACATGGTGGGAAAGAAAAGATTGAAGCAATGTGCCAGCACTGGAAAAGGCACCCATGCATATCAGTACATTTACCTAGAGCAAAATAAGCTCTTTGTTTTTGGGATATTATCTTTAGTCCCCTTGTAAAGGTCTCCTTGGCCATCTTGCATGGTGGAAAGTCAGGGAAAGAGACTGATTTTTCCTGTTTGTGCCATTTCTGTAACACACAAATGTGTTCAGATCTGTTACCACAAGACTCTCACATGTTACAGGCTGTGGGGGGTAATTTTTCTGTTCCCTGACATTGTTCTTAGTCACCCCAAAAGCAGTTTTCCATGGGCAAATTCACTGAGGAGGAGGTGCCCCCCTGGCTGGCAGCATTGCTGGCAGCCCAGCCCTGGAGCAGAGCACGGAGCACTCCAGGGGTTCTGGAGAGTTTTGCAGGAGCAGTGCCCAAGCAAGGTGGCAGTGCCAGATGGTGTCACCCCTGCCTGGCTGGGGTGCCAGAGCCAGACTTCTTGGACAGCTGCACCCAAAGCCCTCAGCTGGTGCTGGGGCCCTATCCAAGACCCATAAAGAGGGATAGATGGTAAATTCCATAATGGGAAGGCAGAAGTGTTTGTTTTCCTTTTCCTTTATGGTTAGCTGTTGTGAATTTGGGTGGCACTGCTTTTTGGATGGACCCCAGACAATTCTGTCTCTGTGCTGTAGCCCATTCACTCAAACAATCATTAAATGAGCTGGCAGTTCAGGTGATGGTTGTTTCCCATTTCAAGCTATTTAGTATCCCTGGCTGGTGTTTTGGTAACTGATATCCTTCAACAAAAAAACTCCAAACCAGTGACTGCTAATATACATATCTAACCCAGAGAGCAACTAAACTTTATGCTCTTTAGCATTCTCAGTTTTCAGCATTTACTAAACCTCTGAACCTGCCTCACCCCGAGCACAAAAACAGGAGAGCTTTGTATTTCATGTTTCTTCTTTTCACAGCTTTGAGTACGGTGTGCGTAACCTTTCCCATGAAGTCAGCTGCTATGATCCTTCACCTCAGACGTGTATTAGATTTTAGGTTTACCAATCTAAAAGCCATCGGTTGTCACATTTATCTGAATCCACATATGGGGTGAAAAGTTTGAATATTTGGAAAGGAGCTGATACATCCCCACAAAGGACACTGATAAATTTGCTTGTTTGTGCACCATCAGTGCCCTGGCAGAAAGACAGCTGTGTTGCCTGACTAACATCAGGTAGTGTAAGGCTGCTTTCCTGGTGTCCATGTCCACAATCTAATGTTCATTTTTGCAAGTGCAAATACTTTTCCTTAAAGACAAAATTTCTTTCTTTAAAAAACTACCTTGAAGCAATCTACCACTGACTCAGTGTTAAAATTAAAAGCAAAGGTTTAAAATAAATGTGTTAAAATGCTTTAAATTCCAGTAAAATCTTCCTGAATTTTTTTGAGCTAATTGAGGGCACCTATGCAGGCACGTACTGCCTTCCCACCAGCATTGCAGAGTCTGAGAGCTGAATTATTAAGAAAGCTCTTTTGCTGGATTTCTGACAAATCACTTTAATGTGCCAAAATTGATTTGGCATGAAATCGTCAATAGACCCTCCAGAATACTAATAGCATTAAAGGCAGGGGCCAGGGCTGACAAACTTGCCTGGCTGAAGCTGGGTTCATAAATTAGCAGTGAGGTGTCCGAGTTGAAGTGCCCTGCTCCCTGTGCCGTGTGTCTGTCTGTCCAGCTGAAGAGATTCAGCAAGTGACAAACAGGGGAACTGGGAACACTGGGGATGAGGGAAAGGGTTTGTCTAATGGCTCTGCTTCTCACCTGAAATCTTTGTCTACAAGCCTCAGATGCTGTAGGTAACCACCCCAGACAGTAGCTAAACTACTCCAGTTTTGTCCTTTGGTTTTTTTCTTTGTTTTTGTAACAAATCCACAGATCTTGGCTCTGAACCACACATCTTCCTTTTCATCCCTGGAGAACACCAGCACAGCCCAGTGCTCAGGGCAGAGAGCACAGAGCTGACAGGTGAAGGTCACTGACCTCTTCTCCCAGCCCCACTCTGAACACTCCTCATGGCCTTGGATGAAACTTTGCCCAGCTTCCACTTTCCTGTCTGTAGGACAGCAGTGACAATGCTTATTTTCCATGTACTCTGTGAACATCTCTTTTTATATTCACCTACCTGCCCTGAAGCACAAATTTGCTGTAGGATCTTTGGTGTGGAAGTGTAGAGCAATCTTCTTCCCTCAGCTAGTTGTATTATGGAATTGAAGAGTGCAAAGCAGCATTTGGACCAGGTCTTCAGGCAATAGGGTACATATGTGCTATCTCTGTTACATTTAGGGACAGAAGCCTCAGGTGACACAAATCTGCTTGCTCTGACTTTAAGGAATTTGAAAGAATTTCCTTTGGTGGAGGCATCGATTCAGTTCAGCTGAGGTCCAGGCCTCTGCCATTCCAGCAGCAGCGTTCCCTAAAACAATTGGGAAAATTACAGTGCAGGAGGAGCTCTGCAGCCAAGCAACAACTCAAGGGAGCTAAAACTGTCGTAGCTGATTAACAGAAATGAAAGCTGCTCAGAAACAAATCTGAGTATGAATTTGGAGCACAAGAATTAATTGAGAAGGGGATTCTCTTTATACTTCTTTTAGTAGGTCAGGCAGTTTATCCACTAAGATGCCTTTGAAGCTGCCAGCGAAAAAGGCATCACTGGAAGATGAAACGAGTGAAGTCATCTGTGTGTCCTAAACCCTGCTATTCTGAGTGAATTAGTTGCGTGGTGAGTAACAGAAGCCTGAGCCAAAGATGGTCCATCACCCTTTCCAAAGAGAGGGTGAGAAAGGGCCAGCTTTAGGAAGGGATGAGCGAGGCTAAAGCGCAGCTTTAGTGCAAGAACGGGCGGGATGCCGGAAGGCTGAGCTTCTGCTCCGCTCACACAGCTGTGCAAACACTTCTGCTGTGCTGCAGAGAACCCCAGAGCACTGAACACGAGCTCACAGCAAGGTGCTCCCGTCCTGGTGTCACTCATTTAACGGTGGGGTGGCTCAGGTGAAAGTTTGTGGTCGTGTCACAGTGCCTTAGTGGATGGCTGCTCGCAGAGCCGTGAATTCAGCAGGAGTTTTACATTGATTTTAATAGAATGTGGCTCAAATGGGGAAGGAAAGCAGATGAAGGCGCAGGAACTGATCAGTAGATTACAGGGGAAGGACTGCAACTCCTTCAGAAGTCAATGAGAGGAAAGGTTCTCCCCAATAACATACAGAAAGGTATTTGAGAAAAAGAAATGTCCATTCAGAGCAAAGGAAATGGAGTGTTTGTTTTTTGTGGCCCCTGGCTGCTTGAAGATACTGACAGCAGAAAAATGCACTTTTTACAGCTGTCTCTGTTTTTAGTGCAGAAGGGCAATGTAGGATTTTTATCCCAAAGACTGCAGAAGTAAAAGAGATATTAAGATCCTGAAGTCTCGCTCTTGCTCATCAAAGAAGAGCTGTGGAAGATCGTGCCATCATCTGCCTCCAGCATCCTTGTACCTAAGGAATCACTCACCCTTCACTGAGGATCAGTTAGATACGAGAAATGGAGGAGAAAAGAATGCAGTCACGGGGTGTAGCACATTTTAGGAAGTTAAAGTGTGAAAATACTACTAACTCTGCCCATAATTTTCCCTACCTATGGCTGGAAAACCAATAAAAGGGGCTTTTTGTCACAATGCTGTATTACGTTGTATTTATTGTTTTTTCCAGCCTAAAGTGCTTTGTGCGTGAGATTAAAAAGCTGCAAGTCTCAGGCCATCTGGCCAACCAAATGGATTTAGTGTACAGGATCACTGCCAGATGTATGCCAGTTGTAAGTTTAATTTTTGAACATAGAAAGTGCCTGGGGCTCTGTGTCTGTTATTCAGAGGAAATCATGTTCCAGTTTTCCGAAACGATCCAGACGCCGTTCAAGTCCAGGTGTATGGTCTATTCTCCTTCACCTGGTTTAAGGGCATGTTCTTTGTTTCTCACAAAGAGGAAATGATGGCAAAAGAATTTTGAAGACATCTGATGTGTTACATAGGTTTGATGACATCTCTCTGACCTTGTGGAATGGTAGGAAACACCAAAAAGTTTTCTGAAGGACTTTCACTGAAATCGTCTGATTGAAAGATAAAATTTAGTACTTTAGACTAACTTGCACTTCTATTTATTTATGATCAACTTGGAGAATAAATGTTTTCAAGTATGTAATGGTTTATGACCTCTTAAAAGTGATATTTAATTGATTTGATTTATTTTAAATGAGGAACTAATGGAAGATGAGATCTATTTTTAGCTTTACAGACTCTAAGAAGGATAAAGTGCGTTTAATTTTTTTATTTTGCAAATATTCTCACATAAAAAGGTCTATAGCAGGCCTGGGACAGATATTGTGAAAATGAGGAAAGGTGTGAGCACAGCTAGCTCTGGGCTTTGCAAAAAGTTCTTGAGGATTTTGTTCAGAACACACCAGTTGAAATCAGGGTAGAACAGGATTGGGGTGACAGGAGACAGTGATTTGTGGGTCTGGCTCTCTGGCTGCCCACATGAGTGTATTTCCTCACAACTGAAATCCTGAGGTCGAATTGCTTGCTCCTAAGCAGACCTGAAGGCCCAATGAATCAGAGATGAATGTTTGCAAAGGAAAGACTGACTTATTTGTCAGGGCACAGTTACTCTGTGCTGTATGAAGGAGCTGCAAGGGAGGAGCTGGTGAAAACCAGACACCCACAGTACCAGGAGCTCCTGCAGGGAGTCTCGTGGCCTTTGAGAGGCACCAAAATTGGGCCAGCCCAGCCCACCATGCTGGCTGGGTTTGGCAATTTCCACCACAGTCCAGCCAAAATACATGTAGGCAAAACCAGGTTGAAATGTTTGGGAAAGCGAGTGGCAGCCACGTTGCTGGACAGTGCCAGGAAGCAGAGCCTACAACAGGAATTTTGGTGCAAATGTCTCTAAACCTAAATCTCAGTCTTCCCAAACCAGGGCTGCATTAGCTTTGAAATCAGCAGGTCTAAGTGCAGTCTAAGTGCTCCTGGAGACTGATGAGGAGTTTTGGTGAGCAGCTCAGGGGGTTACCCAGTGGAAAGGGCTCCATGTCTTCTTGTGTGCACCTTTCCAACGAAGGGCCATAAAAGAAAAGCTGGCGCTGTTATTTGTAGTCTATTTTATTCCTGAAAGTCATTTTCCCTGTGATATTAGGCCCTTTTTTTCCTCCCACGGACTCATTTAGGGGGTGGGAAGCAGAGGAGCCAAACAAATAGTAGATTTCATAAAGTAAGGAACAGCAAATTGAGCAAAAGGAGGATTATGAGGACTAAATCTTTTGTTCAAAGAGTGATTAAAAAGCATTAAGTTGGATGAAGTCAATCTAGAGCTTAACTGAATGAACCTTCTGCTCTGTTTTTCTTCTGTTTGGTTTTACATGTACTAAGAAATTAAAGGAGTGGGAGAGACCTCTTGAGGACTGCTGAGGCTGGGGCTTTTTAGAAAATAGTAGTTGAGCAAAATCAGTTGGACGTAAGCTCTGTTTCCTGGTTTCCAGGCAGTGTAAATTGTCCCGGCCAGCTGTGTGCAAGAGCAGCAAGAATAAGTTCAGGCTCTTTTCCAGCAGAGGACTCAATTCACACCCAAATGTGTGTGCTGAAGGGATTCCTCCAGGCAATGAAATTCTGGGATTTGTGTCCTCCTCTCCCCATGGCTTAAGTGAAAACAGTTCCCCTGCCCAAGAGCAAATACAGCTGCAGTTCATTGCTGAAATAGGGACGTTGTCAGGGTAATTGCTATTTGCTTTGCATTCAGAATACCTTTTTCAAATTTTTTTCTTGTGGATTTAAGATTAAATCTGCACAAGATGAGGGCATCCAGCTCTCAGGGTGGTTTGCCTTGAAGAAAATTGTGTGTTTAGAGGAGCACAGCTCCTTTGCAGGAAAGAGCAGAAGTATGAAGCAGGAGTTGTCAGTGGATGCTGTAGTGTAGCCACAGATGTACATCAAGAGAGACTAAACCCAGCAAACAGTCAGATTTCTGCACTCTGCTTGTGTGTGGCCTTTGGGAAGCTCTGAGCCTTTGTTTCCACTCTGTGCACGTACAGAAAGATCGAGGGTGGGGGACAGAGTGCAGCTGTAAACATCAGTGAAGTTGGTATATTTTTTTTTCCACGGTGTTTCCGTATTTACTGACTTAATTGTCTTCTGCTCAGTCTGGTTTTAAGTGAATTGCTAGTTTGATTTAAAGCTAATTGCTAATTTCAAAATCATCTGTTTCCAGCCATTTGCCATCATGGGCTCTTTGGTCTGTACATTTTTGTATCCTCCCAGTTTGGTCTGATAACATTTCCTTGATCTGAAATATTTTTATTTCTGGTCTTTGATGTCCTAACGAACATGGCAATTTCCATCTTCACTTCTGGAAAATGCTGCTCTTGGACAGCAGCTGTGTCCCATTGCTCTGCAATGTGGAGTGACAGCTCATAACAGAGCAATGCAAAACTCTCCCAGTGCCAGCAACATTAAACTGAGTTGTACTGGGCAAAAAAATTACCCTGAAGCCTTTTTCTCCCCTTGGATCTTACTTTCTCTCCAGATTCACACTTCTCTTTCTAATGAAGACCAGAAGAAGGACTGTCCCCCCACGAGGCACTTGAACAGAGGTTGGAGGAAAGCTGTTTTCCTTCCAACAGATTTTTTTGCTGTTCCATCACCTTTCTTATTCTCTGACTATGTGAAAACAGGTCCTTCTTCCCCAGAGAGAGCTAACAAGTGATCTAATGGCTATGGCACATGTCCAGGGCAGGAGCTACTGCATCCTCAGCCTGGTACTTCCCAGGGACTGAGCTTAGTTCTTGCTCAGTGGAGGGCCTGGGGTGACTGATTGTCTTCTCTCCCCTCTTCTTCCCCTCTGACCATTCTCTGAACTCTCCCCCCAGAATCACTATTATTCCCATGGAAATTTGCTTGATCAGCCAGCTAACAAAAAGCTCCATGTGGTTCTTGCCAAGAAAGTTAAAAAACTGAGACAGGCCTTGAAGAACTCAGTTAACTCCAACCATAGGGGATACACATATTTATATAGGGTTTTTTCTTTTCTCTCAAGTGCAGTGAATTATCATGGAATCATAATGTCCTCTCAGAATTGCTTTTCCAAGGGATGATGTTGTATAAATCATGAAAACTAGACATGGAAAATATTGAGCAGGTCTCCTGGTCCAGCCATCTGCCAGGAGAAGATTGTTCCCTGCAGAATTTTCCCCCCTGCTCTGCTGTAGCAAAGTACCACGGAGATGCTTTATCTGCAAAACAGCTCCACGCCTGTTTACAGTCCTGCAGAACTCATTATCTTTAGTTACAGAGAAATGATTTTACTCCCCTGTTACAGAATGGGGTCCTTCTGTCCACGGCATTGCACGTTTGCTCACATCCCCAAAACCACAAGTACAAAACTTCACAGGGGCTGGCAGCTCAATAACTAAATCAAAATACATTTCATCCTCTGCCATCACGTGAACTTCCCTTGCATAACACATTGGTAACCAACCAGCTACCACTTGATTACTCCCCCGTGGATAATAGGCAGCGCAGCAAAATGTTCCTGCGAGTTTGAAGCAGAGAAGGAGCATTTCATTACCAGATCCTCTCCCTCTTTGCCAGGAGCTACCAAACGATAAAAGGGAAAGGAGAGATATAGCTTGTGACATCTGTCAGTGCAAGTAGCCTTTGGTTCAACCTGGGCCGTTATAAATATTATATTTGAAGTATTAGCAAGAGCAGATTGGATTGCAGCAGGTCCAGAATGAGGCAGCCCGAAGGCTGGCAATAAAACTGGAAGAAATGAAATGGTTTGGCATAGGTATCTTCTGCTTTGCATTGTGAGGGGAATGAAGAGGGAAGAGGGAGACCTTTCAGTCTGATTCAGCCCATCTGGGGCATTTGTTTAGAAGAGCCATTTTTGCCACCCTGGCAAAGACGGACCATGCTTGCCTGGGCAAATGGTGTGACACAGGACAGCATCCTCACATAATAATTAAATAATCCTATTTAATTACCCTCAGCACTCTTCTCTGCTTTTCTGGATGTGTTGCTGTTGGTTTAGCTGTGTTTGCATCATCACTGGATATGGACTCAGTCCTCACTTCGGGCCAGAGCTGGGAGTGCAGGTTCAGCTTGCCCAGGCTTCATGGGTGAGCCCAGTCACACTCAGGGGACAGAGTCTGGAGACATTCAGGTACTGAAAGTTGAAAACATAGTTACTAACTCCTCTTGGCTTCACACAGTGTGGGCCCCTGAGCTGCCATTCAGTTTTTGCTCTTATGTTTGAACATTACAATGATTTAAAAAATCTGGTTTAAGTCTTTGCATCTTGGTCCCCCACCAATATTATGGAGAGAAAATTGTTTCTCTAGTCTAAACTTTTTTGAGAAGATCAGAAACTCCTGGCAGAGACCATGAGTGCCCCAGCTAAACAGGAAAATCCACTACGTACACTGAAATCCTTCAAGGGAAGAAAGAAAATCAAGGGAGTGTGAATATATCTCGTATTCCATTATGTGACTGCAATTTTAGGTGTTACTTGAAAACAAAATTTTTTAGCAAAAAGTTTCATTTCTTAGGTTCATGGTGTTATTAAAAAAAAAAAAAAAAAGAGAGAGACAAAACCAAAAATCCTTTAACATTTTTCCTCCAGCAATGAAAGAACAGAGGAGGCAAAATTTATTGAAGTCATGGACATTTCCACACCACTAAATAAACCCTCTGCCTTGGCATACATGGGGGATTAGGAAAGAGAGATGCCAGAAATTGGCCTAGACTATATTTCCCTAGAGGCATAGAGAGATATTGAGGGAAATCACAATCATTCCATTACATGTGATTGAGAAATCGGGATTTTTTTCTTTTTCTTAAGAATGCAACAGACTGGACGGGAGCCACCAGAGAAAGCTGATGGCAAGAAGAGTGAAGAGAAATCATCCCAGTCAATACTTCAGAAGTGTGGACTTGCATCGTTTGCTCCACAGCATTTTTATTGTGGCAGAAATGCTCATCTAAAGGAGAATTGCCTTGATCACCTTGGGCAGAAAGATGTTACAAACAGCAATTGGCTGATGAGAAGCTCAGTGTGACTCAGCAACGTGCACGTCCAGCCTAGGAAGCCAGCAGAGGAAGGGGGTTCTACCCCTCTGCCCTGCTCTCTCGAGACCCCATCTGGAGCTCTGCACCCAACTCTAGAGCCCCCAACACAAAAAGGACAGGGATTTGTTGGAACGAGCCCAGAGAAGAGGCAGGAAGGTGCTCGGAGAGCTGGAGCCCCTCTGCTCTGGAGACACACTGAGAGACTTGGGGTTGCTTAGCCTGGAGAAATGGCTCTGGAGAGACCTTAGAGGCCTTTACAGTATCTAACAGGGCTCCAAGAGAGCTGGAGAGGGACTTTGGACAAGGGCATGGTGTGACAGGACAAGGTGGAATGGCTTCAAAATGACAGAGGGCAGAGTTAGATCAGATATTAGGAAGAAATTCTTCCCTGTGAGAGAGGTGAGGCCCTGGCACAGGTTGCCCAGAGAAGCTGTGGCTGCCCCATCCCTGGAAGTGGCCAAGGCCAGGTTGGACAGGGATTTTTGCAGCCTGGGATAGTGGAAGGTGTCCCTGCCCATGGCAGAGGAGTTGGAACTGAATGATCTTTATGGTCCCTTTGAACCCAAACCATTCTACAATTCTCTGAAGTATATATTTAATCGCCTTCTTGTTACTCTTTGGAAGGACTTTCCTCCCATTTCAAGCTGAAGATCGGTCTAAACTGAAGAGCACTTGGCACAAAAAGGCACTTGAGGTTTTGTGCTTGAGGACACGCAGTTGCACAGCCTCTTTGAGCAGCTTTAATAGGTGCTGCGAAGGGCCAGTCGAGAGGCTGCATTGTCATCAGCTTGCACCTGAGGGCAAACCGAAATACGCTGGCTGACCTCGGATGGATCAGAAACGCTGGCTATCAAGCAGATGGCAGTAAAATATCCCTGACTGCTCTGCTGCTCTTAACCACTTCTGGTGTTGTGCCTGCCTTACAAAGCACACCAAGGCTGAGCTCTGCTGGCAGGACTGCCCTTTCCACAAGGCAGGGCAAACCAGTCCCACACCCTACACCGCTGTTATCAATGCCCAACCAAGGACAGGAAATGATTTTTCATCACCACCCCTGACTCTCCTGGGCTGTCATTTTCTCTATTTTGAAACACCCAGCCACAGCTCAGTCATGACCCATATTGGTGCCAGCAAATGACCCCCTCACAGGAGTGTCCTGCACCTCTGTAAGAGCAGGGTGTTTGTCCATCATCCCAGGTGACACAAATGCGTGGGGTGACATGTCCCTGCCCTGTCTGCTGCTGTACCTTGATGGGCTCTTGCCCAAAAGGCAGGGCCATGAACAACCTGCAGCTGAGCACCATCCTGCTGGGATGCTGTCCTGCGCCAAGGCAACAGGTCTGGCCACACAGCCTCTTGCTGTCCCTTTGCTACAGACAGCTGCTATTTGGGGATGCATTTGTGTCCCCTGTGCAGCGTAGGGTGTGCACAGTCCTTTCCCTCCCCTGACTTCTCCTTTCACACTCTACACTGCAATTTGTGCCTTGGCTCCCTTCCTAATGACTGTATTATTAGCTCTATTTTCATCTGCTCTCGGCTCTTTATTTCGCGTAGAATTATTTTGGCTGCTCTACATACCACAAATTGAGTAGCTGAACCAAGTCCACAAACCCTAACAGGGAAAGCACGTGGAGCAGGGCTCTGTACGACCACCATCGTTGTCAGCCTCACACGTGCCACGGCTCCTGGCCCACGCCAGCATCCCGACTGCCGCCCTGCTGTGTCTCCGAAGGCGGCACGGGGAGGAGCAGGGTGACCATATGGCCTGAGGCAGCTGGGCCATACGAGGCTCCATTTGTGACACCTAGTTTGTGCTTCCTAAGACACAGAAGGTGTTTAATATGTTATCTGTCACTTCATGGGTTATTCCAGCCTTAATTACCAAGCCGGAAATGGTGCACAGAAGCTGTCCTCTCGAATGTGCGCCCTGTAGGAGCAGAGGCTTTGTCCCTCAGTCAGAGCACTTTCCTGTTTGTGCCCAGGACATCTGAGCAAAGAAGCACTCCAGGTGGCTGGTCCTGCTGTTTGTCATCTCCCCACTGCCCCCTCAGCAGCATTCCAGGTGGCTGGTCCTGCTGTTTGTCATCTCCCCACTGCCCCCTCAGCAGCATTCCAGGTGGCTGGTCCTGCTGTTTGTCATCTCCCCATTGTCCCCTCAGCGGCATTCCAGGTGGCTGGTTTGTCATCTACCCATTGTCCCCTCAGCAGCCCATCAGTGCTGTGGGGTTTGGGTACAGCCAATGGAAATGTGACTTACAAAGGTGTGAAAAAGGTGTACAGGGCCCTCGATGGGTTTATGGAGGGAAAAGGATCTGTGGGACTCCAGTTTTCTCCTGGTCTTCTGTCAGCTTCAGGCCACAGAGTTCTCTTATTGAGGTATGAAAGGGATGGAGTCATCCTGGATTCACTTCTCACAGACTGGGGTTTTGGAAAGGCCTCACTTACATCTGCAGATTCCCAAAATGTGTCTCTGGAGATGCCTCACTGTGATCAGCATCAGATATGAGCCCTGCAGCCTGCAACTGCACGGGAACTCACCGCTTCCCACTGCCCATCAGCAGCTGCAGTGGGGATTTCCATCTGCACCGTGCAGATTGCCTCTGGATGGAGGGAACGAACTGAGAAACAGGGAAGGAACCCTCAACTTCTGTTGTCCTGGGAGCAAAGGCTTCCTAACAGTTCTATTTCCTTCTGGCTCGCTGGGACATTTTGAGGGAACAAGGGGAGGAAGTATGTTAGGAGATTCCCTATTAACAAACGAAAGAAGAAGCACCTCATTGCTTAGGAAAAAACAGGGATAGAAGCAGAAATTATCTCTGTTTAGCTCTTCTCTTCCCACTAAATAAAGCCAAAAGCTGGAAAAATGAAACAGCTGCAGGTTTTGGAAGCAGAAGGAGCACAGGTTGTGTGTGCGTGTGTTGTTACAAGAAAGTATCAGCTTAAAAGAGTTTTCTATATAATTTTACCCCCCTCCCAGACAATCCATTGTTTTAGCAGCAAACTGGGATAGCTGGTAGACAATAGCCCACTCTCCAGCAGAAAGAACTCTATGAAAGCTGCACACAGTTTTTAATGTTTAATGACACAAAATCAATTGGAAGTGGTTGCTGGCTTCCACAATCAATTTTAGGAGATCTCTCAGAGAACAGGAGAAAGTGGGAGAGTTTCCATTAGCCCTGGAAATCTCATCAGCGATAGGAAAATGGTGATAAACAACCCTGCACTCCAATAAACGTATTAATAAACTTGTCCTCGCTCATTTCTCATGTCTCTGTAAGAGGATACAGTTTTGTCACCAGGAAGGTCGCATTTTGGTCTCAATTCCATCCTTTATTTGCACAAACACTCAAACATCCCTGTGGTTGTGAGTGCCTTGAGAGAGCCACGGTTCACATTTGCTGCCCCATGAGCTGTCCCTGGTGTAGGAACATCCAAGGGGCAGGAATCACAGAGGGTTGATCCCCCCCTGCCTCTTGGCTCTGCCCCACAGGGAAAGGCACCTTTGCCAAAAGAAAGTGTGAGAAGCTGTTCTGCCCCACAGCTGGGTGGGAAGGGGCTCCATGGAGGAACATGGAGCTGCCTGTCCTGGATGAAGCCAAATTCACCCGAACACTCGTGGGCGGCCACACTCAAGGGCTGCTCAGTCAATGAGAAGGTTCCTGCTGATTTTGATGGGCTTTATGCCATTTGCCAGGCTCAATGCTGCATGGCATCAAGTGCCCTTTTTCTGCCCTTGTTTTGCTCAGACTGGGGGAGTGTGATGCCTTCTGCTAGCTGGAATCTGGAAGGTGGGGGGGAAAGGGAAAAAAAGGTTATTTTTGGTGTCTTTTTAAAACCCCAGGACTAAGCAGAGTTAGGAACAGCCCTGACTTCATCTCAATGCAAAACAAGAGGCTGTTTTCGAATGTTGCAGGTTTGCCCCAGGACTCCAGCTGAGCGAAGACAAGGCAGGGTTTGTAATGCACAATTTAATCAGTGAATTTGTAGATCTCAAAAGGCGTGCTTAATTTAATATTGTTTCTAATGGCTATTGTCTTCATGCTTGCCTGTTTCCCCGGTGTTTTTCCCTTTTGTAATTACTTGAATGGGCATTTCCAGGTGCACTGCATATATTAGCAAGCATTTTCATTTTAGTAATGAGTGAGATGCTTTCAGTGTTTGTTTCTTCATTGCCCTAATACTTACTTTATTAAAGATCCTGATTCTCCTAAAGGAGAAAAATAAGCATTTACCACTCCTTTCTACCTCATTTACCTCTTCTACCTTACGATGCCCTCAATAAAAGAGGATTTAAATTACTTATTGGCCAGGGTTAGACCAGATTTAAACTATCAGAGAAAAATAAAACAGAAAGGGGACGCTTGGTCGGTCATAGAATGGTTTGGGTTGGAAGGAACCTTCAAGATCATCTCATTCCAACCCCCTGCCGGGGGCAGGGACTTCCACTAGACCAGGTTGCTCAGGGCCCCACCCAACCTGGTCTCAAACACTTGATGCCTCTCCTTACCCCTTACTGGAATGAGAACTGAGCACTTGTTGAACTCAAAGCCGTTCCCCTGAATGTCAGGACCTCAGAGCTCTCTTAAGCTCTGTAAGGGACACCTCCAGTGCCCCTTTCCTGGCCTGGTTACCATCCTTTAGGGTTAATGTGCATTTTTGCACTCCTCGTGCACAGCCTGGGGACTCGTGGGGTGCGGGAGACCGAGCCTTGCCTGGCCACCCCCGGCTGCTGATTAACGCTGCAGCAGGGCTCCAGCATCAGCTGACAGCCTTCACCCGGCGCTGAGCAGCATTTATTATACATGCACAGCAGCCCTGTGCCACATGCCAGTCTAATTTTCAGATTAGCTGTTTATTAGCATTATTATAAACACATCTCTTCATCTTCTATTAAATGGCGCTGCAGCCACTGCGCTCCCGCGTGAAGCCTGTGAGGAAGCACTTGGTTCACTAAATTACCCTGCAAATGTCAAACTTGCTCTGTGTTATTAGCTGTACGTCTTACATCCTCTTTATGAGGATTTTGTGTCTTGAGGGTGCCCCGTGGCGTATAGATTTTTTAAAATACAAACCAGTGTCATTTCGCTGTTTAAAAGAACATTTAATTAAACTGGATTCATTGCTTGTGTGGGGCAAGTTAAATGAAAACTAAATAGAAGGCATGTGATTACATGTTATTAAGCAGAGTGACTGCTCCAGAGACCAAATTCTTTTAACACAACATTAAACTACACTTATTTCATATGCACAGGTTAGCTCTGGCCTGCTAGGGCATCATATTTTGAGAGCAGCAGAATGGCTGTGGGCACTAAACAGCTTCTAACAAAGTGTGTGTTTCAGGGAAGAAACCTTGCCTAAGCTAGACTTAAATATGCTAATGACAGAAATCAAAGCTTCGCACTGATTCTGGGTAGCCTTTTAGAAATAACCGTTTCTATAGTGTCAGATGCAAATGAGAAGATCAGCTTTGTTTATTATTTCACTAGCTGTAAATTAACAAGGGACCCCAACGAGTGTAAAAATTAAATTGGAAGTATCTTTGGGCTTGAGTCGTTGGTCACATCATGGATTTTTAATGTTCTTTAGGAAAACAAAAGGAATTATAATTAGAACTCCATTACACAATTTCCTATTCCCTACTCCTTTTATGTTAACGCTGTTGGCACAATCAGATTTTCTTAAGGCGAGCACTCACCAAATTTCTCTTCCAGGCATTCTAAGCTTGTTTTTGAATGTCTGCTGTTCTCCAACCCCATCCCTAAAACTCACCGTGGCTGTGAGCCTGCAAAGCCTTCAGCAGCCACCTCACTGTGCTCTTGGAGCTCCCAGCTGCTTTGGTGGTGTCGCCCATCCTTTGGAGGAGGGACAAGTGCTCAGGTGTGCACAACTGCATGGCCCTGGCTGGGTGTCCTGGCCCTCTCCCCGCTGGCCATGAAGATGTCCAATGACCAGAATAAACACTTAAGTCCTCAAAATGGTGATGTTTAACCCCTCTGCTCAGCATTACCCTGGCCGGGTGTGGGCAGCTCTGCTCGCTGCCCTCAGTGCTCCTGGCACGGCCCCAAGGGCACTTTGCTGACAGCAGCTACAGCCTGAGCTCCGGGGCTCCTCCGAGGGCTTGGGCTGCAAGTGCTGCCTCAGAGCATGTCCCTGGTTAATAAACAGAGCAATTTTTGCTGTGTGCATTAGGCCAGACATGTCCCCTACCTCTATCTAGGTCAGCAAAAGCCTTGGGAGCACTGGGGGAAAAAAAAAAAAAAAGAGGAAGAGACCTTGCTATTTTTAGGTTGTTTTAATTGCTTTTCATGCTTTTCATAACAGCTGAGAGGAAACTCTTCCTTGAGAGTGCCACTTCCTCTCTCACACCTGTTCTGGGAAGACCTGGAATTCTCAGCCTCTCCTGCACCACAGCCCAGTCACAGCATCGGCTTTGCTGCTCCTGTGGTCGCCTCTCAAGCTCATCTTTCTTGTCTCCTCTGTGTGTTTCTTTCTTTCTTTTTTGGCCTGCAAAAGAAACTGACCCCTCCTTGCATCGTTAGTGGGAGCATCCTGCCACTTATCCATGAGAAACAGAATTACAGCAAACAAATTGAAACAAATAAAACACTCTTGGAGCAACTCTGCCTTCCAAATGGGACTGGGGCTGTCCAGAGGTTGAGCTTACAACTCCTGGGCTTTGAAACGGGCTCTTAAATGGAGTCCCTGTGTTTGTTCCTGTTTATTAACACAATCCCCCCTTGGGGCACACCAGTGTGGCCGTGGCCCTGGGGCGAGCTGCAGCCAATATAATCAAGTGCAGGGATGTAATTAGCAACGTTGGAAGGGTTGCTGTGGGCAGATGGGAGCTGAAAAGGCTGCGCCTGTTTTGAGACAGACTTTTATATGTATTGGCCTGGGAGCGCAAAGCAATGCGTGATGAATGACCTTACACAGGGATAAGCCATTGGAACACTAAACCGTGGCATCTGTGGCCCTTGCTTGGATACAGGGCGGTTGTACCCTCTCCATAAATCATCCCAGAATGAGGTTTCCCTCAGTAATCCGGGTTAACCTTTCCTGCTCTGTGGGTTAGCTACCCAAGAGTTCAAATCACCTGCTCAGCCGCTTGGCCTGAGGTTCACCCGCAAGGTAAGAAACTCCAGATTTCTTTGGCCATCATCCTTTGCCTTCCAGCAGGCTCCAGTTTCTTCCTTAGGGCAAGTGCTGTCTTCAGGCACAGCCTCAGAACCTCTGCAAGGCAAGAGGAAGAGTAGCCAGGACCTGTAGGACACAGAAATACTTCGAAGACTGTGCTGAAAACCCTGTCTTGGGCAGAGTACAAGATTTTAGCGGTAATTTTTTTCAATCCTATTTTTTTATCCCCCCAGACCATTACCTGGTGCAGTGTTACAGCAGCCCATGGGTACCTGAGTATCTATTTCACAGTTTGCCCTCTGCCCTGGCAGTACACCCATCTGAGCAGCAGCTCACCTCAGGTATTTCTAGAGAGATCCCAGTCCCAGTAACAGCTTCTGATGGAAATATTCTGTGTCCGCTGGCTCTCAAGGTTTCTCAGGCTTTGTTTTCCAGAAAGCTGTAATTTCAGGTGCTCTTAGCATCCGCTCTCACATGGCAAAATCCAGGAGTGCCTATTTTGTACACACGTACAGCAAAAAGCCTTTTACTCAGCATTTGTTTAAGAGCATTAACACTAATGCCCCGCTGCCTGCGTCTCCCCTGGGTTTAAATGCAGAATGTCAGAGTTCATGTTCCTGTGGGCTGTGCAAGCACTGAAGTGGCCTAATGCTTGTCCTGGGCTTGGATGTCAGTCATTGTTAGGAGAAAAGAATGAAATTCTGGAAGGGGTTTAGTGTGTCAAGTGTGTAACAACACTTCTGCGCCGCAATGTCTTTTATAGTACCTCCAGTGATGGTTGTTCCAGCTTGGATTACAACAAGCTCTAAATGGTTGGACTATTGTGATTATTTTTGTTGTGTTTATCCAGCTGTGGTCATAGGTATGGACCCAGCAGTGACTGTCCTGTGCATCTTATCTGTACAGGGCAAGCACATGGGATAATTTGCCTCAGGATTTTTGCATCTGTTTCAGCTCATGGATGTCCTGCACTGGACACTGGGTGATCCTCCTCAAAACACTTCTCATCCACCACATTCTTGTCTTCTCTTGAATCCAGGTAAAAGTTTAACATCTGTTCCTCTTCTAGGAGAAGTCCCAGAGGTCACCCAGCTGCCATGGGTCAACTCCTGTTTCAAGGATTTGTAGATCTGAGCAACAGCATCCATGGGGCAATTGCTGTCAGCAAACTCATCCATGATCACTGGTCCAAATTTGGATCAAATCCTTACAGCACTCTTCTCTAAATAATGCTCTGTTTTTCACATTAAAATAAAAATTGATATTTATACGACAGATGCACCTAAAACACCCTCCAAAATAAAGACTCAGTTGTGGTGGGCACTATAAAAACAAAGTTGTAATCCCCCAAAGAGCTGTTGAAGTAAGGGACCGATGTTTTAGTTCTCCTGGGAAGACTGGTCACAATGAATGTTTAAAATCTGTTTCTGTGCAGGGAAAGTTGTTGGTCTTTCACTCCTGCAGCTCCTGACAGCACACACAAAGCACTGAACACAACAGCTGCGTGTGACTTTGCAACTCCAGGCTCAGGTAGAAAACGTCTGCAGGTCCTGCCAGATACAGCCATGGACTCCTAAGCAGAAATTTCTGCCTGAATCAGGACAATGATGAGCTGGGCGTTGCCCCTCACTTAAAACACCAACTCACAGTGGCAATGTGATCACAACACACTGAGAGGTTCCACGGAGAGGAGCCATCCCAAACCCTTTCCAGAAAAGCATGTTTCTGACTGCCTGCTGCTGCACTGTCCTCACGGACGTGCCCAAGACAATCGTTTTTAGAGCAGCTCCAGTCCCAGGCTTGCCTCGGTGCACTTTGAAGCAGTTTGGTCTAAGCCAGTCATGTTCACTATCCTAATCTGACACGAAGCCTGATGGAAAAATCTGTGATCGATTATAGCAGCAGGACAAAGAGATATGAGAGGAAAGCAATGCAAAAGAACAGATATCAATCACTGGCTCGCAACGAGCCCAAAGAAGGTAGCGGGTGATATTCCTGAATTTGAAGGCAGTGTAGCACATCTTTCTGCTGTTGTAGGTAAACACTCCCAGCTGCAGCCTGTTTGTCTTACAGACAGACCGATTTGGTAAGAAAAGTGGATTTTGAAGTATGGATTTTGTTGGAAGGGGACAAAATAAACTATTGGTTTGTTACCTTGAGAACGGTGTAGCATGTAATGAGTGTTTGCAGCAGTTTCACAGCTGCTTATTACTCTTCTCTTTAAGCTTCTGGGCGTTGAGGGTTTTTCGTTTAGATTTACGCTTTTTAATTGATTGAATGTGAAATATATGATGGAACAAATTTGTATTGAATAAGAAATAGCAGACACGATCAACAAACTTTAATGTTGAGTTAGCTTTTTTTCTCGTCGCTGGACAAGATCATACTTCAAAGCAAATTAAAAATGTGAAGCCAAATCCTGATTGCAATGCAGGCAACAGAAATCTTCCTGTCAGCCTCAATAAAAGCAGGTGTAAGTTTTCAGTATTAGTCCAGTCCATCCAATTCACATGTCTTTCTGTCTTTATCTAATCTAATACATGGTCGTGAGATAAATTACAGAAGGGTATGATAAATTGCATTGCTATTCATTTTTGGCAAGATCACCTATACGCTGGCCACTAATTCATCTCCGCCAGGATCCATTGTAACACACGGGATCCTTGAAACAGCCTCCAAATACTGTCATTTCATTTTCTTTTAGGAAAACAAAGAGATTATATCTGCTGGCAAATAGCCTACTTACCCTCACCAAAATAAATGATACCTCACTGTGACCTCTGTAAAATCACGGTTATAAAAGTATCAAAATGTATTTATAGCATTAAGAGTCACAAAGATATTAGGTCCTTACATTCTGTTTGAGTGAAAAACCATGAGATGTTTTAGATTGAGGGATTCCAAAGTGGGAAAGGAAGACGTGGTTTAGGTTTAGGGATTTCAAAGAGTATTTAATTTGTTTAATTCTGTGTTCATTGAGTTGTGGTGTTCTTCACCCAGATAATACTGACAAAATACACAAAACTGGGTAAGAAATCTGCAGTACATTGTAACAATTTTTTTCTGGTCCTTTTTTAAAGCCGTTCACCGCTGTTGAACAAAGCACCATCCTGACTCACACCGGTACCACGCACTCATACGTCTCTGTTGGGTACTATCCACATCCTCCTCTGAGTGCAAAGATCCATTTCCTTCCCATTAAAGCAAAAAGGGGAGACAACTTCTTTCCCCTTACACCTGTCAGATCCATCCCTGCCTTCCACATGAACTCTGCTGGGCAGCACCAGGACACTGCCACACAAAGCTGCTGCCAAGCCCATTCATGGCAGACACCCTTGGTCCCACCACCAGTTGGATGTGCCAGAGCTTCATCCTGAGCTAACCCCATGTCCCAGCCCCATGTCCCACTGCTCTCCTGCTAAGGAAGAGGGGAAGCTGATTGCAATTTTGGCTGGAGATACGTCAGTGCCTGTGCCCCTGCTCAGTACCAGCCCAGGAAATTTCTTTCTGCTCCTCGGCACTCAACTGCAAACTTCTTCCTCCTCATCATCCTGCCATGAATCGCTGGGAAACGGCGCCATGGAGTATCCAACAGCTGCTGAATTTCACCTAGGAGATCACTTACCACTGAGGTGCAGCAAAGTGATTTTGCATCTCGAGATTTTAAAGAAATTTGGGGCATTGAGAGATGAAGGACGTTATTGATGTGAAAAGACAATTATTATATTTACTTCAGAATCTGTTATCCACACCTGGAAACAGTACTTAAAAACAGAGCATGTACTGCAGGGTGATGTGAAAACCTGGCCTGGTGAGAGGCAAAATTTTCTTGATGATTTCAGGGAGATGAAGGCTTCACCCTGCACTATTTAGGAGCTGTTGAGGCATAATGGTTACGTCCAGCTAATTGGATGCATTGCTATAGGCACTTGAGAAATGTGATAGACAGATGCATTCAGCTAGAGAGATATCCCTTGGTGCAGAGAGCTGAAGTCAATTAGGGAGTTAAATCGTGAAAGATTTGACCTGATGTCATTTATATCTCGAGTCATAATTAACACTTAAAGTTCAACTCCATAGCAATTTTCTTTTAGTAACACTTAAAACCTATGTAGAGCTGAAAGAATCGCACAGACACGATGAAGGATGACTCGAGTGCACGCCTGAATTTTAGCGTTTGTAATTAATCCTCAAAACACCTTTGTGGGGCCTGTGGGGAGCATCACTGCTCTCCAGTTTCTCCTTTGAAGGGAAGCAGGGTTTACCCAATGGCTCCCCAAAGTCTCTGTCACCTGGAGATAAGGACAGAAGCTCTTTCAGGTGCAAAACCAGCCAACACTCAGCTCAGCCCAGCTCCCATCTTTTTGTCTTGCTGAATTTTTTAATTTTACCACCATGTTTAGAAATACCGTGGACAAATTACTTGTCAAATGGCCTGGGCTTTCCAATTAAAATCTGTGCAAATGCAGAACCTAAAAATCTGTCACAAACACAGCTTCTGCCTCAAAGGTTTTCGTATGGATGAAATATGAATCTCACTGGGGGAAGAAACACTCTCTGAGAGTGAGACCTTGTAAGATGGGATTCAGCTCGCTGCAGATTTTTATGGTCAAGTTATAACTGCCCGTAAAGCAGGGGTAAAATGGAAGTGCTGACAAAACTTTTAAACTACAACAGTGGAAATGGCGCCGCAATAATTTATAATCCACAGGCAGCTTTGGATTTATTATCACAATGACAAATGCACTGTCATTGTTAATAGGATATTTCCCAGCAAGGACTTCTTGTTATGCAAGCCAGGTTCACTATGTCATGCAGCATGATAGCAATAAAGTCTACAAGAATTTGTAATGAACTTCAATTACTAATAGATTATGGTTAATGGGAAATATGTGCAGTAAAGATATGGGTTTTTATATGCGCCTTCTGGTACTCTACAAGGCAATGATTTATGCTACAATTTCTGTTAACATTCTCCAGTATGGAGAAAAAAAAAAAAAAGCCTAAATTGGTGGAAAGCCACTCCATCCATAACAAATATTTAAGATAATTTTGCACATCATGTAAATGAAGATGTAAAATTAGATATTAATCCGTTTCATTTTAGCATTTGTATTTTTATTAAAAATGAAGACTTTGCCCTACTGTGTAATGACATTAAAAATCCTATCATGGGCTGCAAGCATGAATTACCCCAGCGCAGGGATGGTGACAGCAGCCGAGCTGTGAGTGCATTTGTTCAATTTGCTGTGGTAATTAACAGAGCAGTGAGAATATTTTTCTACGTATGATTTAAAGTAACAGCCCCGAAGCTGCTCAGGCAGATGTGTTTGATGTGGAGGGATGTGTGCACGAAGTCTGGGCTCCTTTGGAGGGGATCAGCCTTTTCCCCCCCCATTGTGGTTCCTCCCCAGCCTCTGAGGCACCGTTCCAAAGCTGTGCCTCACTCATGGACATCGGGCTATTCCCTTCCCTGCACAGCAAACCTCCCCCGGGAATTCCTTTGGGAAATAATCACCTGACACAGCATCAGAGCCACAAGCTCACACTTACTTATCAGAGGGACGCAGGCCCAGGTGTTTGCCTGTTGTTTCAAAAGAGACTCCTACCTCTTCCTCCTCCTCCCTCCTTCCAGCTTTTTTCTCCTGTACCTGCATTAGAATCTGTGTATTCCAGGTGTATGTGCTCGTGAAATGAAAAGAGAAAAGAAAATGTCTCCCAATTTAAAAACAAGCACTGCTCAGAGCCATCTTTGAGAAAAACACAGAGATGCAATATTAAGGATTGCATTTACCCAGGTTTCACATTTCACATCTAAAGCGTATATTTAGCCAGAAAAGGGCACCAAATGCATGAAGAGCTTTCAGGATCATTTCTGTTGTGTTTTTAATACAGGTATCCTGAAGCCCAGCTTGATCCAATCAGTATTGTGCTGGTTTAATATCATTGCTCTCAATGAACCTCTGCACAAAGCGTGCAAGTTAATTTTTTAAGGGTGCAAGCCAGGAAAATATGGAATTGGGGTTATTAAAATCCTCTTTACAAGGATTTTAGTGATAGGACAAACAGAACGGCTTCAAACTGACAGAGGGCAGGTTTAGATGAGAGATTAGGAAGAAATTCCTAAGGGTGATGAGGCCCTGGCACAGACTGCTGTACAAATCCCAGTCCATGGACAAACTGTTCTTCCCAACCCTGCTGTGGAATAGCAGGATCTCACTGTACAATTAAGGGTGATTCTCGCATGAAAATGTGGTTCTCCACTCTATTAGGAAGTTGTTTGAGAGATTTACCAAATGTCCTTCCGTTTTTATGGTAAAATGAGCATAAAATTGTGCTTCCCCACATTCATTTCCTACTAAATAACACTTAAAGTACTTGCTTCTTGAAAATGTGTGAGTGTGTTACAAATTTAAAATTAAAACTAATTTATCCCTTAAGGGTGCTCTGCTGGTTCAGTTTTCCCCCAGCCCCTTAACTCAAGCTGTTGCAAGATACAGAATGGAGTTTACCGCACTTTTTCCCCCCAGTTTTTAATGAAATTCTCCTCAGATGCAAAACAGGGGAAGAAACTCTCTCGTGCATTCACACTGAATATCTTTTTTGCGTGTGTGTGGCCAAATCCTCCTCTGTTCTCTCCAGATGATCTCTGCTGCTTCTCGTCTTTACAGCTCTTTCCAGCATTTTCAGAACAAGCCTCCTCCAAAACCCCAAAAACCCCTTTTTCTCATTTTGTTGGGGTTTTTTTTTTAAGTCTGATAAACAATAAAACAGCAGGATCTGCAAGGGCAACTTATTGCTGGGTTTTGTTGCTGGATTAGTGTTTTTTTGGTTTTGTTCTGGCATTTCTGTGGCTCCCTGAGATATCTCACCCCTGACAGGGTTGACGTGGCAATATTCAGCGGTCACCTGCTTTGCAAGCACCATTTAGAAAAGGTCACTGACAGCCCAAAAGAGCCTCGAAAATAAATGTAACTTTAATTTGTTTCCCATTAGAAATGCGTGCAGCAATCTGTTCTAATGAGAGATTTTCTCTCTTTCCTGCTCTGGCGTGTGACCACAGCAGCTCCCAGATATACTGAGGTCTTCTAATGCAGGAGTCTGAGCGCAGAACTGTGTAAAGTGGTGATAGATCTTGTTCTGTTCAACAGAAGATTATCGTGGAAACATTCTAAAATCCACCAGAATTAATATTTGAGCACCAGGAGAAGTTTGTGTTTCAAATAACTCGCGCTAAAATAAATATAAACAGCTGTTATGCTCAATATGAGCTCTTGAAATCACTTCAAATCATTAATAATCTATATTGTATCAGAAATGTGCGTGCAAAAATAAAACATAATTCCTTGCAGCTAAAGTATTACCTAAAGTAAACCATTTCAAGACTGAATCAAATTATTTCAATGGCAGAAATCACACCTGTCTCGGGGGATAAATTGAGTATTCAGGCTATTAAATCCATTCAAGCGACTCTGTTGTATCCCACTATGTATTGTGCCTTGTAGAGAGAAAACAGTTCTGAAAACTATAAAATTGTTTAGCAAAACAAATGCATCAACCACAACAGCCTCACGTGGAGAAGGGACTGAGGAGGTGAAACCCCTTCTTGCTGAACACCCTGTACAGTGAACAGACTTACCTGACATGATGCCATTGAAAATGAACAAAAAAACCTCCACTGGAACCAGTCATTTTGGTATTAGAGTTTATTTTTACATTTTCCTTGTGACAAAGCTCACAGGCCACTTACGGCCCTGGCTGCCAGGCTGGGGGAAGGCTGGGACCTTTGCGTGGTTAATTAAAAATACAAAAAAACCTCTGTGTGACTGCAGCAGCTGACTCCTGGCAAAAACTCTGCATCAGGGCTCACCACTGAAATCCACCTCTCCGGGACAGTTGTTACCAACCCTGTGCCTCAACCACGTTCCCTTGCTTCCCTCTTGTAGGGCCAGAATGCACCTGGCACACAAATCGCTCTGCGGATACATCACCATAAAGTAAAAATGCAGAAAAAGGGAAGCAGTGCCATTCAATGCAGGTGCCTGCAGAGGCGGGAGCAGGCAACCATTGAACTTGCAGGTGTGAGGCCACTTTCCCAGCAGCTGCAGGTATGAGACCTTGAAGTCACAAGCTCAAGAAATCCCGTCAAAGATCCACCCAAAGGTCGGTCGTTCTGAGCCTGCACTCCTGCCAGCTGCACCAAGAAGTTGCAATTTGCTTCTTTGGTCTGTAGAGAGTTTTTAAATGAAGATGGTGGAACCACATGTAGTTCTGGATTGTTCCTTAGGAAATGGTTAGGTTTCTGCAGTGCCTGAGTGGATGGTCTGAGCTATAGCTGATTGCACAACATCTGTACGATAAAGCACAATTTACTGCTTAGTGAGTTAGGCATTCACAGATCAGTGTAGAATTAATCAAGTATTATAGCTCACTTATAACAACAGATGTTAACACTGATTTCTTAACAAGGTCTAAAAATTATTATCAGTGCTGAAGTAAATTAAGCCATTTGTAAAAGAAGAAAAAATACATTTCAGCTGTTCACAGTTTGCATCTGACCTTTTGCCTTGGATGGAGAAGAAGACATTAACTCACGGCTCAATCACTACTACACCCAGGTTGTTATTGAAAAACACCTTCCCATCTTTGTTTTCACTGCATCCAGGCTTTCTTAACTCTTCCATTATCTGTCGCTTCAGTTCAGGAGGGGCAGTTTTAGCAAAGTCAAGTGTTTCTGTCAGGAAATCCAGCAACAGCTCCCCATCTTTGTCCCCTTCAATAAAGCAGCTCGTTATGTCCATGTGGGATGGGAGCTCGTAGAGCTGGTACTTCAGCCCAGCTGCATCCAGCATCCTCGGCAGATCAGCAGAGGAAACATAAGAGCAAAGATCTTCCAAAGGCAAGGAAGACTTATACTTCTGCCACAGCGTTTCCCAGCCACTCTTTCCTAAGAGATAAACCAACAGAAAAACACTCAGAGTTAAGGAAAAACCCTATTTGAAAGCAGGTTTGATTGTCTGAGTTTTTTAGCAGTTGTCATCATTGCAGGTGGGATCTTTCCAGGGCTGGGATATGTCCTGGGGCATGGTGGAGTTGGCTGCCTTCCTGCTTCTGTTCCTCAGGTTTGGGGGCTGCAGGAGTGGGTGGGCACCTACCCTGGAGCTCCAGCACCTCTCCTTGAGCCTCCAGCTGAGGCCAGAACAGTTCACACTTGTGTACCTCTTTTCAAGAGACATTTTATAAAGCAAACCAGCTGGGGAAGTTGAGAAGTCCCCACGCAGGTCTCCACATCTTTATTTTGCCTCAGCCTGGATCCCTGATTAAGCATTTCTGCTGTAAATCATTTTTAAAAGGATTACTCATAATGACTGGACAGGATAAAAATAACTTTGAGCCTAATGAGCAGCTCTTGAAAGTTACGACAATAATTCTCCCTAGGTACTAAAACCAGTTACTCGTGGGTTTGCAGTTGCTTTATCTGCAAACAGTTATTTAGAGTCAAATAAACAGTTTGGTGTTTAGCAGAGAGGCTACAATATTTTCTTTCACCTGGTGGAAATGGAATGCAGAGCACTAATTGCAGGAAATCTGCTGGTGTCGGTGCTGTGTGACTCGGTGCCATCTCTGAGCCGAGCAATTATCCCCTACCTGAACGCGGCATTATCTCAATGGCTCTCGGAAGGCTCAGCACATGGCTCTGCTTTTGTTTGCAAGGCGGTGTCAACAGACCCACAGCCCCCGCAAGTCCTGCTCTGCCGGCAGGGTGGGAGCAGGAGGGATTGCAACCTCACCGACCGACCCCAGCCCTCTCCCACCAACCCCGCTCCCAGGCTGGCTTTTAATTAACACAGCCCGATGTGTTTGTGCTGGAGATGACGTTGCCTTTTGTGAAATGAGCTTTATTCTGACGATCTTTCAGTAACTCCTTTTGCCTCAGTGCTCATTTTCATGGCTCTTCTTCCTTCCCCTCTCTATGCTCTTGTTTCCCCCTTCCTTTCCTCTCTGCTGTTCTGAGTCCTGCTCTTCTCTCCCACTTTTTTGTTGCCCTCAGCAATTTCTGCTCCATCAGAAAACACAGAGTCATCTGGCCCAGAGAGGACTTCAAATACTTTTCATGAACTCAGAACTTTAATCATTTTAATTTTGAATAGGCACACATTCTTTCCTGTATTCGCATTTTATGAATATCCAAAGGGACAGGTTAAGCAACTGGAAAAGAGTTTTAATTAACTACATGCAGGTAATCAGCAATAGTCTGATATTACCATCTATTCCCGTTCAGCCAAAGAACATGAACAGGTTTTTTTAAATCATTTTAAATACAGATTTCTTGTTGTGAACTGCTTGAAAACACCCTCAAACCGAAAACGTTTTGGAAAAAAAAGTAGTTTGAATAAATTCAGGTCAGAAGCATCACTTCATAGTGTACCCTTCATGAACAAAATAAAAGGAACTTCATCAATTTGCAGACGTGGCCAAATTCAATGAGAAATCAAGCTTAAACCTCAGAACAAATAATGTTTAACATCCCTTTCAGAGTTGTTAGATGGGGCTGTTTACACAGCTAAAATTTCCATAGCTTTTGAGGCAAATTAAAGGCTTTCTAGAGTCAAATTAGACTCCACCATTTCACTATCTCTGGCATACCTTGCCCACAGCATTAAAAAGTTGTTGTTTACTCTGCTCCAGCATTTTCCTGCTGGACTGACCACAGAGCATCTCTATGAGATCTGAAACAGCCTAAGAACGCTGTTTTGTACCCAAAATGATGATATTAAGGAAATGGGCAGTTTGAGAAGAAAATGAACCATATGTGCTCCAACACCTGCTGTATGGCACAGCCGAGCCCCGCCGTAGCCGTTTGCTTAATGCCACAAGTCTCTGGGAGAGAGAAAACGCAGTGCCCAGCCTGGAAAGCCTTTCACAGCAAACTGCACAGGCTGAGGGGGCTCCTGTGAGCCAGAGCTGCGGAATGGAGCCCCTCTCCTGCTGCGGGGCCTCTGCTGCCATCCGTCACTGGACAAGCTGGAGGATGGGGAAGGGCAGAGAAAGGTGGTTTGTGCCCGTGATGTGGGGTCTGTTGGCTCAGAGAACCTTGGTCTTTGTGAGCCATGCAGATGCAGACAGTGTGCAGGTTTCAGTGGGTGTCCAGTCACCTCTGTGGCCTGTGCTAAACACAGGAACCCCAAAGGTCCTCAGGGCCCTTCCCTGACTGAGCAGCGCTGGTGGAGCAGCTCTCACCTGACACCAGGATGATGAGGAGCTTCGCCTGCGATTCCAGGAGGCTGTGGAAATACCGGATAGTTGCTGGGATGTCTCTCACATAATACAGCATCTGGAAAAAGCAGAGATGCTTATAGATTACAGTGTCATCCTGGTGATTATTGTAACTGGTGCCACTGTTAAAAGAAACCAAATGGGGGCAATCCCGACAGAAAAGCAGGGACAATGAGGCACCTGAGGAAGGTGTGGGCAGTGGGCTCACACTGCAGGCTCGGGGCTGTCGTGCCCTGCCTGCTCTCTGGCACTCCCAGGACCCAGCTCATGTTCGTTCATTAACCTGAGATAAAGAGATTTGCCTTTCTTCAGTGAAGGCTTCAGTGAACTTGGAAATACAAAGGCAATTTCATGGAGAGGACAAGGAGCTTTTGAAGACACCAGCTAAAATGTATTCTTAGTTGACTGCCACCCACAGCCTGGTTAATAGGACTACTGTGCTCAAAGCTGCTTTTCATTTCTGCAGTTCATTTATGCTAAAGCACTTCAAATTACTGGGAAGTAAACTCACCTTTCTTCCCCTACGAGTGGATAATGAGGTCACATACTTCATGCATACTTTTAACAGCTGAGTCTTTGACAACATTTACTTTGCAGAGAGTCTTACCTGGATCATGTGAATGAAGTCCCATTTTTTAGTCTCCTTTTCTGCCTTCATTCGACTTTCATATTCATAAGCTGTCTCCTTGTGCCAGGTAAACTTTATGTTCTCGAGGTTTGATGCCTGAGCCACACGCTCTGAAATAGAGGAGAAGGCAGGACAGAGTTATCTCAATTGCAAATATGGGGCTGATTTCCACTCAGAGCTTTAATACATCCAAAAGCCATATTTAGGTAGAGAGTTGTGGTACCAGTTTAACACAGCAGTGGAATATCTAAAGCCTTGAGCCCATATGTGAGGAGAAGGCTGTAGAGGGCTTTATAGGATGAAATCTTAAGAGAGTCTGATGCTTTTCCCTTTGCTCCCTCATTTGGGCTCCTCTGGTGTTTACCTGATTTTAAAAAAAAAACCAGTAAATTCTTCCCCATGCCTGGCTGAAGCTGAATAAAAAGCTGTTGGCTGGGATGAATTGTTCCCAGGCCATGAGCAGCACATTTCATGTGGAATAGGAGAAGGACTGATGGCCCCATCGCTTATGTGCCACACAAAACCCACGCGGCTGAGCAGAAGCCAGGCCATGGTGGAGGATTTTCCCCAAATAAAAACAGGTGCTCAAGGATGGATCAAAGCAAGGATTTCTGGAAGAGAAGCCCAATTAAAAGGTTGAGAAGGGCAGAGAAAGCAAATGTCTTCTTCTAAATTTGTGTAACTGGGATGGTGGGAGAGGGAAGGAGCTTTGTTCCATAAACAAGGATCCCACCTCTTGACATTCAGCCGCTTCTGTGTTGGAACAATTTTTCAGAAGCCCACAGTTGTGACCAACTGCTTCAGGCAAAAGGGATGACAGCGTTGTAAAGCAAAGAGCTTTAAGGAGTGACACATGGTGCGTCTTCAGACCTCAATACACTGCACATCAGTAACTGAGGAAAGCAGAAATCTGGAGAAGTGGATTCAGAGAATAAGATACACTGAGGGCCTGGCTCATTTCTTTGCTTTTTATGGGAGCAAAACTGAGAGATAATTTCACGATCTAGGGGATGCTGGAATACTAATGTCCATCTGCTGGCATATGGAGCTCATCTCGCTGCGTTGCTGCCTGGCGCTCGGGATTGCTCCAGGACAAAGCAGGCCCTGATTCAGTTCCTGTGCTTCGCTGGAGTTAGCATCCATTTAAAACTTCCATGGCCCGAAGGCAGGCTGAGCCTTAGCTACAGAGCACGTGTTCAGAACAGCACACTCTGCTAGGACCAGCGCCTTTACACACTAACGACAGTGTTTCTCCTTCTGGGCTCTGATTAGGACACATCCCCGCCAGACAGATGAGAAATGCTCCATCAGTGCTTATCTCCTCTCCTCTGTGGCTGGAAATGGGCCAGCCCTTTCAGATGCTGCCACTGTTACTCTGTTAGCTTCCCTTTATCAGTCACTGGCCCCAGCACTGGCAGTTCAGATTTAATTTGCTGTTCTAAACTCAGGCATCATTCAGCAGCAGCTCCTTTTCCCTCACCAATAATCTGGGGCAATCTGGTTCGGTTTAATTGTTGGCCTGCCTGCAAGGAGGAGCTGGGGAGAAAACTGAGTTGCTTTCCAGGCTGGGCCTTCGACGTCCAAATTCCAGGAAGTGCAAACTCATTATGGGATTATGGTAAATTTCTGCCTAAATATTCATCTGAAGCCATTATGAAAAGTTTCCCTACATTTTCTCCTGGCTTCACCCCAGATTCTTTTCCCAGTCAGAAGCTGGTTGTGTACCTGATGGGTGCCATCAAAACTGGGCTGCCTGCAGTTGTGCACTGGTGATTCATCTCTGTTGTGGGGGCCACCAACACTCAGCCATGGCCACCGAGGGATTCCAGCAGGAATGAAGGAAAGCCACAGCCTGTCCATGGGCTTTGAGGAAAGCCTCCATCGCATGCCACAGCCTAAGAGAAACCTGAGTTTGTCATCACTGTGCATCCCAGCAGGAAATTTCTCTCGTGAGCTTGGCTTCTCCTTCCCAAGGAGAAAGCATTTGGTGGGGCAAAAAACAGAACTGCTGAATCCTCAGAGGTGCGGAGAACGTTTTTAATTCTCCCCGGAAAATCTTAGGCCTCAGAAACCTAATTAATGGTAGCTACTGGGGACATGATTAATTACCAAATAAGAGAGTTTAAAGAAAGAATTTCAGATGAATATTTAATTTATAGTTTAGCATAAAACTTAAAATAAGGGCAACATTTTATATTTTCTTTAACTTTCTTCTGGAAAGAAACTCACTGCAGTAGGGTGGGGCTGCCAGTTAATTGGTGGTAGGTGGTGGGACCACTGGGAAGAGTCACAGCAAATCCGGTTCAATGTAGCCCAGACAGGACAGAAATTCTTTGTTCAAGTGCACAAACTGTCTCATAAACAGAGAACATGCTGTGTTGCCCATCCTTCACCATTTCAGCCTGGAGCAAAAGCTCCGGGGTTTTGCACAAGCCATCTTTTAAAAGATCAGGTCTGTGTTATATAGAGAAAGATACAAAAACCCTAGGTTTTTCCTGGGAGCCTTTGGTGCTTCCAGTGATTCTGAGCTAGCTCACCACAGGGAGAAAGGGACTGTTGGGGTTTTTTTTCCCCTTTGACTTCCACGAGCTGATTCACACGGGGAATGTTTCATTTTTAAGGACTTGAGCAAGACCAGGATTGGAGATTTACAGAGTGGTTTTACAGCTTGGTATTTACGATGGTTTGGAGCGTTTCCAACTATGAGAGTCGGCTGATGAGGTTCATTCATCGCTGTCACATCCATTCAGCAGCCGCTCTCTGGCCAGGTGTGCTCTGCTCAGGGCTGGTGTCACCTCCACACAACACCACAATCACCCGCGGGGTGAATCCTGGTAGGTGCTAATCCAGTGACAATCGAACTCCGAATTGCCATTTAATGTTCACTTTGTAGGGCAATTTGATCAAAGTACCCTCGTTAACACTCAATCCTCTTCGGAAAATGCTTCGATTTCCTTCAGGAATGCTGCTTAGACCTTTGGGCTGGGGGAAGGAAAGAAGCTCTGAGTCCCAGAGCACACGGCAAAAGTCTTTCCTATCACTCCTGCTTTCCTTTCTAATGTTTTCTAATTCAAAGCCTGGTAACTAATTTAGTGCCCCACTGTGAGGTTTAGTTATTTGTTGGAAACGATTTTTAAGATGTGAGAGAATTACCATGAGACACTAAAATTTTCCCTTTGATGCTGAGGAAGGATCCTGATTCAATGCAAGTTGAAAGTAGAAAAACTTTCTGAAATGCAGGGATTTCACTCCATTCTCATACAATCACCCATCACTTCCCACCTTGTTTAGCTTTTAGAGTCTGTCTAGCCAAGCGTTTGCCATGCAGATTTCTTTGCAGTGTGAGAGACTAAGATTTTAACGAGAGTGAACATTGTTGAGAAGCAATGATGGCAAAAAAGCAGGAAATTGTGATTTTTTTAATTTGTAAGAGACTGTTTTGACAAGAAGGCATTTGAACATGGGGTCATCCACCTTTCGACACTTTTTAATGCATGTATAATAATTAATGTAAATTTATTTTATTTTATGTAAAAATACCTTTATACTTGGAGATTTGGTCGGCACTTGGCTCTATCACTTCATTGTTGATGGTGGCCCCGGGATACCTGGCTCGTATTTTTGAGAGGATCTGCAAGTCCATCTCTCCTAAGGAAGCAGGAAACACAGGATGAAAACAAACCCCAGGCAAAGGTGATCTCCAGCACCATCACATGCCCAATTTTCAGACTGATTTCTGCCATTTATGTACAGATGCACCACACAGGTCCACGCAGCTGCTTTGTATCCTCAGCAGGTTCTCACTGAAGATGGAGCTCTAGGATTTGAGAAAAATTTAAATATCAGTCCCAACTCTCTTCATTTCTCCTCTCAGACTGGCACCATCAGGGCCCAGGGAAAACCAGACGCAGTCGTGCTTGACCTCATATTTTCTAGACATGGATGGGGAGATCCTACAGGACTCTCACAGTGCCAGTTCTGACGGTTCCAAGCCACCAGCAAACTTGGCAGGATTTCTTAGGAGTCAGTAGGAGCATATTTGGCCAGGCACCTCACTGGTTGCAAGGTCATGTGGGGGAGGGCAAAGGGAATATGTGTTTACACTGGAATCAGAGACAAGATTCATATCTGTTTGTCTTTAGTGTCCTGTGCCTTTTCCAAAAAGAATGATGAATAGAGCACATACCATTTGTGTTTAGCTAACCCTTGTTTACAGGATACCCCAGAGATGACTGTATTTTATGTTTTTGTTGAGGAAGAGTTCTCTCTAGACACTGCTCAGGCCAGTTGTAATTATTTTATTGATGGATGTACTGGCAGATCCAAGATTTCAAAATTTAAAAATAGCTCCATCGTTCTCGGCCGTCTCACCCCATCTGCAGTAAAGGAAACTCAGGGGGATGGTATTTTTGACTGAGGCATGGGTCCAGGGACAATATCCCGCTGGCTCGCTCAATTTTCTCCGACCTCACTTCTGCTTATTGCTCTTGGATAGATTTTAGGTGGAAAAAAATTATGGCAGAATAAATTAAGGTAAGAAAGAGTGAAACAGAGGGTAACTGCAGTGAATAATAGATGCAGGGGTCGTGTTACAAGCAAACGTCGAGCTTTGTCCTGGAAGATTTACTTGTGCTTGCACAAAACTCCATGTTATAAAACTCCCTACAGATGAACAAAGTTTTGTACTGAATGGAAGGCCATCCAGCAGAGTTATGGGATAGAAGGCCACCCAGCAAAGTTACGGAGGGGAAAACCACCCAGAAAGTTGTGATGGCCAGACAGGCCCTCGCCGAGGGACTGTGGAGGGAGGACCTGCACAGCCTCTGCCCACCCTCATCATTTGCAGTGCCCCTGGGCTCCCACCACTTCAGCATTAGCTCCATCATGAGGAATATTTGAGGTGCAAAAGGAAAACGCTGGGCATTAAACTGCTCGTTAGTGCCCAGAGGACATAATATACAAAGTGAGGAAGAGCTGCATTTTTTCAGACTCACGTGTCTGTCTTAAAGCAATCAGCAGCACCAACATTTACATGGCATCTCTGGAAGCACGTTCTTTGAGGGAGGGAAATTGAATTTCTGAGGCGGCAGAAATAGCTGCAGCTTTGCTATCGCTGCAAGCCCTGTATTCTGTGGAAAAATCAGAGCAAAGCCAGTTGCCTGCAGGCTGCCGTGGTAAAATTTGGGAACACAGAATTTGCAATGTACTGCTGCAATAGTTTGATTTTTGTTTGCTTTACCAACTTTCTGTAAAATGGTGTAGCTCTTTGAATAGGCTGTGCAGGTCCTGATAAAAAAAAAATTCGAATTTTGTATTTCCATATGCAGATAAGTTAATATATTCCCTTCCACTGTTTTTGTGGCCAGATCACCCTTGTACTGTTTTTAACCACAAAAACCCCACCCCGTTGATTCATAATTCAATCCTCAGCCTTAACTGACTTCACTTAGCTCTTTTATATGCAAACAAGTGTCCCGAGGCATTTTACAGTCAGCTCTGTGGCAGCTTGCATTATCAACAATTTGGCAATTAGGCTATCCGAATTATTTAAACTCTCCAACACAATTACCTTTTAAAGGCTACCACTATGTTCGCCATTAAGTTTCTAATTAAACATTTTACGTAACGGGATAGTTTATAGCCCAGTTGCTACTTTATAGCAGCGTTGATGACTTTTATGGTTTTTAAAGGTACAGAGTGCGGCGCGCTCGAGTGTGAACTTAATAAGGCAGCGGCTGCAGCGAAGGCAGGCGCCGTGTTCGGGCGGGTGAAATGGGATGGGATGCTGCAGGAAATGGGTTCTTGTCTCCCGAGGTAGAAAAGCGGAGAGGAAACGCTTTCCTTCCCTGCTCCCTCCCTGTGAAGCGCAGGGGCGGGTGGGGTCGGGGCAGCAGCTCCATCACCGCCCACCCACATCAGCCAGGATGGGCTGGGGGGATTTGGGAATCGGCTCCCTCCTGACCTCACCGGGACCGTGATGGGAACAAACCAGTGAGCAGATGGGGCTGGGTGATCTGGGGATTTTTACATCACAAAGTGAGCTTTGCCCGCACATTATTGGCTGATGGAAAGCTGGACTGTCTCTGGCCAGGGAGTGAAGTACCTCACTGAGTAAAGCGTTCCTGCTAAAAACATTTTTCTTTCCTTTTTTTTTTTCTTTTTTTTTTCTTTTTTTTTTTTCTGCAGAAGAACGGTTTCCTTTGGAGAGCAATGTTCCTGCTCTGTCACACTGTCTGTTTTACAACTAATGCCCACCATTTACATACAATTACTGCATGGAGGAGAGACTGACAAAAGTGAGGTTAGTCTTTGGCGATGGTGTGACTACAGCATTTAAGCCAGATTAACTGTTCATATAAAATTTAAGTGTGGTGACTTAATGGGCAGAGAAGGAAACATAGGTTTTAATTATGAGGGCACTTAAGCAAGAATTTAATGAAAAGAAGCCACTTGATCTTACAGGTATTGTTTTCCTACTCAGCGAACTTAAGATAAAAGACTTCTTATTTCTGATTTCTTCTGGATTTCTTCTGGAGCTCAGCTCCAGTCTTTTGGGGGACAGTAGTTCCAGGAGGAGCTTGTACACTGATGGTGGTCAGCAAATCCAGGCAAAGTAGAGCTCAGCCGTGGCTCTCACGTAGCAAAGATGGGAGTTATCACCTCAAGAAATAGTTACAGGGGAGAACAGTTGCAATGCAGGTGAAAATGCAATGTTCTCAGGAATCTAAGACATTGTGGCACTTTTCTTGTGTGTGTGTGCAGAAACCCTAAGGAGCAGTTCGAGCTTCTCTCTGCCTTTGAGGAGAGATGCTGTAGAAGGAGGGTGTTTTGTGAAGGACGTAGAAGAATCAGAGTGGGGAGGCACAAGCTGTTTTCAGATGATGTGGTCACACACCAACTAACATCACCTGTCCCCTGGAGCTGACTTTACAAGGAAAGACTTATTTCCCACTCTGCTCCTTTTCCAATTTTTAATCCTCTATTCTTTAAAAAAAAAAAAGGAAATAACCCGTCAGCGTTGAAGTCCATACATACCTGCTCCACCACCAACGCTTAGAACATTGATTGCAGACTTCCCATTTCCAATACTGAAAAACATTATTTATGATTTTAGGAGAGCTGCCCTGTAGAGAGGGTTCCATGCACGATGTGAGACACTGGAGATCCCGTTAAGACTAAAATTTGCAGGACACAACCCAAATGTGATGTGTGTGTGCACAGACATGCCTGCGAGTGGGCAGGAGGGATCAGATACGGAACTCTGCCCTTTGGATATTCACGATTTCCAATCATTTTGGCAATTTGTAGAGGTGGCATTTTGCCTTTATTATGAGTGCATACAAGCAGAAGCAGGTACTCGCCTTCTCCGTGTCTGTGCCCTGAGGAACAGAGAACCCTTTGGGTCTGGACCAGCAGCTTAAAAATTATTTGTAGAAGTTTTGCATTATGCAAAATGAGGAGGGAGAGGGGAGAGTGTAATGCTCTTAAAATCCCTGAGAGAGGCTCTGGCAGAGCCATGAAACCCTGAACCCTGAGAAGAGCCTCCCCAGAGCCAGGATTTGATGCTGGCTGCCTGCTCTCAAGCCAGCCTGCAAAGCGAGGGGTCCAGCAAAGGACAGACACCAGCAGGCAAAGCAGGAGCATTATCCAGCCATCCTAGAGAAACCCTAAATATTACCTGGAAAGATTACTTTTAGAAAGCTGCTTTCAATCAAATTTGATGCTAGAATGTAGTATCTGTTACTGCATTTCTGAGCTGATTCAGGGCAAGCTGTGTTTGTGTGCGAGGAAACAATGCAGCCTTATCTCCTCCTCGCTAGGCAGCCTCTGTCCCGGAGAGCCACCATCCAGCCGTGTGTGCAAATGGAATCTGCGGCCAAGCCCTATCAGAGGCCGACAGACGGGGCAGGGAACAGCAATCAGCCTCTCACAGGCAGCCCCCCGAGCCCATCACCACTGTGGGACCGTGCTCCCGGCTGTCCTTCAGCCCGGGGTGGTCACCTCGGCGTTACCTCGCAATCACGTCCGGCAGCTGCCTCTCCACAAACTCCTGCATGCACTGGTGCTCTGTGGACCTCTCCAGGAAGAGGCGGAAGGACTGGAGGTATCTGTCAGGATCAGCCAGCAAACTCCTCATAGGTGATGCCATGCTGGGGGCCGGGAGGGTACAGGAGGGGACAGCAGCTCTTCTCTCAGGCCTAGAGAAGAATGAAAAGTGCTGGAGGGGAAAACCCAGCCTGTGCCCGGACTTTGCTCCACGTCCCCGGCCCTGCTACTGCCTCAGAGCACTTAGAGGAGTGTTACACAATCTTGCAATAGGAGCTGTAAATGGGGTCCAAGCAGCAAAGGGCAATATATCATCTTTAATCTGTGCAGAGCAAGTGCCAGCATTTTTTAACTGTGCTGACACAGGACTCGGTTAAGACACAGTAAAAGGGTCTTTAGATGGTTTTAAATACAAGAAAAATTCCTCTGTTTTGTGAAGGCATGGAGAGGCTCCAAAGGCTGGGTCTGGATTAGAAGAAAGTGCAACACTCATCTCCAGAGATGCTGGCAGATGTGTCTATCTGTTTTTTTAATCTTTTGATGTTCTTAAAGGGAATGCTGATGGTGGGGTGGAAACAATAAAAACCTTATAAATGCACTTTATTTTTCTAGTTCTTCTGAAGATAATGGTACAATTCCCATGGGTTAAGTAGTTAATTCACCAAAGCCACGTGAGTTACTGGAAGAGATGTTATGCTAAAGCAGGCTTACTGGGAATCAGGAGCGGGGAAGGCAAAGCGTGTTACCAGGGAAGTGTCAGACTGTACCTTGAAAAGTGCACAAAGATGTCTTTATCCTCTCTTAAACTGCAGTCTAACTTCAAGACATCTTGTCCTAACTGGCAAGGAGAAAGAGGAGCCCTCTCCCTCCTCACAGGCCCCATGTTTAAGGACACGCTGCATTTCCTCAGTGTCTCTCACCATCCCCTCTGGCTCTCCTGCAGAGGTTACACCCCAGCTCCCTCTCGTTATTTCTACAGTTCCCTTTGGACTGTCTCCAGCCAAACCCCATTGATGCTGAAGTGCAGCAGCCAAGGGCAAAACCCTCCTACCCCTGATTTCCTCAGCTCTCAGCACAGCTGGGACGGCTTCCCTGGCCCCACTGAGACCCTGCACCCGCTGCCTTCACTCACCAGCATGACCCCTGGAATACAAACCGTGGGCTTTTTCCAGACTATTTCTCCTGTCCCTTTGAATTATAGTTCTGGCCTCTGTTGTGCTCAAGTCCCTCTCAGCTGCACATCAAATAACGCAGTCTCGTCCCTCCTTCAAACCATAAACAGAAACACAAAATATCATGCTCAGGTTCATATTGGCCATTACCTCCCTTTCTGGCAGTGAACTTTTGACAAATTTTCTACCTGTGCAACCAGCTTTCCACCCACCCTGTCTCATCAAGGCCACATTCTTCCTCACCTGTTTATGAGAATGTCATGCACAATGGTGCCATCTCCTTCTCCCCTGGACAGCAGCAGAAAGATGGGCTCGGAACAATTTCTTCCTGATATACCCACATTGCCTGACCATCATCTTATTCCCTTTCTGCTGCATGAAGGACTATTTCTAGGCACTGTTTCTAGGGACAGCCATCATGCTGAGCAGCAGCCCAGCTCCCTCTCCTTCCCCCTTTCCAATGGCAACATCAGCTGTTCAGCTTTGCCCATTTTCCTTCACCGTGACAAAGGTAACATCCAAGTCGTGACATGTTTTGGTTTTGCAACCCATGGACCACATCTCCCCACATCCCAAAGGTTCCTGCAGGAAGGAGAATGGTGAAGGTTGGTGACAATTCACCTCCTCCGGCACGTGCTGCTCCCAGAGCCGTTGGCAATGGCTGAGAATTCATAATCAATTAGCAACGCCTGATAATTGCTCTCCTTGGGGCAGTCCCAAAGACCTCTGGAGCCGGTCCCAAGGTTGATTTTCCACCCATACTCCCTCCAAGGCAGACTGGGTTTGGCACACTCCCTGCTCCCCACTTTCTCAGGCAGCAAGGACGTTTTCAAGCGAAAAACCAGCAAAACTGAGCATTTTAAAGAGCACTAATGAAAAACAATGCTGGTAACAAGTAGATGGGAGAGCTTTAAAAACTTTGTCAGCCTCTGACTGACAAGCCCTCCTTGACCCAGATGAGCAGCACTCAAACACCCAACAACTGAATTAACCTGGGGAATCCAAGCAGGAATTTTTCAGGGCAAGTAAGGAAGAAAACTCCCGAATGTACCTTGGATGAGAATTACTCGCTGCTAACCCACCCTGAAAACACAGCGGTGTGTTCTTTGTTTACCCATTCCTTTTCCATGCCTGACTCCTCACTTTTTATTTTAAGTGCATAAAGAGGCTTTGCTGTTTGCCACTAATTTATTTTTACTACCTTCAATCTTGAAAAAATATTTTGCAGTTTATAAGAGGAGATTCAGATAATCGACCCTTTTTTCTATGCCTCCCTCTACTTCTCATGATTTAATTTGCCAGCATCCCCTGCTCAGCAGTCTCTAACGAGCAGCCGAGATTCATTTTCATGTTTGGTGCTGTTCAAGGAATTTGTCTCATTTCTTTCATTACACTTTCGGCTGTTGGAATTTGCCCCATTTATTTCATTCTGTGGTTTTTTGCTGTTTGAATTGCGGCCAGTTAACTTTAAAAATGAGTAAAGAGGAGGAGAGGAAAGGATTTAATTCTGAATTAGGCTGATAGAAACTTTGGGTAATAATGTTCACTCAGGCATGTTCCCTTCAGTGATAACCCAAACTTAAACGTGTCTCCCTAAAAAGATTGAGGGGTTTTGAAAGCGGACGCTGTTTGTGCTGCGGTTACTTGATCCGTCCCTGCTTTGCGCCGGTGCGAGCAGAGCGAAACCGGCTTTAAACTCACCACAAAACCCTTTAAACCCTCCCCATGAAGGCAGCAAACAAAGTGAGCGTGCCCTAAGCTGTGACCTGCCTGCAGTGGGAGCTTGGGTTTATTATTAGCACAGGATTTTGTGAGTCGCCAAACGCCAGCGAAAGCGGGACCCCTCTCAGAGATCCAACGGCTCTTCCTCCCAGGGGGCCGTACTTACGTGGGGTGTCTGTGCCCCTCAGGGATGTGGCAGTGATGCTGCTGAGCTCCTGGGATGTGCCCCCAGCCAGCTACCTTTGTGTCCAGCCACCTTTGTGTCCAGCCACCTTTGTGTCCAGTCACCTTCCCATCCATCCGCCCTCCCAGCGCCTGCTGCCGTCCCACCCCCGGGGCCGCGTCACGGGGGGAGGTTTTGCTGCCCGAGGAAGGAGCAGAGTTATAACCTCGTGTGGCAGCAGCCGCCTGGAGAGGCAGAGGGGCAGCTCCGACCCTGCCACATCCACTGGTGCTCTCTGCATGGTCCCCACCAGCTGTCCCCCAGGACACACCTGGCACGGCCACCCTGCCGTGGGAACACCCAGACACAGAGCTCTGTCCCCGTGCTAATTAGAGTACAGATGACAAATGAAGCCCTGCCAGTGGTATATAGAAAATGCAGCCCCTGACAAACTGGAAATAGTTGTCTCAGTGTGTGGCACGTGGTGATGGGCAGCATCATTTGCAGTTTGCCTATAGAACCCTTCCATTATAGATTACTTTGCTTTTTCAGCTGGTTTTCTTGCCAGCAGATATTCTTCTTATCCCTTACTTTCCGGAGCTGAAACAATGGGAAGCACTTTCCAAGTTGTGTGCACCCTCTGCAGCCCTGTTAGTAGCAGTTTTATCCCAAGGAACGTAAGTGTGGATAAAACCATTGACCTGTGTCTGCTATCACATTGTGATTTGGTGTTCAGGGCTCTAACAAAATATTTGCCCTATGTGTGCCTCAAATTATTCTTTGTTTCTCCATGTTTAGCAAGAAGGAATTGTTTTAAGTTAAATGAAGAAGTTTTCCTTCTGGACCTAGAGAAATGAACTGTTCAAGGAGAAATGAGCTGTTCACATGACAAAAGTCATATAAAATAATACCAGTAATATTAATAACGATGCTTTCAAAGGCACAGTTACAGGGAGAATGGCTGCAGTTTGACATTTAGCTGAGAGTTTACTCAAATGAAGATTTCATATCAACAGTTAAACCTGTTCAGCCAGAACGACGACTGTGTGTGAAGGCAGCACCCACTGCGATTTTTTCTCTCTCTGTTCACAGCACCATTTCCTCACCAGTCTGAGGGAATGGGACACAAAGCCCTTTACCAAGGATCTCACCAGGAGCAGCAATGTCACGGTGTTTAGTGCCTACCATATTCAATGATTCTGTGCTTCAAAGAGCGATGCCGAATCCAGGCAGGCAGAATGAGGAGACCAGCAACAGTTTTGCCATTTCAAATCAACGATCATGACTTCCTTGCCCATGGCAAGGAGCTTAGAACTAGGTGGTCTTTAAGGTCTTATTGAACCCAAACCATTCTGTGGTTCTCTAATTCTATGACTTTATTTTAAAGGGGCGTTTTGAGGAAAATGAAACCCTAAGTACCCTGTCGGCCACAAATCAAGCCAGCTTCTGTTGGCTTGCAGTGTCCCAGCAAATGTCCCTTCTGCAGCCACGGCTCTCACCCAGGGAACCCTGTCCTGGCTCTGTCTTGGTGATAAGCACTGCTGTTCAAACAGAGCTGAACAGCAAGATCAGTGGTGTTTGGTTTTCTGTGCAGTTCTAGAAATCTGTATTAATTGGTATTACCAAAGCTGTGCAAAGAAAATAAACTCAGTGCATCTGGCCCACACTTTTCTCCCTCTGTGGAGCATTAAATATGGGGTTTCCAAGTGCCAGTTGCCATTTAATATGAAAGCCTGAGTTTAGAGAGCAAAAAATAAAGATTATAGGCATCTGGTGCTTTTAAGTGCTTTATGAAAATAAAAGATGCTGCTATTAATTTGCTTCTTTAATTTCCCCTGGGGACACATTCTGTGAGCTTTAAGCGAGATCCCAGCCGTGTCAGTGTGGTGTGTGCTCAGTGCTGCCCTGCTGCAGGGACACTGGGGAGCTGGGGATGCTGCACCTGTGCCCCGGGCTGGGCCGTGCTGAGCCAGAGGCTGTGAACCAGCAGAGAAGGACAAGGGCCAGGATGGGGCCAGAATCATTCTGTAAAGCAACAGCCTGAGGAGAAGCTGGCCACGCATAGACCTGGCAGATCTAAGGGTTTGTTCACTAAAGTGGTTGTACACTATTTAACATCATAGAGCCATCACAGAATCATAGAATGGGTTGTGTTGGAAGGGACCTTAAAGGTCATTTCATTCCAAATCCTGCCGTGGGCAGGGACACTTTCCATTAGACCAGGTTGCTCCAAGCCCCATCCAACCCAGTCTCAAGCCCTTTCAGAGATGGGGCAGCCACAGATTCTTAATATTTATTTACGAAAAATCACCTTCCTGACCCGTTCTACCATGTGTCCTCCTATATACAGCACTGTCCTAGATAGCAGAAGGCTGAGTTATTGAAAGGAAATCCTACAAGCCCCGAGAGCATTAATATTTGGGAAATAATCACATATTAATCATCTCTCTGTCATGACAGCTCAAGGGACAACTCACAGCTCTGTAGATACCTGGCCAACTGTGAGGTGGAATAATACTAAAATATAGAGTTGTGAGTAAGACAAGTCCCCCTGGAAACCTGGCAAGGACACAAGGAGTTGTCACTGGCCCCTTAGGTGAGTCAAGAGCTGGGAACAGCCAACATCTGCAGATTATTTCCTTCTCTGGAGTACATCTGCGTGGGTTTGGGCTGAAAATTTATACTCTGGGAAGAAGGAGAAAGGAGTTAAAGGTCATGGTCTCGGTCCAAATGAATCATTGAAATCTTTTCCCCCAGGTATGCTCCAAGTGATGCTGGGAGACAGCCTTCATTGGAGGAAAGAGGGAGGGGACCATGTCCTTCTCCAGGCTCCCAGGATGCCCACCAGCCATGCCCAGCAGCAGCACAGGATTTCCCCTAGGCTGTGCTGATCCACAAGCTCCAACAGCCTCATCAGTCCCATGGCAGGAGGGGAAATAGCAGAAAAAAATTATCCACTGAGGACTTAGAAGAGCTGTGGTAAGTGGTGAATCAGTCGATGCCTTCAGAGATGAAAAGTCCTATTTAAGTTAGCAAAAATCAGAGTACTAGCAGGGCATTAGGACTGGCTGCTGCCTACAAGACAGGAGATGAAGGCTGTGCAGTGTTGATTTTATCTCGGAAGGGATGGGAGTGCCGGAACAGACCATCCCTCACGTGAATGGCTGCAGTGACCCTCCCCTGGGGGAAGATCCATCCCTTTGGAGCAGGGACAGAGCTTGGAGTCACAGCTGAGAAAAGCTAAGCTCGGGAACAGGCAGGGGATGGATCCACATCCCCCCTGCCTTGATATAACACAGGACTACAGAGCGTGTGGGTCAGATCCAGGAAGCTGGAAAGAGGCAGAAGGAGCGGGAAAGGCTGCGCAGGAACTACCTGATTTCTATCCTGTAACCAGATTTCAAACCATCTGTAGATGCACCCAGTATCTGAGCCCAAAGATCCAGGAGTTTATTGGGCTTACCTCTGGATCTGATGTAATCACACATGGCCAGCCTGATAAAAGCAGAAGCGAGACGTTGCTTAATGTCTGAAGAATTATTTCTGCTGTCTCCTAATAAAGCACGCTGATGTAAGCTGGGGATGATAACAAGAGCACGGCGCTGGGCTAGCAAAATCTCATTTTTCAGGACAACTGAACTGTCAGTGCCAAAGAACAGACAGGTTATTGCTCATGCTCCTCCAAGGTTACTTTTATTAAAATGGAAATTTCCGACGCTTTGCATGCGCACACACGTGGCCACGGGTGCAGACTTCCCTGTGAGGGGGAGAGGGGCCTTGCCACAGCCACCCCTCCCTCCTGCAGCTCTTTAGTGCAGCCCTTACAAATGGGGTGCCCTGGGGGAGCTGAGCATGGCTGTGTCTGCCCCGGGTCTGTGTCTGAGCAGCCCTGTCCTCACCACGGCTTTGGGGTGGGCTTGGCACGAACACAGGGCCCAGCCTGGGCTGGGTGCAATGCTCCCCCCACAGCTGCACCCCAGGAACTTCCCGCGTGATCTGGGTGAGGATTTGCTGTCCCTCCTCAAACCCAGCACAGGCATCATCACCTTCAAACTGGGCCTTTCACATTTTGGGCTGACATAGCTCTTCAAAGAAGAGGGGTGCAGCTCCCCAACTCTGAGGAGCGGAGAAGAGAAGAGAAGAGAAGAGAAGAGAAGAGAAGAGAAGAGAAGAGAAGAGAAGAGAAGAGAAGAGAAGAGAAGAGAAGAGAAGAGAAGAGAAGAGAAGAGAAGAGAAGAGAAGAGAAGAGAAGAGAAGAGAAGAGAAGAGGATTTCATTTGGAAGGACCCTACAATGATGATCTAATCCAACTGCCTGACCACTTCAGGGTAAGTTAAAGCATCTTATTAAGGACATTAACCAAATGCTTTTTAAACAGATGATAATATAAGAAAAATAGAAGAAAAGAAGCAAAAATTAATACCTGGCTCTATTTCACTTTTTGTTGTCATAATACACTGAGAAACTACAACAGGCAAAACCTGAACTTGGCTGCTGAGAAACAATTTGTTCAACAAATGCATCTTTTAATTTTCCCCAGTACATCTGAGGAACAGATTAAATTTTTACAAATATATGCCTTAGTTAAAATAATTTTGCTTTTCCTCCTTCCTGAAGCTAATTGAATCAAAGATTGTTTGTGAAATATCTCATTATGGAGCACTCCAAATTTCTGGCTTGCAATTAGTGAAACAAATCAGTGCTCTATTCCCAGACTGAAAAAAACCCAAAATATTAGAGCACTTCAATTAGCAATTTGAAACTGAAATTCTTAATTGAATTGATCTCCGAAAGAAATTCAATTTGAAAAAAAAAACCACTGCTAAGGGGATTTCATTACTGTGCCTGGTTTTGGAGGTGCTCAAGGATGGTCACACCTTCACCAAGTGGTGCTCCACACCAGAAAGAGCTGGTAGAAAGGGATGCTGCTAGAAATCACCCAGAGTGTGCAGCTCTCGTCCTGCGAAGCCACGAGCAGCCATGGACCAGACACAAGACCCTCAGCTTCTTGCTAGCCCTGAGTGCAGCTCATTTTTTCCTGGCAACTTCAATCTCTGCCAAGAAACTTTTTTCTGTGCTGGAGAAGCATGAAGGACTCAGCAAAGACCTGGCTCGGGTTATTGATGTTATGGGAAAGCAGAGTTATGCCAAGGAAGAGGAGATGGCTTTTTTTGTGTGCCACTTTTGCTGCTGATTTAGGTTTTCTACACATTTTAGGAAGCAATGATCATTCATTATGAAAAAAACCCCCAATTCTTAGGGCATTTTACCCATATTTGGGAATAATTATTTTCTCTTTCGAAAATGCAGTGATACGAGGAGAGAACTGACAGAAATATACAACTACCTATAAATGAAAAATAACAACTTGGGCATTTTTTTTCAGAGACTGTTATGAGGGGCTGCCCCTGGTCCCAGGCTGACTTGGTGGAGCTTCAGACCCACAGATGATAAAAGCATGAAGTGAGACAGAAGTCATGCAGCTCTTAATATCTGCTCGTGTATTACTTACTTTTCACTTGTAACAGCAATAGTTGTTTTTTCCAAAACAAACATTCCTGGCTCAGAAGATCACTGCCTTTTCTGTATTTGTGCAATATCCACTTCCCATTGGCACCTTTTCCACATTACTAATTTCCCCTTTCCTCCTCCTCTAGCTGTTCCCGAAGGAGCTGGTGTGACAAAGAAGATCTGAAGCAGCCACATTCGAAAAGCAATCAACCAAAATTAGAAGGGCTTTCTTCTAGGCCGTGTTTGGAAAGGCTTCATCCCCCTGAGCACGTGGCACTGCTGTCTGTCTGTGCCCTGCTCTGACATGGCAGTGCAGGGGGAGCCCCGGCTGCCGTCACAGCATAATTTGACAACTGAATATTCCGCTTGGAACTCCTTGGCCTGGCTCACATGCCTCCTAAATCTCTCTGCCTGAAGTGCAACATTTTCATGCCCTTCATATCTCTTCCTGTGGGAACTTATGTTAAGCTTTGGGAAGGGTTTAGGCACACTCACCCCCCTCCAGTGGCAGTAGCTGCTTACAGCTCTCATAATCAAAATCTTTGCACGAAGTTGTCTGTGTTAGGAACACTTGAGATGTTTGTAATGCCAAAACCCCACATGTAAATTACCCTGACCTGGTGGAGAGTATCCTTTAGACAAAAATTGTTACCTTCTGGCCTGTGGGTTCCTGGGCTGGATGGCAGCTGGCAGTGCCAGCACAGGGGTGGCATCCCCCCGATGTCTGTACAATGCAGAGCCCGTGCACCACTCTGGGCATTAAATTGCCATGGCAACCTTTATATCTAGAATGATCCATACATCTTCCTGAAGAGATTCTGGGACAGAAGATTGCATCCTGAAAATGGGGCTTTGCACCCAGCAACCCCAGCACCTCCACACCAGTTACTTGCCTTTCCCTTTTCCTCTTTGCCCTTTTTTCTTCTTCTTTCCCTTACAACCCACAAGTTTTTGCCCCTTCTGCCTGCTTAGTGCCAATGGTGGGATGTTCTCACAGGTTACTGATGGGAATCTGTGTGGACAGAGAGGGCCAGTGAGCTTTAGGAGTGCCTGTGTGGGAAGAGGGCTCAGCAGCACTGGATGTTCTCAGGGGAGCTGTGTGGCCCCAGGCCTCCCCTTGGGGCACAGATGGGAGGTGAAGCTCAGCTCCTGCTGGTTTTATTTCCCCCCAAGCCTAACAATGGGTCAGAGGTGGAGGAATAAGAAAAATAAAGATCAAGTGTTCCTGCCAGCAGCCTGGCTGGCCAGGGAAGGCTGCTCTGCGGTGACCTTGGCCTGTCCAGCCCTTCACTCCCAGCGAGCACACCCAGCAGAGCGAGCTTTGATGGCACTGTGTAACTCACAGCCACAGAACAACCTGCATGCAGGACCACACAAACACACTGACAGTTTGGCAAACTGCTATTAACAGTGATTTCGCTTTTTTTTTTTTTTTTTTAAATGTCAGATGTTATGAGCAGCTTCTGTCACGTGCAATTAGGCCCTGGGACTCTGCTGGGTCCAGGTGGAAAGTGAGATCATCTGCAACCCATCAGGGTCTGGTATGGCCCGAGAATCACAGAGTGGGCTGAGTTAGAAGGGACCTTAAAGACCATTCAGTTCCAAACCCCTGCCATGGGCAGGGACAACCTCCACTATCCCAGGTTGCTCCAAGCCCCATCCAACCTGGCCTTGGACACTTCCAGGGATGGGACAGCCACAGCTTCTCTGGGCAACCTGTGCCAGGGCCTCCCAACCCTCACAGAAAATAATTTTTTCCTGATATCTAAACTAAATCTACCCTCTTTTAGTTTAAAACCGTTCCCCCTTGCTCTATCACCACCTTCCCATGCAAAAAGTTGCTCTCCAAAGCCATGTTGTAGCTTGGCTTTGAACACAGTCATGCCTTAATTTATACTATTTTTTTATTACAGTTTGAACTAATATATTAATTTTGGAGCCCAGCGTACCACCTACTGCCAAAAGACATTGCAAATGTGGGATTTCACAGTGAAATATCAGTACAAAAGCCCTGCTTCCTTGCTAGTGCTTGTCAGTGCGAGGTGCATGGATCATGCAAAAGCCCTTGACATAGTGCTAGAACATCGATCAAGTGAAAACGTGAGAGAGCTTTTCATGGGTAGTGCTGTCATTTAATATTTTTTTAATTACAACTTAATTTGTAGCCAATGGGAGCCTTGACTGGAAGCTTCTCCCTGCAGAGTCCATTCATGCTTCAGAAAGAGATGCTGAAAAGGCCATCTTAAAGCTTCCCTAGAAGTAAAAGTGCTGTGGATTTCCCCCCCTCTGAGAAAAGCCATTCCCAAAGAAACGACAGTTGTTTCCTCAAGCCTTAAACTGAAGGTGTATTTATTTGCACTGAAGCCAGATGTGAACAATTGTGTCTGAAAAGGAATTTTTCAGAAGGTCATGTGTGGGATGGAAGGGGCGGTGAGGGATGCCTGCAGGGAGCTTGGCTGTCAGCTTGCACGGGGCAGACCTGGAAGGAGGCAGCTCAGTCCCTGATTGCATCCTTCGAGCTCCTTCTGCTGTTCCAGCCCGAGCAATTGCCATTCCTGGCGTGGTGTCCTCGCTCTTCGCTTGCCCTCCTTATCTCTTTCCATGATCCCTCCTCTCCCTTCCCTTTTTGCCCTGCAGGCCTGCAACTGCTGCTGGAAATAATATATTTTTAATACCATTTCTATCTCTCCCCTCGATCCAGCTGGTGCCATTGTAGGCAGTTTCCAAGTGTCTCTGTTTCTTTCAAACTCACATCCTCCCGCAAGACACGGACACATCGGAGCCAGCCTGCTCACTCTCTCCTTTGTGCAGGCTTTACATTGCAAGTTATTTAAACTCCCAGCTATTTTCCTGATTAAATAAACCCGGGACCAGTTATTCTAAAGGCACCGGGCTTTTATTAGAAAGCTACATTGCCATCTTGTTATTTTGATCCCTACTCACCTCTCATCTTCCCACAGACAAAAGCCTCTGAGTTTCTTTATATATAGGTGCATTGATGCTTTTACTGAGCAGGAATCCTCTTTGCAATCTCTACCCTGGGATGAGCCTGCTCTGCAGGTCATATTTGGTGTTTCACTTGGGTTTGATGTTGTCTCTGCTCTGACAAACCCCTGGCGAAGTTAATGACGACAAAAGAAGCGCTTCAGGATTCGCTCCTGATTTCAGTGATAGGAGTCACCTCCTGGCCATGCTCTGGGTGTTTGTCTTCCTGTTGCAGTCACATCCAGATTCCAGGGGAACTGGGAAGAGTGGGGGAAGGCAGCAGGGAATTTCTTTCAAATTAGGATACACAAGGATGGGTGCGGTACATGAAAATGCAAAGAGAACTGAAATTGCTTACAGTGTACCAGTTATGGCAAAGGTAACTGAAAAAACACAGTCTTGCTATAGTTAATGAGTTTTACAACTCACAGCCTAGTGGAGAGACCTGGGCTGTGGATGTACCCCTGGGCTCTGGAATGCTCCTGGTAATGCAGGGTCAAAGGTCCAGCCTCCAGCCTTCAGGCACAAAAATGCAAATGTGGTCCACTTCTGGCTTCCCAGAGGCAAACATCTGTTCTAAAGGGAGCTTAATATAAAATTTTGGAGCCACATTTTTTTTTCCAGACAGAGAGTTTACAGCATGGGAACAAGCCAAAAAATTGTGAAGAGGATTATTATTATTATTGCTGTTGTTGCTGTTGTTGTTGTTTACTATTAACATTGATTACTACTACTCTTACCCGTGGGCTTTTTATTCCCTTGGTGTCATTTCTTGCAATTTTCATGAAGGATTTTTTCACTCCAGAGCAAGGGAGTGGGATCTTTCGCAGTCATTCAAAACCAGGGGCACGTCTCTGTCTCAGGTCCCTGCAGCTGAGGCCAGCACCACAAGGTGCAGCTGGGGAGATGCAGCTGTGCCATCCAAAACACATCCCGAGCTGCTGGGGTGATGGTGACGTGATAACATCATGAAAAGCCTTGATAAAAATGTGCCTTTTTCTTCCATTAATCAGCTCTGTTTAAGTTGGATGGGCCAGCTTTCCTGAGAGAAGTAACCTGCCAGACACTCAAATGTGGCTGTTTAATTTTGCTGAAGTTAATGGAGAGAGTGCCCGTAATTACACGTGGCCTCCTGTAAGTTTTCAGCTTCTGTGATGAAGTAGGAGGCAGCATTATGGCACTTACAGCTATTGATTAGTGAAGCTAATGGACTGAGACCGATCGAATCTATTGCCACGGCCAGGGGTGTTCCTTTTATAGACTCAATAGAAAACACCTCTCGAACTGCAGGGTGGGGAGGTGGGGGGACCAGGGAGGGCCCAGGCTGCTTCCTGCCCCTCAGCGAGTTCTTCATCTCCATGTGGTACCGCATCCAAATGTCTCGAGACAGAAGCTGCTGTGTTAATCCTTGTCCCACCGGTGCACTTCTTGTTTGGGATCTAATATAGAATTTTCATGGGCCTTGCAATCATCTGCAAGAGATGGAAAATTTAAGAAAGCACAGAAATGTATGAGATACAATAAATGCCTGAGGGGCACTGAGGGAATGGCAGTAAGAGTTCATTCATCCAACAGAGTTCAGTCCTGGGCTCCCTAGGCAGCTTCCCTTGAACAATCCCACAAAGTCTCTCACGTCACGCGTGTTTTTGAGGTGATTTCATGTTGATCTTCAATTTGATACCCAGTGCTGAAGGCCTAGCTCACCAGGTTTACCACCGCACCTACATTTCCTTGTCATTACCAGGATACACCAAATCCAGCCTTCAAACTGTTTATTTTTGTTAGGCATTCAGCCCAAATTTATCTCCTAAAATTCTGTACCTCCTGGAGTGCAAGCCATTTCCCTCAACCCAGACTAAAGTCTGATCAGCCCATTGTCCATCCATGGAGACATCAAAGCCACTTTGCTTTGCAGGGCTGCCAACGCTGTCCCCACAGGCCAGCCAGGCTTCTGGGGACAGCTTTTCTCTGTGCCATTCCTCTGCTCCAAGTGGAGGCACACAATGGGTGCCAGACAGCATGTCTGATGGAAACTGCTCCTGTCAACAACTTCCAGGGTTTATTATGAGATTGGGATTTTGGCTGACAACAACACTGAGGCAACCAGTTTGACTTGCACAGCTGCTGGCTCGTTGGTGAGCAATATTTTCATTATGTGTCAAGATTGGTGTAACTTCAGCATGGTGCAGAACATACGGATTGGAAACTGCCTGGCTGAATCACTCAAAATGTAGGTAAAAACCCCAAAGACTTCAAAAGAAAGACTACTCCTAGTCAGAAAGATGAATTTCCCAGCTCAGGAAAAAATATTAGGGACATAGCACAGCAAACAGGCATTAGATAGATCCCTGGAGGATTGGAGCGAGTTTCTGTTTCCTCTCCTGGACCCACCTTGTGTCAAAAGTACGTTTATAAAGAATGAGAAATTATTTAATGGACTGAGCAGGGTGTCCAATAGGTTGTTTAGAAGTGCTATAATTATCTATATGCAGTAACAGTTGAGTCACGTGCTTGTAACATCCCTCAGCCATTTAACGAGACGTAAATCAGTCAGATAAAATACAATCCTGATACAAACAGGACTGGGGGAACATCACCTCCATGGCCAAGACCACAGGCCCCTTTGCCTGTCCTTGTCAGGGGATGTTTGTGGTGCTGAGGGTATCAACCTCTCTCCTGCTGCAACTCTAGGTGGACACAGATGTCCCACGGGTGTCCCACAGGTGTCCCACAGGTCCCATGGCAGCACCTTGAGTACACCCCTGCTATCCCCAGGCACCTCAAACAGCCCATGGCATGTGCAAGGCCGCCTCACAGCCTCCCTTGTCACCTCCCTTGGGACACCGCTGGTGGCTTGGTCACCTGCCCCTCCAGGAGCTGCTGGAGCTCAAAGACAAAATTCACCACAATAAAAGAGCAAGGACTAACAAAAACTGTTTTTGTGATGTTTTGCTGTTCCCTGCAGGTGGGAATGTGGCCATCCATCAGCAGGGCAATGCTGACCTCTGCTGCCGGAAACCAAAATTATGGAAAACTCTCTGCGACAGCACAAACGTGGCCAGGAGGCTTTGATGGAGTGGGTACAACACCCAGGTGTAACATCATTTCTGTGTCACCTAACCTGGGTGAGCCCGGGCTTGTACCTCCAGGCCTGCAAGCCAGAGCTTGATGAGGTGCTATAAAATCCAACCGGGTTAAGAGCTGGGGTCAAACCTTTTCCTGCTGGCTCGGCAGAGACAGGAGCAGTGTCCCCACACCTGGAAGCCAGAGCTGTTGTGGACACCCCAACCAGCACAGGGGGTCTTACAAGCCTGGCTGCAGAAACTTCATCAGTGCTTCGCTCTGCTGGCTGGGAAACAGGTGGAGAGAGGCTGCCACAGAGACAGAAGTGACGCTTCAGCTGCTCAGGCAGCAATTGGGATTTTCACATTTAGGAAATACTAGCTTGCTAAAACATAGTTATAAAAATACAGGTTATTCCTCTTAATTATACCTGGGCTCCAGCAACGAGGAGTGCTCAGAGGAGCACCAGACCTGGAGGCATTTTCTAGGGTCTTCCTCAAGGGTCAGTCACACGGCTTAATGCCTCCATTAATGATCTTTGCAGAGAAGGAAGACTGTGGTGATAAAAATGTGCTGATGCCCCAAGCCCAGGGGGTGCCTTCAGTGCAGAGGAGAAGGAGAGGGATATGATACTGAGAGGAATGGTTGTCTCTGAGAGCTGAAAGTACAATTTGGGATGGCACAGGGAAACGGGTGAGGGACTGCTCCGGTCCAGCATGAGATGGGTCTGTGGTGCCACAGTGATACAACCAGGTGAGAAGGGCAAGGGGAATGCTAGGATATATCAGCTGGTAGATGTACTTCCCATGGAGACAGGGAAGAGTGTAGTCATTTCTGAGTTGTTTGAGGGCAATTTACTCAACCTGGGTGACAGAGGAGCTTTCCCGCAGGTATTGACACCCCAGCATGACCCTCCCTCAGGCACTGTGAGTGTTCCCAAGGTTTCTCCACTTCAGGTTATTCCTCCTGCAGTCCTACAGCCTCCCCTGTAGGAGCTTGTTATGATGGCCACAGTGAGCAGGGTTGAGTCCATTGTGGCACTGTACCCTGGTCCTACACAATTCACAGAACATGCCGTGCCCAGCCTGGAGAGATCTTTTGTAAGGGCTCAGGGCAGAAAGTTAATGGAAGCAGCTCACTCCTGCTTTCCTTGCAGGGAAAACCGAGAGGAGCTCTGCAGCCTCCCAGGCACTCCCAGAGATCCATCCTGAGTCCCTCAGCTCCAGTTAGACAATAAGGGAGTAAGATGGGGTAGATGGTTTTGGATTCAGATTCACCAAATTTGGCAGGAAGACAGAAGTAAAAGGTCCAGGGGAGGTATAACTGAAGCAGTGGCATTACAAACCCATTGCAATTCTGACGAGCTCTCATTTGCTGATTACAGCTGCCGTGAGAATCACCGAGGGCCTTTAGCTGGAAAAACTCTTTGTAATCACACACAAAACTGAAAACTTCCAATTTGCCACTGACTGCTGCACAGGTGACACAGAGCAAGGCATTTGCAGTTCCTGAGCAGTCAAGGTGTGAAGGCAAAGCTCATAAGCTCCTGTGTTAACTCACAGCCCTTGGAGAGAGTTTGCCATCAGTCAGGTCTGCTGGTATCTGCATAAGGTGTTTTATTTATTGCTGCTGCTAATCCGCAGCTGGGCAAACAGAGACACACAGGAGTCAAGGGAGTGACTCCTGTGGGGAAAAGGAAGAGCCAGGGGCTCAGCAAATGGCCACCAGCTCTCCAGCACACGGACAAAGCCGGCAGCTCTCCACCCCGAGCGAGCTGTGGCTGAAGGATGAGCCGTGTAACCCTCTGCCGCTCCTCGTCAGAGGCAGAATTATGTGTGTTTGTGGTCAAGGTGGTCTATCCTGGGACGTGTATTTCTCAGTCATTGTCACAAGGGCTAATTTATCTTTGGTAATTAGTTTCTGTGCCTTGGAGCAGTGAAGCACAAATAAGCATTTAACATTGATCTATTGCAGCACTTCCCTGGGTAAATAGATGGCTCTGGCGTTGGCTGGTGCTGATGCATCAGTGTCTTTTACGATCAGAGGAGTCACTCAAGCATCAGCTCAGCCATGAGCCAAAAACCCTGTCCAAGCTTTTAAACTCAACTCAGGGAATGTGTCTTCTCTGACCTGCTCGTGCTCTGGAAGACAACAGCAGCACTTCCCTCCTCCTTCTCTGAGGCACAGCCCAAGGTGCCCTAAAGGGGAGATCATATCCAAGAAGAACACGGAAAACTGGGGCCAGCAGAAATGGCCTTTCCTACTTTGAACCTCGTGATGGCTTAGGTTCAGGTCTCACAGCCACCACACCATCTGCATGTCCAGCTCAGGACCACAGTCTGCACTAATTAACCCGTTGCCAGTTTTCAGGCAATTACATGTGATTATATGTGTTTTCTTCTTAGATGAGCACCCACTCTAATCCAAGCTCATCCATGGGACCCCAGGGAAACAAAAATACGTGTTGGCTGGTTTAGCCCCAGGGCTAAATGTCTGGCAAAAAAATGAGCAAAGGAACTATGTTTTCATTACAAGAAATTAAACCGAGACATTAATTGAAAAGAATGGGTGTAGTAGTTTTTAGTCTACATGGAATAGAAACAGAAATAATAACTAAGAAAAGCATTACTATAAACTAAATATACTTAGTGGACTACAAAATACCCATTAATCTAGGAATAAATTATAGACAGTAAAATCTGTTAGAGCTAGTATAGTTTTTCACTTAATTAAATGTGTTATTATTATTTAATGGGGACGTGCTCTGTTCCACGATACCTAATTATTTCTCTGGAAAAGTTGCGTGTTCATCTTTATAACTGTGAAATTAAAAACAGGCCATAAAGTCTCATTTTGATTGAGACACTCTTCCAGAATATGGAAAGAAATACTAATTCAGTGCCCACCACCTGGATGCACTAGGCTGGATACACTGGCTTTTCCACTACCACATTTAACAAAGTGCAAGTTAAAAACTATTCCTTCCTGCCACAAGCAGTAGGAGAAGTATAAGCAGCTTGCAGTGCTCAAAAATTATCCCAATTCTTTGTCTGAGGTGTGAAGCCGGGCTGCACAACTTCAAAGTGGTTAATTTTATCATGACCCCAGAACCATGTAGCAGCTGGAAAATAATTTCTCCCCAGCTATCAGCTCCATTGTCCTCATTAAAGATCTCTTTTTTGCTGGTTAAGTTGGAGATGGGGAAGACTCGGAGTTGCTACTCACGATGACTTTACTGAATCATTCTATAGCAGCGGACAAGTTGAAGTGGCCAACATTCAACATTTGGGAATTTCAGTTTATCGGCTTAAATCCTAATTTTCAGGCATGTTTTCTTTTTTCAAGGGTGCAAAAATACTCACTGGCATGTGTGAAAACGAGATCACTAATGAGAGTTCCTAAAACAGAAGTAGGAGCTAGGTAGATAATTTTGGGTGCCCTCATTTGGAGATGGTCTCACCCTTCAGAACCAGTTCTAATTGCAGATCAACAGGAGCTCCCAGTTTTATAAAAGAACCAGCACATAAAAAAATATATAATTTAAAAAATCTTCTTATCAATCCTTCTGACTTTTTTCCTCCCTCTGGATTTGTTTTAGTCTGACAGCTTCTGCTTTGGTTGAACTTTCTCATTTCTTTTCCCCTTTCTGGTACTTTCTTTCTTGAGATCTCCACAGCACAGGAAAAAGCAGCAAAAAAAAAAGTCACAGTTGGACTTCCAAGCCTGTGGTATAAAGAGAGTCACAATTAAACAAAACCAATTGAGGGCCTGGTGCATTGATGAATAAAACATGCTTTGATAAAAGAATGTGCCTAAGTGCAAAGTATCATTATAACATAGTGGGAAAAGGATTCTTTTCTCAGCTCAAATTTCTCAGAGCAAGAAGAGAATTTTTAGACTACTATTACTGAAATAACCATCAAGGTGTTCAGCAAGGTAGTTACCCACCTCAAAAATACAGGTTATCAAATAAAACTCCATTTCCAAGTGTTTCAAACATGGAATTTTCTCAGCTGCAAATTCAAAGGGAAGCGGGTGCCCAGGAGCCTTATTATAATTTGAGGAGTTATTAAAGAACGGGATCATCAGGAGAGAGCACAATGGCAGATCAGGCTGAAAAGTACAAACCACTTTTTTTCCTCTTCCTGACAAGTCAAATATCAAAATAAATTCACTTCAGGCACACTCACATCAGTTTTCATCAGCTTCCTCGCAAGACTTTTATTGGCACAAATGATCACAGGAAGCAAACTTCACGCTGAAACTGCTCTGCCCACCTCCGAAGGGTAAGTTCATTAGGAAGGATTAATTGGATGAAGGCGTTATCTCCTTTGAGAGGTCTTTTTCATGTCACCACTTAATAACGTTCACTCTGTTCAAGCCAACTCAGGAGTGCAACGTTCCACTGTCGCTCTGAATAGGCAAAACACCACCCTTCTGTGTCACCTATTTTTATTTCCATTGTAATGAAACAACTGCCCGTTACTAAATGATCAAAAGACCATAAATGTTACAGCACAGGATAGAAAATGAGGTGCAGGAGGTTCAAAGGACACATTAAATCTGCTGATGTGACCTGCTTTTGCTCAGTGAACTTATCTGTGAGCATCTCGACTCAGATGTACAAGGCAGCCTCGTGCAACGCTTTGTGCCAGAGCCCTGCAGCACCTGGGACCAACTTCTGCCTTTAACCAGGAGCTTTAGTCACTTTTGGGGCATTGAGAGGCCCTCTGTACATTCATCACTGGATAATGGCCTGCAGGAGAGATGCAGGAAATCACATCTTTTATAAGTATCTAAAAGCATTGCCTCCCGTTGAAGTCATCTGACACCATCTCTACTTAGGACCGAGATTTAGAGCATTTGCACTTGCTGTTGAAGGGGAAAAAAAGAAAAGAAAGACCTCCCCTGCCTGTCAGAGAGGTGTCCCTCCATCTCTGCACCCCAGCAGGGGCATCTGAGCCCTGATGGGAGGGATGGGGACCTGCACAGGTGAGAGGTTTGTTGCGGGGTCAGTGCACCGAGGACGTTTCCGCTGAACAAAACCCATTTCTTTCCAAAGAGCAAAAATGCAAGCAAGAAAAAAACCTTTGGTCTGTTCTGCATTCAATCCCAATCCACACACGCTGCAAGAGCTTGAAATGCAATTAATAATGTCAGGCCCTTTCACACTTTTAGAGAAGTTATTTATTATTACTATTGTATCGGCATGACACTTACCACCTCAGTAATAAAACCTCTCACTCGCAGTAATGGATCCAAGGAAATGCCTGCAAGGAAAGGAAGGGTTTAAAGAGGGAGAATTGGTTCCAAGCAGGATGAAGTGATCATGGCCAGCCTGGGAAAGCCCATGGCAGGGCCCCGTGCAAATACAGGTACCCTGAGAACATGGGAGGCCCTTAATGACAAAAATGAACTTTTCTTTGCATTCTCGGCCTTAAATGTTTCTCTGTTCAATAGCCAAATGAGAGATTTTGAGCAGCACGTTCTCTCTGAAATAATTTCTAGCCTGATTTTGGAATCAGAAGGTGACAGACAGTTTTACAGTCAGGGTGCACATGAAAGTTGGCCAGATGGTCCTCACATTAGAGGAAATTTTTAAAAAAAGAGATCTTTCACCATGATAAAAAGTGACTGTGCAGAGGCACTTGAAACGGATGTATTTGTTGGCTATCTTTGCAAAACATGTGGAAAGAAATTGGGGAAATGAATGAGAAAAGGCAAGGAGGAGGGAGGACTGCCTGGATGCAGCCACCAGCACAGGAGGTCCATGACCGACAGGTTTCCAAAAGGCAGGGGAGGGTGGGGGAAGTACAAGAAAGATGTAGAATATTGACTGTTTTCTATATTCCTTACTTTCCTTCCTTCCCTTGATAGTACAGGATTCTGGTCAAGGGGGAGTTTTTGTCTAAGCCTGAGTGAAATTTTATATATTCCTACACTTTCCAGGGACTGACACATAAATAAACAAGGCTCCACCACCAGTATAAAGGCTAATTATGTTCAGAAGCAATTTGTGGCTGAGAGATGGAAATGGAAGATTTATTTAATTTCCCACCAAAACAAGAATGAATTTGGAGACTGTATTTGCTAGGGGTTAGGGGGAGCAAAATACAGCTCTCCCACACAGAAAACAAGAATTTCCTCTCCAATTAACCCCTTTACCTGGCCTTGTACTATAGGTTATATTAATGCCCTCAGTTTAAAATTTCAAAGCATCAGGAATAATAAACATTAAGCAGTGGCCCAGGGATAATTTACACTAAGTGCAGAGAAGGCAGTGCTGGCTGTTTTAAGACATTTGTAATGGGGTGAGAGGCTCCCAGTAAAACACCCTGGAAGATCCTCGTGTTGCCTGAGGCTCTGAAGCAAGAAATCTGCATTAACATTTGGTGGGAATTGCAAGTGAGCCAGGACTGAGGCGGGCCATGACCCTGCATCCTCTGAGCCAAGGAGGAAAGTTTTCCTGAATTTGGCTGCCTTGGGAGAAGGCTGTGGTGGGGGAATGCTCTGCCAGAGAAGGGAGCAAGAAGTGATGAGGCCTTGCAGACAAGCTGTAAGAATTAAATAAGCTCAGGAAGGATGTCTAGACCAAAACTGGTATTTTTGACGTTATTGTTTTTATGTAGAAAAGCAAGTCCTGGCACAAGGGGGTAAGTTTGGGTGAATAATCTTTAGTCTGAAGGTTGCTCAGGGGTGAGTTGTTTGATTCTCTGGTGTTAATTCTGCTTTGTGTTGCATCATAGGAGTCACAAGGATTTCTTTGCATCCCAAAGTGGATAAAAAATACATGGAATTGGAGAACGACCTACAGTTGACGGGAAATAATGGAGAAAGTCTATGAGCTGAATTTATTAAACCTGTAGAACTTTTTTCTGAATCTCCTCAAATAACATCCCCTTTCCCCAAATAACAAGTGGCATGATCTGCACAAGCGTGACAAACCAAAGGGAACATTTATCTACATGGCAACATCTGTGAATCAGGATCTGGTGGACTCCTTGTCCAGCACTGAAAGTGTATTAGGCCTTCTTCCAGAAATGAGAAAATCAAAACATTTCCCTTCTGGATGAGCATTTTTGATACTTTTAAAAGTAGAACCACTCTTAGTCAGGGAAGCATTGCAAAGTGTTTGCAAAAGCAAGGGGCTGGTTTTGTCAGAGGGAGGCCAATGGTAAAGTTCCCGCAGAGTTAAATCCTAAAGAAAACAGCCACTGGAGCAATGAGCTGTAATCTTCCTTAATCCATAATATCAGCTGTTGGCAGATACACGCAGAGTGATTAATAGGATGCTAAAAAATGTTAACAAAGCAAGAGGGACTTGGGGACCGCTCTGAAAATTTCCTTATCACATTTATAAATTCACCAGTGGCACTGTCATTACAATGTATGACAAAACATATGTTTTCTCCAGCAATTTGCTGGCAGGTCCAATCGAAAGTGTCATCAGACCATCAGGAAGTAGAGAATGGAAATGAAACTCCTGTTCTGCTCTTCCCTGTTCCTTCTCAGAGATGAGAAGAAAAGCCCCACTGGGATCCTGCCATCTCACATGTCCCACAAACCCTCCTCAGGCACGAGATCTTTCCAGCTGGAGCTTCTGCTCCAAACATTTATCTTGGAGGGATTTGTTCCTTTCTTTATTTACTTCTTGTTAACAAGGAATTAAAGGAGAATGGGGGATGAACAACACGTTTCCTGCCTAAGAGGACTTTCAACATCAAGCAAGATTTAAGTTTCTATTGAGACTTCAGGAAGGGAGTGGAGTGACTACAGGGAGTGATGCTCAATAATAAAGATATTTTTTTAGACTTAGATTAGATATTCATCCTCAATCTGAAGGATATGACCTTGAAAGAAAAAAATTCAGTTTAAAAAGCAGGATGAGAAACATCTTTCTAGAGCTATGACCAGGAGGTTGTTTATTCCTGTGAAGGCCTCTGTAAGCTCCAAAAAAGTGAGCACAATCCTACATGCTTGATATAAGCCTCAACAGATTCCTGTGGGAAAATATGGAACGGGGAGGAAATAAAGTTCAGCCTCTTTATTTTTGCCCCCTATTGAGATTATACTTAATCTTTTCAGTATATGCTCCAGTATTTTACTGAGCTTGTTTTTTAATGAGATCATTCAGAAATCAGCTATGAGATTTTGCGGTTCCTATGCTACCTTCACTCCCCTGATGATATTCATGAGTAGAGAAGCCTTAACACTTCAAAGGCGAACCATTCAGCCCCCAAGACTATGTGCAGGCCCAGTAAAACTAAAATTATCCATCCTTGATGTTACAAAGAGCTGCTCTCTGTAGCTCCTTTTTAGGGGACCGTAACAGATAATCAGAGCTATGCACTGAAATGGGCATATTATGAACTGCAAATGAGGATAAAATCTGCAACTGCTCCATGGGAAACTACATTTTGGGGTTTGCAGGTGCTGATTCTACTGCAGAGAGCACAGGGCAGCTGACTGCATGGTTATCCCCAAAACCATTCTCCTTGGGCCGGAGCAAACTCGTGCTGATGGAGCAGCACAGCTCCCTCTGGGAGGCGTGGACCCACTCCTCACCAACTGGGAACTGCCGTGGAACTCAGTAGGGAGTAGGGCTTCCCCTGGACTGAGCTCAGCAGGGTTAATCCGGCTCAAAGCTAAGGCTGAAGCAGCCTCTCACTCCTGCCATCCCCTCCCTTGTGTTTCCCTCCCCGGTAGCTGGCACTCCTGGGTCGCTGTCCCCAGACCTGGGCTCCAGCGGCAGCCGAGCTGCAGCACTCCAGCCATCAGGTGGGAGAAAAAAAACCAACCCAAAAGCAGATTTTGTGCATCCCTTGTTGCACCTGCACTGTGCCATCGTGCCTTTTTTACAAACCAGAGCCCAGAGTCAGAGCCCATGACTGCAGTAGAAAGAAGTGTGGTCCCCAGCTGCTGGGATGAGGACGCGATGAACCAGCACAGGAAGCTGAAGGCATTTGTTTGCCTGACTGTTCGGTTCTGCTGCTCCAGCTCAGCATTTCCAGGGTTTTGGGAGGCGGATTTATTCCGCTGGCTGCTGCAGCCCTCTCGTGGCCACATTGCTGCTGCTGGGGAAGCACAGTCTGAAATTCTGCATGGGAGGAGAGCGTGTTTTAGAAAGCAAAACAAATAGTTATTAATGTTCACCAAAGAATAAATATATAAATAAATGGGACACTTAGGATGCTATTTATTCCAGGTGTACAAGCACAGTTGTTGATAAACTACTTGCTTTTGAAGAATCAAAGGAAAAATTACATATAAAGCATTAAGCAGCCGTGTTTTTAATGGGGTGCCCTGTTTCATCTCCCCAGCCTGTCACCAAACAGTCTGCTTTGAAGTGCTCCTTTTCTTTCGAGCATTCACACATTGATTTACAATGGTGTGGGCAAATTCTGTGCTCACAGATGGGTCTTGCTGCATATCTGCTTACTGGAAATGTGTCTGTCTGCTCAGGAAACTCCAAGGAGGGGTGGAAAACCTCTTGGGCTGGGGAAGATCTGCGCAAATCTGTATTGTGCTTCTGCAAAGACTAACAGGTGGGTTTTTCTTCAAAGCTTGAAAAGCAAGCCTGGTTTTGGTACCTTTTGTTTTTCCTCTTCATCTACCAGGTAGAGATGGAGACATCGCTGCTGACTGGAAATAACCCATGGGAATTCATAGTGGAAGGAGAACACTGATGGGAGCAGTGCTGAGAGCCTGTCCAACAGCCCACTTGTCCACTCCCTGCCCAGTGCGGGGAGCCAGCCCCAGCAAAGGAGATGCCTACGGAATAAACAATAGGATGGATCAAAGGGAAAAGCTGGTGCACAGGTATGGGGTACTCTGGAGGAGGTTGTCCAGTTTTGATTGATGTTTCTGGAACTGACGGCAATGGTACTTGCAGGCCAGGGTGTCTTGGTCCTGCCAGGGAGATGATATCATGCTACTGTTTCCCCATTATTCTGCTCATTTCTCCCCTTACAGTAGTTTCAGGAGAAATGGCTGTGTTTCAAAAAGATGTGATAAAATCCCAACCTAAAAAAATACGCAAGAAAAACAAAGGACAGAGTGGAGCCACAATGACTCCATGGGCTCCTTACCTTTTCAGACAGGCAATGCTGCCCTTGGCAGTAACTGCATTCATGTGGGTGGGGTGGGACAGCTTTAGCAGGACCAGCACAACTCTGGGTGACAATGACATTGAAGGTCTTACAAGCCAGTGTGATGACCCATGTGTTCATGGTGCCAGAACAAACCATTTGATCCATCCCAGACATCAACATGAGCCCCTCCAGGTGCACATGGGTGTGTCCTACCCAGCTTAGGCATGGAAAAATCAGGCACAGAGATGGCTTCTGTGCCTGCAGGTATTTCCCATCTGAGCTGGTGTTTTCCCCCCTGGGAGCTGTTTGCAGTGAGGCTGTTGGCACTGCAGGCAGCTTTCCCCCATGTGCTCAGTCCAAGGTCTGCACAGCACCCACCACGGTGCCAAATGCAGAGCCAGACCTCGCTGGCATCCTGTGTGGCACCTCCCTTTGGAGCTGGCTGCCCTGGCAGCACCTTCTTCAGCCCTCTGAATAACTCAGAGCCCTGTGGAAACAGTCTTAACACATTAATAATATCAGCATTTTAACCACATACACCACATTCAAGTGCTGTTGGTGTTGCTGTGCTGCAGTGATGCTTCTCCGAGAGCCAAGCTGCCTCCCAAGGCTGCAGCACAAGGACAAGCTGCAGCTCACTCCCAGCTCTTCCACATCCTCAGGCTCGTCTTTCTCACTTACAAGAAACCCTTAACGCTTCCATAAAATGGTACTTTGCACATTTTTTGGTTTTAACTAAATGACCTCTTTGCTCTTCATTTTCTGTAAGCCCACATGTGCAGAACCAGACGCGACTTTTTTGTTTTAAGATTGCTTTTATTTTACATGGAGACAAACAGTAGTAAGAAAGTAACAAAATTAATATCTGCCTGAAAGAGCACAGGGCAAGTATCATCCTGGGTTGCAAAATACTCTCCAAACAAAAAGGCTGATAAATTTTTAAGACATGTCTATACTGCGAGACGCTGAGAGACTTGGGGCAGTAAATGCCTACGCTGATAAAACCGTGTGAAATAGCCTAGTGCAGAGCAACGTGCAGCTCAGGCCTGGGGGCAAAGCAGCAGGGACATCTCGCTGGTTTTGTCCTGGCACAGATGGAAGCCGTGCCTGGGTGGGTCTGTACACGGCCGGCACAGGGGCTGCCACCTCCTCCCAGCTGCAAAGGTCGTACGGACACCTCTGTGGGTGTGCAAACATGCTGGCTACACGGAAAAGTGGAAGTCCCAGTGAAAGCATAGACGGGATGCGTACTGTTAAAAAACAAGTCCAGGTAGGCTTTTAGTGAGATGGAGCTCTTTGCTCTCTGGAAAATACTCTCCTACGGATGGGCTAAACAGCCAGGGTGCGACCTTGGCCCTGCTGACCTCGTCGGCACAGAGAGCTCATCCCAGCGTGGCAGGCGGCTCCCCCGGCGCTGGCTGGCGGGGGGAGGCTGCAGCTGACCCCCTCCCTCGCCTTCAGCCTGCGAGCCACCTTCTCCCCACGCTGCACCTTCCCGTGCCCGCAGTGCCCCACACCCGGCCCGGCCCGTCTGGCGGCCGCTCTAGGACTCCACGACGATCATGCTGAGGTTGTTGCTGAAGATGACCCTGCCGTCCCTGGTGCTGCTGCACTCGGGCTGGCACAGAGCCTCCTGCAGCCGCCGCCGCAGCGCCGGCGGGGCCGTGCCCAGGAAGTTTTTGGTCCCCGTCAGGAAATCCATCATGCGGCCGCCGACCGCGTCCCCCTCGATGAAGCACTCGGTGATGTCCCAGCCCGACGGGAACTCGTACACGCGGTGCTCCACTCCGAGCCTCTGCAGCACCTCCGTGATGCCGCTGGAGGTGATGTAGTGGCCGCTGTCGGTGGCGGGCAGGCAGTCTCTGTGCTTCTTCCACAGGCTGGCCCAGCCGCTGCTGTCTGCCGGGGCACCACGGAAGGTTACTTTGGCAAAGCCAAGGCAGTCAAGCACCAGCTAAGCATCTATGAAATGAGCTGGAAAAGCCCCCTCGCTGCCGGCCCAGACCTTGACAGGAGCAGGAGGAGAGCTTTCCCCTGACATGAGTCTGCTTACAAATATCTGTGCCGCATAAAATGCTGGTCTCCCTCAGCCCTCCCTCCCAAACTCCCCTGTTTAAAGGAAACTCCTAGGAGATGTCTCCAGCACTGAATTTGCCCAGAAGGAAGGGTACACACAGAGGTACCAACGTGCTGAACGTGAGCATCTGTGCAACCTCTCAACTGTCCCTTGGCCAAAACTGTGCAGTTTTCACACAGCAAACCTCAATTACACGTGCATATTGAAGAAACCTGGAAAAACAGCCCGAGAAAGCAAGGGAAACAGCCTACAGGCAATGTGAGAGGCAGTTTTGATGGGGAACATGGGAATTTGTGCTTTATCCGCCACACTACGGGCCAGGGATTCATGAATGGCACAAGGGATAAAACACTCTGTTTTTTAAAGAAGTGGCATCACATTGTGCCTCTTTTTTCCTGTCCTACCATAAAGCCTGCAGCTCCTGGCAGCATCTGTTGTCCTGCTGGGGTCTGGGTCATTGCTGTGCCAAGGTAAGAGCCCCAAAGATGAGTTCACCCAGAGCTCAGGTTGTGTTTTTACAGTGCTGATTTCACCATGAGGAAGGACTGACCCTCATTCATGGACAGTCACACTTCTCTCTACTGCATCAATTTCACAACCAGGGAAGCAAGAGCACAAGGGCTGTGCCTAAGTGGCCCCATCAGACACTGGGGCCCAAGGCCAAGCCCAAGACTGCATGCTCCATATGAAATCCAGCATTTGCTTTAGTTATTTACTGTAGAATAAGCACTACTGACATGCCCAGATAAATATTTGTGACTCTCAAACTTCAAAGCTCTTCAAAACTCCAGCAACGAAGCAAAAAACACAAAGTCTCCCTTACCTGATAAAATTATGATCAGGAGTTTACCGTGATGGTCAAGGCAGCTGTGGAAAAACTTGATAGTATTGGGAATATCCTCCACACGGTACAGCATCTAGGAGAGACGGTGACACACAGCCATTGTTCCTCCTCCACGGTGCAATGGCCCTCCAAAGGCTTAAACTCTTTCTTTAGAGGTGTTTGAAATTCTGTCCCAGTTGCTTCCCAGCCTTTCCTGATTCTGCATGCACATTTAGGGACAACTCAAAGCACTGAGCACTGCCAGCTTGGGTGTTTGTAGAGCTGCTGCAGAATTGCTATGGGAGAGCCGTGCTCAGCTCTGGTCCTAAATTCAAGCATACAGCAGCACTGGAGGGAGTAGTTAAAGCCAACAGCCCTGTGTCAAAGCAACGTCCATTACCTGGATCATATGGATGAAGTCGAATTTCTTGTGTGTGCCTTTCTCCTTCACCTGCTGTTCATACTCCAAGGAAGTGAGCTGGTGCCAAATAAAAGAAACATTCTGCAGGTCTGGAGCTTGATTCACCAGCTCTGTTTCAAAAAGTAGAAGAAAACCATGAATTTCACAAAACAGCAGAAAAACTCATCCTTCAAATGGATGGTCCTGGCTATAACCCAGGCAGCAGGTGTAGCCTTACCTTTGTAAGCTGCCACGTGCTGTGGGTTGGGCTCCACAATCTCATTGTCAATAAAGACCCCTGGGTGCACAGCCTGCAGTATCCTGATCATTTTCAAATCCTGCTCACCTATTCAAGAAAGACAAATTCACTCCTTTAGCAGGCAGGTAAACGTGGTGGAAGGATGCACCTGCCACTGCTCCTGCCAGGAAGTCCCCCGGCTGAAGTGAGGCATGTTGTGCTTTGGGGCTCATCCAGTGGCATAACCTGGTGATACTCTCACCATGGTGTTGTACTGCTCGAGCTAACAGGGAGGTACAGAGGAGCCTGAGAGTGAGGCAGAGACAAGCAGCAACACAGAAACCTGCTGATGGCAACACCCTGGCTCGTGGGACAGACCTGTCGAAAGAATCACAGCTCACTGCTTACAAAAATAACCATGAAACATTAGTTTTCAACAGCCCCACAAAGTTTTAATGGGTGCGAGGAGGCAGCTGACACAGCTGTGTAACTCCGGCGTGCATGGGGTGGTCCATGGCTTTGGAGCTGTCACGGGGACATAGTGGCTGCTGTGACACAGCCCCGAGACGTGGGGAACTGCATCACAAGAGAAAAGACCCAATGAAATGCAGCGTCCTGGACCTTCCCTCTTTGGGGATTGCCCACATGGTCTCAGCCCTGGGCATCAAATAACTGATGGTTATCTTGGAAATACAAGTAGAGACTGACGTATTTGTGTGGAGGTGCCCTGCAAATTTAGCTGTTGGTGCTGTGTAAGCTCTGGAGGAGCAAGTCTGTCCTCCTGTTCTAGGCAATTTCCAGCCTCTTCTGAGGTGATACAGGTCATGCTGCTTACTTCCCAGAAACGCCACGATATGCCAAGTGTCTGAGGCCCCCTGGTTCACTTGAAACTATGTAAATAAACAGCAGATGTGACCACCTTGATGGGACCTCTGCAAGAATCCTGTCTGGAGCTGATGGTGGGGCCTAAAAATAGTCCTGTCCTTGCAAAATGTCACACAGAGAGGTCCTGATATGAGATACTGCATCCTCCCTGCTCTTTCAGCTGATGCGCCAGCCACGGGAAGAGCCGTCATCTTTGGCAGGTGCTGCAGTAAATAGGATTCAAGGAGGGAAATATCAGCCATGCCAGCACTACAGGGACATCCGAGGAAAGAGGAGTCTTTTGAAACTGGGGAAAAAATGCCCCAGGCCCGTGAGGAATGCCGTGGCAGCAGGGCAGGGCTGGCCAAAGGCTCAAGGGAAGAGGCAGCGGCTGCATCCATTGGAGGTGGGTGAGGGGACCATACTGCTGACAGGAAGGCAGATCCCTATAGCAAGCAGCTGAGTGATTTTTCACAGTCCTAAATGCCAGTTTGTAAGTGCCTGGTTTGGGGAACACCACCCCTTAGAGCTCCCTGCAAGGCTTGGGGCAAGGCCAGAGGCAGAGCATCGCTGCCCTGTGCCCCGGAGCCACTGATGGAGGAAAATGGGTACATCAACAGCAAGTGGATATCTTAAAAGCTGCTTAGGTTTGGAGTTCTTTTCACTCCACCTCTGGAAAATTCCTTAATCCAGTGTTTGCAAGAGCAAACCTCAACCAGGGTGTCTGTAAAAACAAGCAGTAAAACACAGCACTGTAGGGCAGGAATTTCTCTGCTGCAGCTTGCCCTGCCAGCAACAACCCTTCAGCACTGACCACAGCAAGGCTGGGACAGGGCTGGAACCTCCCTGCAACTGGGAAGTGCCAGCCCAGAGTTAAATCAGCTGTGAGAAAATATGGGGTGAGCGAGCAAACGTGATTTGGACCGCAGCACAGGCTTTCAGGATGTGGAGTCGGCCACTAATCCCCATTAATATTTTCATCAACTAAACTAATTCTGGGGGCTCTGTGAAACCAGAGTCCGCATCTGAAAAGGTCAGGGATCATATATAACCTTTTGCTCGGTGCCATCCCAGCTCACTCGCTGCCCAGCCCCAGAAGTTCAGCTCTTGGAGCCACGGGCGAGCTGAGGGGGTGCGGGTCTGTACCCCTGTCCTGGCGTCTGTGAGGGACGCTCACCCGGGAAACACAGGAAATTTTAGAGGTTTTATTTTTCCATTAAAACCTCCTCTGAAGAGGACATAAGGAAAATTAAGGACGATGCTAAAAGTTCATTTCCCCCTCGTGCTTTTGTGGAGTCAGAATTTCTATTTTATATTACTTAATGAAAATAGAGGGTAATTGAGAACTGAATTATTTCTTCCTGCTTGGTTTCTCATATGCTCCAACATATTCCCAGTTGGGGAAAACAATCCAATGCTAATTTTCTCTTACTCAGGAAAACAAAACCAAAAAAAGTGAGAAAAATGCTTTCATTTGAAAGTATTAGCACTTAAAATTCAGCTGAAAATACTTTTCAAAGCAGAAGTAAACTCTAACAAATCAAACCACTGCTTCTTTTCTCTACTCTTTATTTTCTCCCAGTTTCCCTAGGAGCTAAGTTGGCTGTTTCACCATTTTGTTTTATTGTTTTGGGTTTTTTTAAACACAAATGCATTTAGAACAGCTTTAAAGCTATTTTTCCAAAGGATGGGTTTCTCTCTGGGGAAAAATATAATTTGCAGTTAAACCTTACTTATCACTGGGTAAAAGCACAGCAGTAACAAAAAAACATGTCTTGAAAAAGCTGATGCAGTCCATGCTAATGGTTGTGGCCAGGTGGTTTTGCAGGGCATTGCTCAGCCTTGGTCTCTGGGATCTCTAAAAGCAAAGCAAAAGGAGAGATCCCTTCACGGGGGATAGTCCAAGGCAGGATTTTGGGTGGCAAGAACCTCTCCCACGTCTCTAATTCTTCTCCAACATAGTTTGAAGATGCCCTTGTACCTAACCAGAAGGAGGAGTCCTTGCACTGAGGCAAAGTCAGGTGAGAGTCACCAAGAGACAGAAACTAAGCTAAAATCACACGTATCTCACTGCCCAGAAAGATCTGAGCAGCAGCGTTTCAGCAGGGAGATGGAGAGGGAAGGAAGGGAAGGAGCACTGCTCTCACCCCCGCTCCACTCTTCCTTCTGCCCTTCTGTGCTTCAGTGAGAAATGCTGTCATTGATGCCTGAGCAGTTCTCCTCATTGCCCAATATTTCAGCATCTCCTTCTGCTCCCCACAGGGACCCCCATCCCCCAGCACCCCGCTCCTCACCTGTGCCACTCCCAACTCCCAGAACGTTGATGGTCGATTTTCCAGGGCCGACACTGAAAGGGTAAACACACATTACTCACCCACACTGTCTCACACGGCTTCCTGCTTTCATTCTTACAGCTTGGATGACACCATGGCCTGGAAATTTTCATGTTATGCACGTGAATTGGGATAGAAATTTGAGCGTCCCTTTTGAGCCCAGTGATAACCAGCGTGGCGGGAGCCTGCCCACATCAGCCAGCTCATATTTCAAAGTACAGTAGGCACCAGGGAATAGAGTTTCTCACCCTTTGCCAAGGAGTTTTCTTCAGGCTGTGGCTGGCACTGTGCAAAAAGGCCTCTGGGAACCCCAGGGCAAAGGGGCTGTACCTGACTGGGATGGCACTGCTGGGGAAGCAGGGACAAGGCGAGCTGGGGAAAACCTCAGCACCCTCAGGAGGGAATATTGGATATCAATACCCAGAAAAAGCAAAACCATCAGGCTGTCCAGGTGATTAGAAATCATCTCTTATCAACAATTATCTTGGTTTGAAATTGGGAGGAGGGTCTGAATCTTCAATAATTTTTATCTTAGAAAAATCGTTTATTAAATGACTCCAGTCACGTGGTTCCCAGCAGAATGTTTAATAACAGCCATGCTCTGGCATGATTTATGGCCTTACTCTGTTCCCAGGCATGGACTGTGCCGAGGGATTGAGTTTCCCAAACACAAACTCAGGACACACCACAGCAGTGATTCCACAATAGTGGAATGAGCAGCAAATCCTGAAGGGTGTGAGCAAGTCTGGGAGCCTTAGCCCTAACGAGGGTCAACACCCTTTGACAAGCCCAAAATCAGCATCATAGAAAGGCACAATGTTTTCCACGATTTAAATTCACAATTAAAATTTCTTAATATAATCTTTAATGATTATTATTTTATTGCTTATTTTACATATATATATGTGTGTGTATATATATATATATATCTGATCTGGAGAACAAAAATTTGCCTGCCCAAACTTTTTTTCTCAATGGAGAATACAGTTCCTATGACATCCAAAAATTACCCAGATTTGAAAGGGCTTTCTTGTGGTTTGGATCTAGGCTGTTCTGAAGCTATCTGCAGTTATCCAGCCTCAAGATATTACATCAATGCTTTACAAAACTGATTATCATTTGGTACTTAAGCAATGCAAATCGACTTAGGATAGAAATAAGGAGGTCTTAGGGGATTGGAAAAACCAAGAATTAGCCACTAGGAGAGAATTAGAGATGTGTTTCTGTTTGGATGGATGTAATGAAGTCCCAAAAGCAGGAAGAGAGAGAGCACAAGAGAGCTTTCTTTTGGAAAAAAACAAACAACCAAAAAAAAACCCAACTTTAATCCTCAGAAAATCAGCTAATGAAAAGAGATGGACATGAGCATGAGGTCTTGATTCCTTCCTTAACATAAGCTGAGAGGCAGCACAGTGTATTAACCGAAACAACACGTACTCTGGAGCCATTAAACAGAATACCCTAAAAACCACTATTAAGGGACTTAAAAGTGAAAAGCATTAACAGTTCATTCCTGCCCCAAAAAGTCCTGAAACGTTTTTGCTGGCTCCCAGGATAACAGGTGGCTTTCCCAGCTCAGGGAAGTGCTCCTTACCCAGCCGCGATGTTGGGCATTTGCTCCTTGTTGAACTCGTCCATGCACTGGTGCTCTGTTGAGTGATCCAGGAAGGACTTAAAGGCCTCCACATACTCCTCAGCCGTGAGGCTTCTCATGGACGGGATCATGTAGAGCTCTTGAGAAACAAACAGGGACTGCATGTTAGAGGCTTCGAGGCACGTGGAGGGTCAAAGCACTTACCTCGTGGGAGAAACCCAACCCAACCCAACAGGAGACAAAGATTCAGGAAAACGATGCAGAGGATGCACTTTCCAACCTGTTCACACTCAGGGCTCAAAAATTATTCTTGGGTACCCTTTGACATCAGCATGTTTGTTAAGTGGCTCATCATTACATGTCAGCCTGAGGAAAATGTCTCCAAAATGCTGAAGCCAGATGTGGGGCACTCGGTTTGCAGGAGGGGACGGAACTGGAGGGGTTTTCTGGAACACTAAAGAAAAGGTGAAGGGAGTCACACAGCGGGTCCAAACCTGGGGGCTGTCACTCGTGCCCATGCTGGGCAGTGTGGCTGAGATGGGCAGCCCCTGGCACGCCTCTCAGGAGGGGTGCTGCCACACAAACACTGCCGCCTGCAGCTGAAGCAAAAATAGTCAACCCTGTGCATCTCATTTGTGACTCTCACCAGCGTGGGACTGAAGTGGGCTGCCAGGGAGCTGAGTTCCCTGCTGGGAACTGCAGCTCATGGCCAGGAGGGCAACTGCTGGCAAAACATTTCATCTGAATGGGCTTATGTTCAAATGTGGGTGGCTGACACCAAGATCTCTCTCTCTGAGCCAAAACCCAGGGATACTCAAAGGACTGCAAGCAGTTATTGCAAAGTCTTCCTTTCCTGCTCTCCCATCCTAAAGACAGGGTTGTTGCCAGGGCGCAGGCTCTGGCCAACTGCTCAGGACTGAGGAGCAATGACAGGACTAAGACTTGAGGCTCGTGAGAAGATGCCCTGCAGCACTGGGTCTGTCTCAGACAGAGGGCTGCAGTAGGAAGGCACCGGTAGTGCAGCCTCCACCTGTGAGATCAATGCTGAAAAGGCATCATTCAGTGGGAAAAAAAAATCAGCTATTCCTCCTAAATGAAATGAGGATGAAGGACAGGACTCAGCAGAACATCTTCATCCTCATTTTTGCCTTTGAAGGAGCTGCTTTTTTATCACCTGCTTTTAGTCACCACTAATAAGAGAATTATGTATGTCTCATCCAGGACAGTGCAATCTCAAATTGAATGTCTCTGCTGTTTCCAAAACCACTGTCCTTGGCAGCTGTGTTCCTGGTCCAGCCCTACTGATGGTAAAGACATCAATGTCTATCCTCAATACTTTGAACTCTCTCCTAACATAACCCTGAAATCACCTGAATTGCAGTCAGTTTACCATCCTGTTTCTTTGTCTTTTTCTTTTTTTTAAACAATCTCGAACTCCAAAAGAATTAATACGTGTTTGTAGTGATAGCAATCTGAGTGGGCATTTTACTTTAACCTCTTTTTTTCCTTTTGTCTCCCAAATACCTGAATTATCGTGTGGAGTTGTCAGAATCTCTGCTTCAAAGTTCATGCTGGGGAAACTATTCCTGTAAGGAAAGTATAGCACTTCAGTTATTTGAAGAACCTGTATGCTTTTTTGAAGCTGCATTGAAAATGCAGAACAAAGGGAAGATGCTCCAGGACAAACTTTCGTCTCCTGGTAATCCATAATTTATTTAGTTCTTTTTTACTAGAGAAAGCCAAAACTTCTTTGTAGCTGATCATAGTCACAGAGTCCTAGGGTCAATAGAACAGTTTGGGTTGGAAGGGACCTCAAAACTCATCTTGTCCCAATCACCTGCCATGGGCAGGGACACTTCCCACTATCCCAGGTTGCTTCAAGCCCCTTCCAACCTGGCCTTGGCCACTTCCAGGGACAGGACATCCACAACTGGCCGCTGCTCCAGTGTTTGTCTGACACGTGCTGTGGAATTTTTTGTACCCCTGCAGAACCATTAAGCAGTCAATGCAGTTGCAGGCATTAGACTGACATTTTCCTTTCTTCATTTTCCTTTGACAACGTGCCTCATACATAAAACAGGGGTGAAGTGCCACTGGTAAAAGGAAGGGATGACTTTAAATAGGAGCAAGGACCTCACTTGTGCAAAGACAGGCTTGGGATGAGGCTGTCTGTGCAAAGGGAAGGGTCACCTCCTGGGTAACCACATTTCAGTACCGAGATGCACAGCAAGTCTTAGGAGTGATGTCCTGTACAACCTGTGGTAGGCACACCAAAGCTCTGCTGTTAGGAACTGCTTCAGGACAAGCAGTCTGAGATAGCAGACTCCAGCCCCTCAGTCTCCTCTGCCATGCAAAACATCCCAAGAGAAGGAAAAACAAGGCAGGAGGTGGAAAAGTAAAGAAGGGAGTCATGTAGTGGGGCTTTGAGATACAAACATCTAATGACTGTGCTGTGGCTTGTAGCAAGGAAGTGGCCACGTGCAAATACTGCACTGCTTTGGTCAGTGAGGGCAAGAAAAGACTGAGATATCCCAGAAGTCTTGGAGATGCTGGGGCACTTCCAGAGTCCTGCAAGAGCAGCTGATTTCATCTGAGTTCAGTGCCAAAGTCACGTAACTCTCCTCCATGGGGTGTGCCAAAGGTCTCTCTTCCAACACCTTGACCTCACCTCTCCCCAGGAAAGACCTCTCGGAAGTTCAGCAGGAGGAAGCCAGAACTCAGCCCACCTCCATAATCTCCAGTTTGGCTGCAGGCCAGTCCCTCCAATTTCCACTCAACCCTCCGACCTCTCCCATCGCTGCCCATCAGAACAGAGGGCTATTCTGTCCCCTCAGCTGGGTGAACCCACAAGATGGTTTCCAGAGTAAATGTCCCACTAAAATGCCGAAGGGTAGCGTGGCTTTTCCCATGCAGGCAGGAACAACTCTGGACATGAACTCCATTTCTGACCGGTCAAGTGTTTCCAGCCATGCCAGGAGACCTGCCAGGAGACTTGTCAGGAGACCTGGACAGACTTCAGCACAAGCATCCACCAGCACAGATGATGCCAAGATCTCTTCCCCTGGCACTTTTGCCATTTCTCCCAGGCAGGGGTTAGATTCTGAGAGTGATTAACACTTGTTGCTGAGAAGGTGAAACAGGAACAAACAGACTTCCTCTAAAATCTGGTTTAAAACCCATACCAGATCCTAAAATTTATAAATAACATTTTGGGCTGGTGCTGCCCACCCCAGGACCCTAATACCCAACAGCAGGACCAAGGCAGGGACTGCCAGGGAGCAGGATGTCCACAGGCAGCTGGTGCTGCCACAGCTCCCAGCTAAGACTGAGCTCACAAGGTTAAACCTCTTCCCTCCATGAACAGAGCTGGGTGCATTATGGACAGCAAGTGCAGGGAATTCACATTAATACTTTGAGTGATGCACCCCTTTAAGTTGAAAAAGTTGTTTCTAGGAACACAAATTGCAAGAACATCTTCATAACTCATAAACTTCGTTATTCCTAAACTCAGGCTGCAGAGGGGCTAAGGGGGGAGACCCCATCCTTCCCAGGACACATCTGCTGCTACTCCCACCTCACACACACCCATGTGACACAGAGACAGCAGGTGGGACACACCATCCCGCTCCCTGCCAAAGCCCACATACCTCTTCACCTCTGGAGCCGGCTCCATCGCCGGGGTGGATGCTGTGCCGGGACACAGGAGCTGGCGATGATCCTCGTGGGTCCCTCCCAGCTCAGGATACGCTCCGATTCCGTGAGCCGGCAGCCGGGCGCGGGGCTGGGGGTCAGCCAGGCGCCCGTGCCCTAGGTCAGCATGTCCAGCTGCCGCCCCGCACGGCGCTCAGGCACCGCGGCCCCCGGCGTGCGGCTCTGCCGGACCTGTCGGGACAGGCAGCGTCACTGGGGCAGGGACAGGGGGAAACCCGAGCCCCGCGGGGCAGGAGCGGGGCGCCGGGGCGGGCAGAGCGCGGGGCCGGGCGTCCGCAGCGGTGTCCTCATGGCGCGGGGGCTGCGCTGCGTGCGGGGGAGAGAAACACAGAAAGGGACACGTTGAGACTTCCGAACCTTCGGAGCCCGAGTGGCAGCGGCTGAGGGGTGCGAGCCGGCCCCGGGCAGACCGGGGGCCGTTTCCGTGCACTTTTGAATGTGCTGTGAACTCTGCCTCTCCTTTCTGCTCGCCGCCCTGGGCGGGAGGGAACGCTTTCCTGCATCCTTGCCGCGCTGCTGCCTGGTGGATGGGGGATGCGCTGGGAGATCCCTGCCTACCCCAGGGAGAAGAGGAGCTCATTGGCCGCCCGGAGACCCGAGCAAGTGGTTTTTTCGTCTGTGACTCAGGGGAAAACGGGACATAGAGGAAGAACCTCTAGCGAGCCCTGCAGCCCCCGGGCAGCCCGGCAACTCCTGTCCTGCCCCACCAAAGGGATGGGGGGAACGGGCAGCCAGGACGTGGGGCAGCGAGCCCAGCCTGCTCCCACTCTGCTGGCTAAGCCGCAGGGGTTAGAAAGCAAGGAAACATTTTTGGGGACAGCTGTCCAGGGCAGAGGTGGCTGGAAGTCCCCAGGAAGGGTTAACACAGCAGAAGGTGCAGTGGTCGCTGTTCCAAATTCAGAAAATCCTGGGTGCTCCCTGCACTTGCCTCTAGATTTTCCCCCTACCAGCACTCACAGGACTGATGCTCCTTTTGCCTAAAATCTAATAACAAGAATGTAAAAAAGAAAGGATTTAAAGACTTTCTATTTCCAAGTGAGGTCCACTGCTGGAAAGAGCAGCATTAGGATCCTCATCGCTCCCTTTCCCTGAAGACAACGGGTAGAACAGATTGAGCAGACGACAGATAAAGCCTCCCCTCTTTCTAAATCCCCAGAGAACTTCCTGCCCCGCACAGATCCCTGAGACCAGGGACGCCAGGTGGAGATGCTTCACCATCAAGTGACCTGACTTGCTTTATACCAGATTTGGCTTCCAGATGGATTTAAGTTATCCACCTCAAGGCAGGTCCGCGGCAGCACGTTAAGCCAGAAACAACTGCATTGCTACTCTTCAACAAAGTATTCAAAATATTTTAAGTGAGGAAAGACCAGAACCTCTTTGCTAGGTCTAAAGTGCGGATTTGGCTCCTGACGCCGTTTGACCACCTGGGCAGTGATTTTACATCAGTTAATGAAATCCCTCAGCACTCCCACCGGAGATGCCATCCCCCAGACGCCAACCGGGCACTAGTGGATGCACCTGGAGTGTCCCAGCACCCGCAGCAGCCTCGCGCCCCCCAGCCACCTCTGCCTTGTCCCAGCTAAGCCACCCCTCACCCCCCCCACGCCAAAGCCAGGGATGGACACCCCGCAGGTCCCGGCAGGAAGCCATACCTCCCCGGAGCAACGGGAGCTGTCGAGAAATGTCCAGCGGCCAGGAGCTGCGCAGCCCTCGGAAACCTCCTTGTACATCCCCGGGCGCTGCTCCCCCTCCCCGTCTCCCTGTGCCCCCCCGGCCGCAGAGCCCACGTAGGCGCATGCCACCACTGAGCCGGCATTAGCCTCCAACAACAGCCTTTGTTCGGCGGGGCCGCGAACAACGGGACATTGTGGGCAGCTGCCCGCGCCGGCAGGAGTTGGCAGCAGGGTGCCTTTGGAGGATGTACCCTCTGCCAGCCGTGTTTTCGGCCGTTCTGGCGAGCTCGTGACTAAATCCGCTCTGAACTCTGTTTTCCGTACAAACTGAAACAGCTGATTTGTGATCAGAGATCAAAAGGGAGATGATGGCTAAAGCCAGAGCTGGGCTGCGGGCAGAGGAGAACAAAACGAGTGTTTTTCCTCCCCCGCTCTGCGGCTCCGGAGGTCAGTTTTGGGCCGATCCTGCAGAAATAGGTCATTCGCTCTCCCCAGGGCAAGCCTGCCTGAGGCTGGTATTGCCCACGGCCCCGGGCCCCGCTCAAGGTTCCATCTCCATCAGCCCACCACAACAAGCTTGGAGCTGCATCTCCAGGCAGGAAAGCCTGGGTATCGAATTCCAATAAATTTGTCTTCTAAATAGCAATTAGCTTTTAGGCTGATGATTGTCAGGAAGGTCCTTGGCATTTTTAGAGTGTTGATGGCAGAAGGTTTGGGATTAGATGGTTTTTAAGGTCCCTTCCAACCCAAACCAGTCTATGATCCCACGTTTACTGCTTTGTTTTTTGACACCCTTCCAAACCCACCTAGAACAATCGATTAAAGCTCAGGTAATGTGACTCTGATTTTCTTGTGAGCAAAGCTCTCCTATCGCAGTTTCCTTTTTTAATGAAAATGTTTTCATCAGTTAGATATTTTCAGTTTTCCAGACTAATCTTTTCAAGTACAGCAGTTTCTGTACTCTCCTAGGGGAAATATTTCATGCAAACGTTATTCTCCATCAAGCAAGTTCTGGTAGAGAGAAGGATAACCAGCAATTTTGTAGCACCCATTTTCCTGAGAGTTAACAACAAGATTTCTCATTAAAGGACGAAATTTTGTTTTTCTTTAATCCTTTAATCCTGGGCAGCAGTAGATCTTGGAGTTTGAGTAACAGAGTTTGTTTTTATATGTGTATATAGGATATTTTCCTAAGGGAAATAGAACATAACTTCTGA